>CM077156.1:55571822-55574280 GCA_039583875.1 Platanthera guangdongensis
AACTACATTAAAGAAGTAGTTTTGAATTTTAGAATCAGATCACGATCGATCACGACCGTTGAATATAAACCGAACATTTGATCGCAGCCGTTCATCACAGCAACGAATCAGGATCGTTAATATTTTTTCATAGGCCTCATAAACCTATATAGGACCTCTAAAATTTAGGGCACCCTACAATTCATTAGCTCAGTCCAAAATAAAGGCCCGCCGGCCCGGATAACCAGCCAAACCGCCTCTTTGTATTACATCTTCACTTAAAGAGACAAAATACCTTATATAATCATAAAACAAAACCAAAATTGGCGGTGTGGGACTAAATCCCACACCGCCAATTAAGTATACGTGTTTGTACGGGCAAACCATTTTGAGGGTCAATATGGTCCCAAATGGAAACGTGATCAACATACAAGTTGTAGATCTCGAAGAGACGAACAACTTTCATGTTGACCACTTTTTGATTTGAATCCGTCTTGGACCTCGATTTGGGCCCCGAAATCGGGGGCGGCGGAACGGTTTACTGTAGCAGTTCCGCCGCCCCCGCTTTCGGGGCCCAAATCGAGGTCTAAATCGGCTCCAAATCAAAAAGTGATCAACATGAAAGTTGTTCGACTCGCCGAGATCTACAACTTTCATGTTGATCACTTTTTGTTTTGAGATCATCTTGACCATCAAAATCACTTGCCCGTACGCCCGCACCTATGTTTGCCCGCACAGTATATGCCCTATATATATATATATATATATATATATATATATACAAGCAGTCGTGCACGGGGGACCCCGTGCGGGCAACATTCGTCGTGGGTGCAACATTTGTCGAGGGGGTGACATACGTCGTAGGTGCGACATTTGTCGATGAGGCGACATTCGTCGTGGGTACGAAATTTGTTGAGGGGGCGACATTCGTCGTGGGTGCGGCATTTGTCGAGGGGGAAACATTCGTCGTGTGAGCGACATTTGTGGGGGAGGCGACATTTGTCGTAGGGGCGACATTTCTCGAGCGGGGGACATTGTCGGGGGGACAATATTTGTCGGGGGGACCACATTTGTTGTTGGGGTGACATTTCTCGAGGGGGCAACATTTGTCGTGGGGCGATATTTGTCGAGGGGCAGAATTTGTCGTGGGGGCGACATTCGTCGTAGGGGCGACATTCGTCGTGGGGGAAACATTCGTCGTGGGGGAGACATTCGTCGTGGGGGCTACATTCGGCGGGTGCGACATTCATCGTGGGGCCGACATTCGTCGTGGGGGCGACATTCGTCTGAAAAGTTAAATCCTAATCAAAAGTACCCGTGCGTGGAACATTCGTCGTGGGGGGCGACATTTGTAGTGGCGACGACATTTGTCATCGGGGCATCACGTGTCGTGGTGGCATCACTTGTCGTGGTGGCTACATTCGTTGTATGGTGTGGGGGGGGGCGACATTTGTCGTGGGGGCATCACTTCATCGTGGGGGTGACATTCACCGTGGGGCAACATTAGTATGAACAACTAAATCATGTTTTTGTCCTAACTATTAATCATGTTTGCTCAGTAGTTATCGTTGAAGTCGAAGCCCTTCCTCGTTTACGCTGGAATGGCTCACCCTGGTTTAGCAGTAGGAACATAGTTTGTACATTACATTCAAAAAAACCAGTGTATGAGTTGTTAGAAGGGTTGAAAGGGCTACGACTAAGATTAAAAGCAGTGCATGAGTAGTTAGAAGGGTTGAATGGGCCACGACTAAGATTAAAAGAACATATTATCGGACATTCAGACATTAGGGCTTATTACTCTACTGTACACAGCCTAAATTTCAGGATATTAAAGTCTCACTGTCATATGAAAAGGAAATCAAATGAGAGCAGAGGGGAGAGATAGAACACACTTTCAATGAGAGCAGAACTTGAGGAATACGCAGCTCTGGCCTCGCAAGTTCTGTAGGATGCGCAGAGCATGAGTTAAACTAAAAAATACAAAATGAAATTTAATCCCACTGCAGATTGCTGAAAAGGTAAGGAGATTAAAAAACCAGCATAAACTGTATGATGAGTTGTTATTATTAAAATAAGATACAAATATATCAGCATAAACTGATAGAAAATTATATCTCCAAATATATCAGCACACAAATACAACTGATATGATTTCCCAAATATATCAACATACAAATACAAATGATAAAAAATTATGAGCTCACAGCATAAACTGATAGAAAATGATGAACTCACAACATCAAATGAGTATTAAAATCTTAATTAGCATCAAACAGAAAAAATAGAGAGTAGCATACATACAATGATTTAAAATGAGCAATCATACAATGATTTCTCATTTATGACAGAGAGGACAATGAGTTCTCCACTGTTTTAGTTAGCTATTTAGCTTGCAGCACAAATGAAGATCCAAAGTTCAAGTGAAAAATTACAGATATACCTATGTGATGAAGATGCAAAGCCATATGAACAAAAAATG
>CM077156.1:55574780-55641601 GCA_039583875.1 Platanthera guangdongensis
AACTTCTTCCCTTTCACCGATCTAGCATCAACTAGACTCGGCTACTCCACTATCCTCGGATCAAATCGATCCTACCCTCGGAATAAAGTTCCTACAAACTCGATCCAAAAAAACGGATCTACACCTCGAAGATAGAACTTCCTACACCACTCGGAGTGAACGACTCCACACTCGGAGAAGATTTCTCTACAAGAATAAAGTAAAGTTTACAAGATACAAACGGTAAATCACTTAGATCTGGATTGAAACGCAGGATCTTTTCTTTTCAACGTTGTAGCACTTTCAAAAATCGGTAAAGAAGTTCTCGGCTTCGATCTGGATTTACTTGCTTTTACAGAAATCGAGAGAGAATATGATCAGCGGAAGTCGATCGCGATCTGTAACTTTCTTCAAAATAATCCTCTGAAAGTAAAAGCTTTGCCAGGAGAAGAAGGCGGCGGCGTCTTCCGTTTCGCGAAAATCAGAGAGGAGTCGACTGAAGAACTTTCTTAAAAAAATTGACAAGAAAGCTTTGAGAAAACTTAGAGTTTGTCATTTTCTGATAAGACCTTATATAGGAGAGACTAACGATCATAATCGGTCATAATGATGTACACGTGGACCAATCATGTCGCGTGATTTGAAAAATCTCGTCAGAAAAAGGACTTAGAAAAATTTCGGAAAGATTCAGCCAACTACACGAGTAAGTCAATAACTACTCGAGTAGTTGAATAACTACTCGAGTATATTATGAAGAACATACTCGGGTATGAATATAAAGACTACTCGAGTATATAGAGATCAGCTACTCGAGTAAGCAGACAGAGCTACTCGAGTATGTGTAGAGACCTACTCGATTATATAGAGGATCTACTCGAGTACTGGAAAAGCTACTCGATTATATTATATAAACTACTCGAGTGCAAGAAGTACTACTCGAGTGGAATACTTAGAAAAATTCTGAAGAGGTCTGCTGGCAACTGCTCGAGTAGTTGAACTAACTACTCGAGAGGAAGTAATCTACTCGAGTAGGTGAAAGTTCTACTCGAGTAAAAGACTTAGAAAAATTCTGGAGTAGGGAAATATCAAGGTACACGAGTAACACATGATCTACTCGAGTAGGTATAATGAACTACTCGAGTATATTTCTATCTACTCGAGTAAGTGAGTATACTTACTCGAGTATATGAGTATACTTACTCGACTATATGACTTAGAGAAATTTAGACGAGAAAACCCTATAGTACTCGGGTATAAAGAGTAATCTACTCGAGTATATAAGCATGCTACTCGAGTATATGACTTTGTCTACTCGAGTAGGTGACTTAGTTACTCCAGTATATGAATATGTCTACTCAAGTACAAGGTTCCTTTACTCGAGTAAATGATACTCAGACTACTCGAGTAGGTGAAAGCTCTACTCGAGTAAAACACTTAGAAATTTTCTGATGATGGAAAAACTGATTCTTCTAGAGTAGCCAACTTCAAATTTCTTTCCCATGTTCCAATAGCTTGGATATGAAGTGCATCCCAATAGAGAGACCACACATGAGTCAACACCTTGGAATATTTAATGAGGGATTACATTGCACAGTTCCTGTGTTTGAAGACCCACTGTGGACTGACAATGGTCTACACTTCCAGTGAAATTCGTGCACACATATAACTCATATCAAGCATCAGATACAACTTAATTCATCTTAGTTCCAGGGTGACTTCATCAAATCTGGGTTCATGTGGATGAAATACCCAACACCATTTAACCCACTTGCTGATTGGACAATTCCACTCAGAAGATATCACCCCTTAGGATATAAAACATAACCTGAATTCTATGTGATATCTAGCTTTTCTTATCAGCACAACAAATGACCAAAGTTAACCTGGGTCAAGAACAACTAACTGTTTTCATTGCAGGAAAAAGGCTATCCAGTGATTAATCAAACATGGTACATGGACAGTAGATGCTCCAAACATATGACTTGCAGCAAGGACAACCTAATCAACTATAAGTCCAAGCTGGGACCAAAGGTAATCTTTGGTGATTTAAAGTGTGTCCAGTCTGAAGGCTATGGAGAAGTAAGGATTGGAGCAGTCACATTCAAGAAAGTGACTTATGTAAGAGGACTCAAGCATAACCTCATCTTAATAAGCCAATTATGTGATGAAGGTTATCAGGTATATTTCAACTCAAAAACTTGTATTATTTCTAATAAAGAGAAATGAAATGTTTTAATTGGAAATAGACAAGGAAATATTTATTTAGTTGATTTCTACTCTGCCAATTCAGATATTTGTCTACTGAATATAGTTCGCAACCAAAATGAATTATGGAATAAAAGGCTAAGACATGTTAACATGAAAAATCTTGCTAGGCTATCTAAAGACAACCTTATGAGAGGTTTACCTTCTGGTCCCTACAAGAAAAAAGGCCTTTATAGGGCTTGTCAACTAGGCAAGCAAACTAAATCTAGCTTTAAGTCAGTTAATAAAAGTGATTCACCTAAGATTTTGTACTTGCTACACATGGATCTCTTTGGACCCATTACTGTACAAAGCATAGGAGGGAAATCCTACTCTTTAGTTATTGTAGATGACTTCTCAAGGTTCACTTGGGTGTTCTTTCTGAGATCTAAGTCAAATACCTTTAAAGTTCTTACAGATTTTCTCAGGACCATACAGATTGGGTACTCAACTCATGTTGCATTGATGAGAAGTGATCATGGTACAGATTTTGAGTCTCTTCTTATGCATGAGTTCTGTGAGAAGGAAGGTATCAGACACTACTTCTCAGCTCTTAGAACTCCCCAATAGAATGGGGTAGTTGAAAGGAAGAATAGGACCCTAATTGAAGCTGCAGGCACATTACTTGTAGATGCTTATATGCCCTTATCCTTTTGGGCAGAGGCTGTAAGCACAACAAATTATGTACTGAACAGAAGCCTGATACATAAACTAAAGAATAGGACTCACTATGAATTACTTGAAGGGAAGAAACCAAAAATCACATATTTTAAAGTATTTGTTTGCATATGTTATATACATAATAACAATAAGAAATACATTAGAAAGTTTGAAGCTAAGGCTGAAGAGGGAATTTTTCTAGGATATTCCCAAGTAAGCAAAGCTTATAGGGTATTTAACAAATCCTCCTTGAAAATTGAAAAATCTATTCATGTTACCTTTGATGAAACTAAGATGTCATATAAGGAGAAAGAGATTTCTACCAGTAATCCTTTGCAGGTACCTCACTTATGTGAGAAATTTGAAGGACTAAACCGCACCCAAGAAGCTCCAACGCATCCTTCTCCACATGTTGATGAAGATAGAGAAGAAGAAAGCACTGAAATGACTGAACTTCATCCAATAGCATACATAATTCCACAAGAGGAATTAAATCCAAATGTTGTTGCTGAACCAACTCCACCCACTGTTCTTGTCACACTAAGGGATCACCCTAGATCCCAAGTGATTGGAGAAATAACAGTAGGTGTACAGACAAGACATCAACTCAACCAAGATGTGATGCATGCCTGTTTTCTCTCTCAAGTTGAACCTCAATCCATAATAGATGATTAGCAAGATCCCCATTAGATCATTGCAATACAACAGGAACTCATCCAGTTTGAGAGATGTAGAGTTTGAGATTTGGTTCCAAGTCCCAAAGACTACCCAGTCATTGGAACCAAATGGGTATATAGAAAAAACTAGATGCCCAAGGTGTAATTGTGAGGAAGAAGGCTAGGCTTGTTGTCAAGGATATAAGCAAGAAGAAGGCATAGACTATGATCAGACATTTGCACCAGTTGCAAGGTTAGAGGCAATGATAATCTTTCTTGCCTATGATGCATATAAAAAGTTCAAGGTATATCAGATGGATGTAAAGAGTGCTTTTCTGAATGGAGTACTAAAAGAAGAAGTCTATGTTGAATAACCTCCATGTTTTATCTCTCCAACCCATCCCTATCATGTATTTAAATTGCATAACGCCCTCTATGGTCTAAAGCATGCTCCAAGAGCTTGGTATGAGACCTTAGCTAGCTTTCTGATAGGTATGAATTCACTAGAGGCATAATAGATAAAACATTATTCACTAGGCACCATAAGGATAAAATCTTGTTATTACAAATTTATGTGGATAACATCATATTTGGGTCTACTGACTCTAAACTATGCAAGAGGTTTTCTGGCCTCATGCATTCTAAGTTTGAGATGAGTAGCATTGGTGATCTCTCCTACTTGGTGTACAAACCCCGTGTCTGGCGAGCGGGTTCCGCCAGGGAGGTCGAGCAGACCTAGCCCCGCGACCCGCACCCAAGCGGCAAAACAGATATACGGCAGGAGGGCTGTCCCGCTCCCGCCCATTTCAGGCGAGCGAGCCGGGCGAGGCGAGCGAGCGGGTCGCGCGGGGAACCATTGACCAAAGCAGACGGGTTTGGCGACCCGCGACTAGCGAGCCGATCGGGGGGGTCGCGGTGGCCGCCGGCCAGCCGCCACACACGACCTGGCCGCCGGTCCGCCCAGGCAGGAGACAGGCAGGTCGCGATGGTCCGGCTCACGCTCGCCCAGGGAGAATAGGCGGGCAGCTGAAGCCAGGTCGTGCCCGCCTCCCACGGAGGAGGATTGGAGGCGGGCTGACTCCCCACGGGTGCGGATAGCCCCTCAGAACGGCGGAGCCATGCTGTTGGTAGACCAGGATGGACTGCGCATAGCTACTTAGAACAGCGGAGTTTGGATGTTGGCAGACCCAACCAAGGGCTTTTTTGTATTTTCAGGTCAGTTCTTTTGGTTATTGGCAGTTCAGATTCCAAAAAACTATAAATAAGACCCAAGGGGTACCTCAGAGGACACGCTTTAAGTGCCCCCTTACTCTCATTTTCAAGTGTTCTCTGAGGTGCCTTAGCTCGGCTTCTGGCTAAGGAGGGGAAGCGCTCAGAGATCTTCCGGGTTTGTGGTGGGACCTCCCTGCCGAGCCCTTGGGTCTGTTTCTTCTTGTCTTCTTCGTTGTTTTCCTTGTAGGAGCAAAGTAGGCGCGAGACTACCCCTTCCCCAAGGGTCAAACTCCACAAGAGGCCGGATTCCGGTTTCAACACTTGGTCTCCAAGTGAAGCTGCTACCTGATGGCATCTTCATCTCCCAGGCTAAGTATGCTAAAGAGCTTCTTAAAAAGTTTGGGATGGCTGATGCCTCAGCAAAGAAAACACCTATGGCTACTAATGATGTAATAGATTCTGATCCACATGTGAAATCTATTGACCAGATGTTATATAGGGGCATTGTTGGGTCCCTATTATATTTTACGGCTAGCAGACCTGATAACATGTTTGCCACATGTCTTTATGCTAGGTTCCAAGTGAACCCTAAAAAATCTCACGTAATTTTTCTGAAAAGAATTTTGAGATATATAAAGAGTTGTCCCAGTCCAGGCCTATGGTATCCTACTAAGTCAGAATTTGAGTTAACTGGATACTCAGATACTGACTTTGCTGGATGCAGGGTGGACAGAAAACGTACCTCAGGAACCTTCCAGTTCCTTGATATGAGATTAGTCTCTTGGTTTTGTAAGAAGCAGTCATTTGTGTCCACATCAACTGTTGAAGCAGAATATATAGCAGCTGGCAGTTGCTATTCCCAGATGTTGTGTATCCAAAACCAACTCCTATACTATGTCTTCAACTTAAATAATTCAACTCTATTATGTGATAACACAAGTGCTATAGCCATAGCACAGAATCCAGTCCATCACAGTAGGACTAAGCATATAGACATTATGCATCATTTCATTAGAGAGTGTGTAGACAAAAACAAAATTAAACTTATCTATATCTACACTAATTTAGAAAGAGCTGATATTTTCACCAAACCCTTGGATGAAATAAATCACTTGTTCTTTATAAATCAGCTTGGAATGATCAATGGAGAAGCCTTAGTTTAATTTCTGTCTGAACTCGATGAATTTGCCAAAGTTCGTCGAATGGAGCTCGACGAACTGGGGAAAGTTCTTGAGATATTTGTCGAACGGAGATCGATAAACTCTCTGAGTGAAGTCATTTTCGTCGAACGGAGATCGACGAATCTACTTCAGAAAACTTTCATCGATCAGAGCTCGACGAAATGTCTTCAAATCTTCAGACTGAGCTCGACGAATTTTTTAACTGAAAACTATTTTGTCAACCTCAGATCAAAGAATTATTTTATTTTTCGTGGAATGGAGTTTGTTGATTCATATTCTGGAAAACCTTATATCTAGGTTTTCTTCGACCTCCATCCCGCACTTTCAGTTCCTTTGCACTTGATCGCCATTTTTCTCTTGTAGGTGCTCGAATGGCGATTCCAGCGAGAAATATTGCGGCAATGAAATTCGACACCGGCTTTGATGTCGATTTTGATTCCTTCCAGCATTCTGACCCAATCTTCCCGAAAATACTGCAACTGCTTGAAGAACAACAATTGAAGAATTTTTTGTCCACTAGGATAAAGATATCTGCCACTGAGATCAGAGAGTGGGTCTATACTTCCTCCACCATAGATGACAACACTATGACAGGGACAGTATCGTGTAATGCTATTTCTCTTACTCCCGCCGTCCTAACCGAAATTTTTGGATTAAGTAATGGTGAAGAAGAATTAGAAATGGATACTGAGGAGTTTGATATGATGCTGAGTATGATGGGTTATTCTGGAGAAACCCCAAATAAGTTGCTGAAGAAACACTTGTCTGCTGAGTTCAAATTTCTAGCAGACATTGTAGGCAAAGTGTTGTTGGGGAAGCACACTGCACATGACTACATAACCAGACACCAATTCCTGGTTTTGTGTGGTGTGGTCAATAAGAAGAAGGTCAATTGGGCTCAGATCATGTTTGATCTGATTAAGAAAAAGAATACGAAGAAAGAGGTTTGTTTTGGAAGAATATTAGGGATCTTCCTGAAGGAAAAGGCTGCTGAATCCCTGCTCTCCCAGACCATATTCATAAATGCCTCTAACAGGCTCACCTGTGCTCTCTTTGGCAGGTGGGAGAGGACTATCACCAAGCCCTCCAAGGCTTCTTCCTCCTCCACCAGGCTTTCTAAGAGTACTAGTGCTGCTCCAGCCACTTCCCTCCCTACGGAAGAGATCCCTCCTCCACCTCCCTCACCTCCTATCATCCCACCTCAACATCAGATGCTACAACAACCCTCTTCCACAATTCCTTCTCTTTAACAATCACAACAACAACCACAATAACCAATTTATATTCCTACTCCAGCTTCATCTCCTACAACCTCTCCACAAATAATATTCACTGAGATTCCCTCCTCTCCCATTCAGGAATACCATCAACCCTCTCCTTCTCAATCACCACAACAGACCCCACCTCAATCCCCCCATGGTACACCCATTTCCTCACCACCTTCATCTCCCTTACCCCCCCATTTGGACAACATCCCATTCTTCAATCTGCCATCACCCCCTCACTACCTCTACTCCTCGGGATGCATTAATGCAAGATGCACCACCTCCACCATCCTCCTCCAATCCAACCTCTGTCTCCACTGCTACACCTTCTACAACACCCTCTGCAGCTCAACTATTGGATCCATCCATCATGCCACAACTCATTGCACTTCTAACTCCCCTTATTAAAACCATTATAGCCGCGACCATTTCCCCTCTTTCTACTTCCCTCTCCTCCCTGACTGCCCAAATATCTGTTCTTTCTGCTCCTCCCTCTTCAGTTAGGGGTCTGGCTCTAGTATACACTGAAACCAGGCAGGGGGAGATCCTCAATGAAGAAGTAGAATCAGAAATAGTTTTAGAAGTAATAGCAGTAGCAGTAGAAACAGTAAAAATAGAAGAAGCAGCAGAAACAGAAGAAGCAGAAGCAGCAGCATATGCTAATAAAATTTAATTGATTTCATTAATTTTATTGAAATAGTATGGACATAGATACTGTGGATGATACAACAACAGAGGAAATAATACCTGCTGGTGATTTTATTATAAATCCCACAGTAGATTTGTTAAATTTATTGAGAACTTTTGATACAGTTCATTTGAGCTTTCTTCCAGCAAACAACACTAAGCCATCTTTGGCTATAATTTCATATACCTCACATATAAGCCCCAAAGTTGCCAAGCAAAAAAAGGCCAGTTTTGTAGTAATAGAGGTTCCAGCTGTTCCCTCTCCTCCCAGAGCTGTTTCACCCATTACTTCATCCCCTCCAAAAGATATTTCTGCTCCAGTTTTTGTTATGTATGATTCCCCCATGCTTGATCTTGATGCAGGTATCATGGCTGACATTGAAGAGTAAAATAAGTCAGTTGCTAAAACCACTGAAGTGTACAGTTCTCCAGATACAGCTCCTGCTTCAGGTCTAATTCCAGCTCCTCCTCCAGCTCCCTCCCAGGCTGAGAAACCACTGACATCTGCTGAAGCCCTGAAAGAAATCAATGCAATGCATAATAATCCTCAGGATTCTTCCGATGATGATGATGATGAGGAGGAGGACTCAGATGATGAGCCCAAGAAAAAGAAAGTGTCTAAGAAGTGGAAAGCCCCTCCATCTCCTGCACCAAAATTAAATCCAGCAAATGACACACCATACTATATACTTCAAAAGATCACACTTTATAACGACATGCTAGCATGGATGTGGCTGCCCAAGAATCAACCGAAAGAGAGGAAGAGAAGTAGAAGATATTCTCCTCCTCCACAGAGATTCAGAAAGGACCCTCCTCCTCCTCCTCCACCAGCTGCTGGTGCTTCAAGTCAATCAAATCAAAGGACTACCCAATTTCAAACAAATCAAAGACATCCGGGTAGATCCCCATCTTCAGGAACCAACATGAAAAGACAGTATTCATCTGGCAAGCAGCACCAACAACAACAATAATTCCGTCAACATCAAAAGGCTGAAAGCCCCAAAAGACCTGCTTCCCCACCTATACCATTTGAGGATCCAGAGACAGCTATAACAGCTAGGATGGCTAGGTTCCAGGAACTGTTTGGCCTTTCCATGATTAACAAAGCTCAAGTTAAAGGGAATGATACCTCTTAATACTCTACAATGTCCAAATACAGAAAGGAAGAACTGAACAGGTTTGTTAAGGCTAATAAGTTTTTTAATGTTTATGATTATATGAAACTACATCCAGAAGAAGTAGTGCCCAGTGATACCTCTCTTAATATCATTGGGGTTGTTGACATGACAATGACCAAGGCTCAAGCTGTAGATCCTAAAAGGGAAATTATATTTACACAATCTGGAGACAAAGTCAAAGAGGAGAAGCACAAGGAGAAGAAGAAGAAGAAATGAACTTTGAATAGTTTAAGTCCTTTGATTATTTTAAAACTGTCTGTTTATATTCGGATACAAAGCTCTGTGTATATATATATCTGCTACACATTTAGATTTTTCATGTCAGATATATGTTTTATTGCTTTGTTATTAATGTGAGTCTGTAATTAGTGACCTTATCCAAATAGGGGGAGATTCTTTGATCCATAGTTAGATTTGGGCTAGGTTCACTAAGCTAGGATATTTGACCCAACATGTATAGCCAGGGTCATGTATGTGTCCTAGAGTCCAGACCATGTACTTAGAGTCAACATCACATGGACTAGCCATCAACAGACTACAAAAGACTCAAGACTTAAAGAAATTTCAAAGACTCAGATAATGAGTTCGACGTTCGTCAAACTCAAGTCGACGAAAGTCGTACTCAGCTCGACAAAATCAGAGAGAATTCTCTGAGCTGAGGTCAATGAACTTGAATCTCACGTCAACGAATTCAAGAGTATACTTCAACACCAAGTCTATAATTCTTCACACTTAACTCCAGTCGACGAACTTAGTTCTCAAGTCAACGAACTTGGTTCTCAGGTCGACAATCTCTGGGTATTCTACCGCAACATCTTATTCCAGAAACATCCAAGTATTAGAAGTCCAGCTTCACACTCCAGTCGACGAAGTTAGAATATCAGCTTGACGAATTGGATCTTAGTTCGACGATTTCTGGATCATCTACTTCAATACTATAAGACCAGAAATTACTAAGTATTCTAAGTACAGAATCACACTCCAGTCGATGAATTCACCTTCTCAGCTCGACGAACTTAGACCACAGTCTTGGCAAGATTTATCATGTAACAGTTAGAAGTTCTCAGCTCGACGAAACTAGTTCTCAGGTCAACGAACCTAGTTTCGAGGTCGACAATTTCTGGACACATTACTTCAACATTCTTAAGTCCAAAAAATGGAATTCTGTTATTACGTCAACGAAGTCATATTCTCAGCTCGAGGAACTTGATGTACAGAATTGAAAGGATCCAGAGAAAGCAGTTCTGTCCTCAGGTCGATGACCTTGGATCTCAGCTCGACGAACAAAGATTATCTGGTCGACAAACTTGACTTCTCTGTCCGACAAACTCTGGACACAGATCGACGAATTCTACTCAATGAATTTTGTAAAGTTCCAAACTTAGAAATTTCCCTCCCTCTGTCCTTTTTCTATTGCAATAATTCCTGAGTAATCAATGCATAAATATTCTCTGAATATTACTGTTAGAAGCAAGCATTGATTACGGTCTTCATCAGAATTATTGCTTGCCATTTTTCCATGGGACAGTTGGGGAAATCAATCAATGCAAATATTCTCCAGGCCGTCAGAAATCAATGCAGAGAGGAATTCAAATTTCAAATGGAAAATTAATATGGAAAATATAAAAAGGGATTTTCTTTCTCTTATGGTAAAGTAGTAGAGCAGTCAGAAAATACAGTGAATAAGCATCTTATTCTCTCTCGACAGCACACTGAGAAATAAGAGAGAAAGATACTTACAGAGAATACATAGAATACTGAGCTCACAGGGCAACAATACTGTCAAGAGACAAGAAGCCCTAGCCCTTGACCAAAGAAAAGAACAGCAAGCTCAAGAAGAAGAAGAACATACATTCAAGATCAAGAGTCTTCTTCCTTCTATATCCCAGGAATCTTCAAAGGACAACAAACACTCTATCTGTCAAGAAGTTTCTGGAGTTCATTTGGTCAAAGCAAAAGTCTGAAGACCTATCAGCCTGCAGCAAAGCTTCAACTTCCTGAACAATTCAATATCTCAGGGGGAGCTCTTTGCTAAAATCAAGATCCATAAAAGTCTTCCCAATTGTATCTGAGAAAGAGAAGACAAAATCCAAGAATCCTGAGCTCAGGTCGACAAATTCTGGAGTTCAACTTCAACACATTTTTTCCAGAATATTTTCTCTGAACTCAGGTCGAGGAAGATAGAATCTGTACTCGACGAACTTGGACCGTAGAGTTGGCAAGTTATTCACAGAATGCAGTTCGCTGAGCTCAGGTCGACGAACTTGGATCTTAGATCGATGAACAAGTTTTCTCTGGTAGACAAACAGGATTTCTCAGCTCGACGAACTTTGATCTCAGGTCGACGAAATCTGTTCAGAGGTCGATGAATTCTGTCCAGCCATACTTAGAGTTTTTTCCCTCATTTTTTGTCCTTATTCCATATTATTTAGCAGTAATTCCCCAAGTAATTAATGCATATATTCTCTGAATATAGCCATTATTTGGCAGCATTAACTATGGTCTTCATCAAGTTAATTACTTGCTTAATTTATTGGGACAGTTGGTGAAACTCATTAAAGGCATATTCTCCAGCCGTATTTCATTCTTCAGGAAATCAGCATTTAATGCAAGGAATTCAAAATTCAAAGGAGCATTCAACAGAGTATATATAAAAGAGATTTTCTCTTTTCAGTACCAGATAGAAGGATACACAGAGCAATACAAAGAATACAGAAAGATATTCAGAAATTCTCTGTGCAAGAAAACAACTTTTTTTCTCCGTGATCTTTCTGAAGAAGAAGAAGAAGAACAATCACAAATCAAGAGTCTTCTTCAACTTCAAATCCAGGAGCTTTCAAGGACATCAAACTCTAAATCAGTCAGAAGTTCCTGGAATACTTCAAGTCAAGGCAGAAGACCTACACCCTGAGCAAGGCTTCAAGTGATTTCTGAAGAAGCCTTGACAACAGCAAATCCACTAGTCTTCTCAGTTGTATGAGAAAGAGAAGACACCATCAAATCTCTCTCCCCCTCCTGTATAAATGGTTTATTAACTCTCTTCAAAAGTTTATTTGGTTTTTGGGCACTTGATCAAAATCTCAAAGGGTTGTGAGATCTCCCTGGAAATAAATCTTGTGTTGGCAGTCACCTGATCAAAAACTTGCTATTGGATTCCTACCAGGGTGGTAGAAGAGTGGATGTACCCTGGTTGGGGAACCACTATAAAATTCTTGTGTCGTCCGGTTGTTTATTTTTTGTATTGTTCTTATTGTGGATGTGTTAAGCTAGCTGTGCTGTGGTATATTAGATTAGATTATCTTTTCTTTATTTTATTACTACTGGTATCACCTATTTTATTTACTCTGATAATAATTAAAATAGAAAAAAAGATTTTAATTACTCTATTCACACCTCCTCTTGAGTAAATCATATTTAACCACTATCTTTCAACATGTACAATAGACTAAGCTCAATCATCAATAAGCTGAAGACTCTGGACAAGGACATCACCCTCACAGAGGTCAATGATAAAATCCTCATATGCTTCCCCAGCTCATGGGATTCCAGAATTTGGGCAATCAAGGAGGCCATATGTTTAATTGATATTTCACCTGAATCTCTTCTTGGAAAGCTCAAGTCCTATGAATAACTAATAAAGACAAGAGAAGCTGCAGAGTAGAAGACTCCTTCAGCAGCAAGAAAGGAGCAAAGCATAGCATTCAAGCCATCTAAAGAATCAGAAGCTCTAACAGATAATGAAGAACTTCTAAGTCTCTTAGCCAAGAGATTTTACAAGATGTCAAAGAAGTATTTCAGAAGAAAGTCATCTAGGCAAGATGACAAGCCAAGGTGTAACAGGCCAAATTTTTGAAACAGGAAATTTTGGGTGACACGGCCTGGGACACGGGCGTGTCCCAGGGCGTGTCAGCCGACACGGCCGGCGACACGGGCGTGTTGCAGGGCGTGTCAGGGTTGTGTCGACGATCGGCCTTGGTGTCGACGAGGTTTCGCTCGACATCGTCGAGAGGGGGGCACACGGCCCAGGACACGGGCGTGTCCAAGGCAGTGTTGTGTGCTCGACGACTGTTACTCGACGATCGTCGAGTGTCGCGTTTCAAGTGAGGACATGGCTTGTGACACGGGCGTGTCACAGGGCGTATCCGTGGTCGTCGATCTTAGCTCGGCGTCTTGAGCCAGGGCGTGTTTGCGGGACACGGGTGTGTCCAGGTGCACACGGCCAGGAACATGGGCGTGTGCCAGGCCGTGTGAAGTCTCGGGTTGTTTTGGGATTATTTTCGTTGGGGTACACGGCCTCAGACACGGGCGTGTCTGAGGGCGTGTCGGGAACATGGCACGTGACACGGGCGTGTCATACGGTCGTGTTCTGGTTGGATTGAGTCGGTTGTCTGCCGCTTAGAGGGACACGGCCTGTGACACGGGCGTGTCACAGGGCGTGTCAGACCGTGTTTTAGCTTTTCTGGCCAAATCTGAGCCGTTTGTTTCCCTCTTCCTGGATCCAATGGCTGGGCTCTGTCCAGGTCTTGTGAAGGCCGAGAAAAAGGGGATTTAAACCCCTCTTTTCTGTTCTTCTTCTTCTTCATCTTTATTCCAAGAGAGAGAGGAGAAAGGCCTAAGGGAGAGAGAAGGGAGGAGTCTACCAGCTGCTGTACGAGCTGCGGAGTGCGGAGCGAAGATCCGAGAGCGGATTCATGAAGGCAGAGCGGAGGCGGTGATTTCCATTCGGCTACTTCATGGCACCGAAGCGATCTTCAAGGGTAACGATCTCCTTCTTGGACATCGAAGTCCTTTCTTTATGCATGTGCTTGGAATCCGCCACCAAGAGGTGGATTTGCGGAAGAGATTCCTTTGTTGAGTCTACAATTAGATCCGAAAATATAGAGTACGGTATAGGCATGTTGTGTGAAGCCCATCTGGAACGGTAGTCTGGATTGGTGATGTTCATGGGTAAACCGGAGAAGACTCCGTGGTTTTGAGGCTATGTAAATGGATTTCTATTGTGTTGAATGTATGGATGTGCTGTTGAGGAGGCTTTGGCAAAGCTCCTGGTTGTCATATGATCAATTGGTAGCACGCCTGGGGAGCTCGTGATAAACCTGGCCTGTTACACCACTAGGGTGGGTTGATCTAGTTGGGTAGGGATCGATTGGTGGCAATGCCTGGGGAGCCGAGTTAAACTCGGCTTGCTGCACCACATGGGTGGGTCGATCGGATTAGGAGGGGGGTCGATGGGTAGACATTGCCTGGGGAGCTTGGATAAACCCGGTGTGCTACACCACATGGTGTGGGTCGATCTGCTCTGGTTGTTTATTGAATGCTGTGAGGTTGGACCTCTGAGTGGTTTGGGCGGGATGTTGCCAGCTTGTGAGACTGGTGGACTAGGTCCGGTCAACCAACAAGTTAACACCTCGGATCGGCGGTGTACGACTGGTGGATTCCGGTACACCAAGAAGGTGCCCTGAGTGCACGGAGCGTCTGGTGGATTCCAGCGTTTGTGATGGAATGTGTTTGCTAGCGGAATAAAGCAAATGATATACATATGATGTTTGATGATACTTGCTGATAGATGACAGCACTGTATACAGGGAAGGAACCACTACCCCGTGTAGGGGGTAGAGTCGTTATAATGGGTCAGCCAAATGCTGACCGTTACTTTGTTTTCTGTGTTGGCTTGGATGTGAAATTGCAGGTGTTGCGGCTTGAATGGAATAAGTGAAATCACTAGCTTGCTGATATAGGCCCTTGAAGGCCATGTGAAGAGCTGTGTTTGGATTTCATGTGTGGCCGGCCTGCGTGCCGATGTACGAAATTATTGCTGTGTAAAGAGGAACCTGTAAGGCCATAAGGCCAGGGTGTGTGAGTTGTATACATTCCTGGTGTTGTTATATATAAATGTGGTATTTATATATTGGTGGACATTCTGGTTTGAGTTCATGCTAACAGAAATATGCTGCGCTAGAATGGAATGAGTTAAGGATATGCATAGAGTTTGATTTCCACACGTAATTCCTTTGCTTGTCTGTGCTATATGGCACGGGGCCCCGGCCGGACCCATCGTTATATGTCATGTGACGGGTGGGGGCGTTACAAAGTGGTATCAGAGCCAGGTTGAGATTGTTTGGGAGGAGAGAACATAATTGAACTCATGAATGTCCACTAGGAATGTATGGCAGGCACATGATGTGCGTGAGTGTGTAGGCAATGTAGCAGTCCCGTTATGATTGGCAGTATTAATGGTGTTCTGTACATTCATAGGTGGAGGGGGATGGAGCTGGGCCGTCTGAGCCCCAGCGGTCTGATGAAAGTGCAGCACCCGTGGAAGCGCCGATGCCTCCCTCGGCAGAGGCCATACGGGTGGTGATGGAGACAGTGCTTGCAGTATTACACACACAACCAACTGGACAGGCAAGACCTGGTGGAAGGCAAGAGCATACTGCAGTGGTGGTGGAAGCGCAAGCAAGTGACGAATCATTGACATGTTTTATGCACTTTCATCCACCTACGTTTGGTGGAGCTCTTTCACCAACGCAGGCAGAAGATTGGTTGGCAAGAGTAAAAAGGATCCTAACCGCAATTAGGACGGTCGAGGAGCAGAAAGTGATGTTGGCCACTTTTCTGTTGGAAGGAGATGCGAGATTGTGGTGGGATGAGATTGAAGTGCACCACTTGGCAGTTCGAGGTTTAACGGAGGCTTCAATGGACGAATTCTCCCAAATATTATTAGCCAAGTATGTGCCAGTGTCGCAGAGGATTGCGATGGAAAATGAGTTTCTCCGTTTGGTGCAGGGTGAGCGAGATATTGATCCCTACCTGCATGAGTTTACAAGACTGGGGAGATATGCGGGATCTACCTTTGCGGAGGAAGCGCGAAAGACAAATCGATTTTATGAAGGATTGCGGGATGAATTGCGGTTGGCACTTCCGAGTTCAGTGAGCCAAGGCTTCCAAGCGTTGGTCGATACAGCTCGTGCATTGGAGAAGGATATGAAGCGAGTACAAGCGAATAAGAGATTGGCAAGGGAAAAGTCAGAGTTTAAAGTGTCGCCATTGGATCAATCGGAGTTTCGACGACGAGAGAAGAAACGATTTCGGCCGGTGTAAGTAGATCCGTCGAATGTTTCTTCGGGGGCTACTTATGGGCCAGGGCGTGTTGATACGCGGATATGCTATAAATGTGGGCAGCAAGGACATATCGCAAAATTCTGTCTCCAGGGGGTGAGAAAAAGACAGGTGCGTCATATGAAGAAAAAGGGAAAGCAGTGGCCGAATCATCTGCACCCCGGCCGCAACCTCGATTGCATGCGATGGAAGTACATGAGCCGCAAAGATCGGTTGGTGAAATTCAGCCTCGGGTGTTTAATTTGTCTCTAAATCACGAATTTCAAAATCGGGAGGCTGAGCGGAAGTGAAGTGTGATGTGAAGCACTTTTGACTGAATCGGCGCTTGATGGATCATCCATAGTGGTGTATGTAATTGATGTGTATATATAGTTGTATATCAATAACAGCTTGGTGCACTTATGATTGTGAGGTGATAAATCAATCATGTTGTTTTGTTTGAGATCTTATGTGGCTAAATGTGCACAAGTGGAAGTTAGGGATGTTTGTTGTGCTGTCTGTTTGTTAGTGTGTGCGGAGGCTTGGGGTGTACGATTTTGTGATGATTGTGACTGATTGGCTGGTTGGAGACAAATTTCGAGGACGAAATTATTTGAAGGAGGGGAGGATTGTAACAGGCCAAATTTCTGAAACAGGAGATTTTGGGTGACACGGCCTGGGACACAGGCATGTCCCAGGGCATGTCATCCGACACGGCCGGCGACACGGGCATGTAGCAGGGCGTGTCGGGGTTGTGTCGACGATCGGCCTTGGTGTCGACGAGTTTTCGCTCGACATCGTCGAGAGGGGGGGCACACGACCCAGGATATGGGCGTGTCCAAGGCCGTGTCGTGTGCTCGACGACTGTTACCTGACGATCGTCGAGTGTCGCGTTTCAAGTGAGGACACGTCCTGGGACACAGGCGTGTCACAGGGCGTGTTCGTGGTCGTCGATCTCAGCTCGGCGTCTTGAGCCGGGGCGTGTTTGCGGGACACGGGTGTGTCCAGGTGCACACGGCCAGGAACACGGGCGTGTGCCAGGCCGTGTGAAGTCTCGGGTTATTTTGGGATTATTTTTGTTGGGGTACACGGCCTCAGACACGGGCGTATCTGAGGGCGTGTCGGGAACATGGCACGTGACATGGGCGTGTCACACGGCCGTGTTCTGGTTGGATTAAGTCGGTTGTCTGCCGCTTAGAGGGACACGGCCTGTGACACGGGCGTGTCACAGGGCGTGTCAGGCCGTGTTTTAGCTTTTCTGGCCAAATCTGAGCCGTTTGTTTCCCTCTTCCTGGATCCAATGGCTGGGCTCTGTCCAGGTCTTGTGAAGGCCGAGAAAAAGGGGATTTAAACCCCTCTTTTCTCTTCTTCTTCTTCTTCATCTTTATTCCAAGAGAGAGAGAGGAGAAAGGCCTAAGGGAGAGAGAAGGGAGGTGTCTACCAGCTACTGTAGGAGCTGCGGAGTGCGGAGCGAAGATCCGAGAGCGGATTCGTGAAGGCAGAGCCGAGACGGTGATTTCCATTCGGCTACTTCATGGCACCAAAGCGATCTTCAAGGGTAACGATCTCCTTCTTGGACATCTAAGTCATTTCTTTATGCATGTGCATGAAATCCGCCACCAAGAGGTGGATTTGCGGAAGAGATTCCTTTGTTGAGTCTGCAATTAGATCCGGAAATATGGAGTACGGTATAGGCATGCTGTGTGAAGCCCATCTGGACCGGTAGTTTGGATTGGTGATGTTCATGGGTAAACCAGAGAAGACTCCGTAGTTTTGAGGCTATGTAAATGGATTTCTATTGTGTTGAATGTATGGATGTGCTGTTGAGGAGGCTTTGGCAAAGCTCCTGGTTGTGATATGATCAATTGGTAGCACGCTTGGGGATCTCGTGATAAACCCGGCCTGTTACACCACTAGGGTGGGTTGATCTAGTTAGGTAGGGATCGATTGGTGGCAATGCCTAGGGAGCCGAGTTAAACCCGGCTTGCTGCACCACATGGGTGAGTCGATCGGATTAGGAGGGGGGTCGATGGGTAGACATTGCCTGGGGAGCTTGGATAAACCTGGCGTTCCACACCACATGTTGTGGGTCGATCTGCTCTGGTTGTTTATTGGATACTGTGAGGTTGGACCTCTGAGTGGTTTGGGCGGGATGTCGCCAGCTTGCGAGACTGGTGGACTCGGTCCAGTCAACCAACAAGTTAACACCTCGGATCGGCGGTGTATGACTGGTGGATTCCGGTACACCAAGAAGGTGCCCTGAGTGCACGGAGCGTCTGGTGGATTCCAGCGTTTGTGATGGAATGTGTTTGCTAGCGGAATAAAGCAAATGATATACATATGATGTTTGATGATACTTGCTGATAGATGACAGCACTGTATACAGGGAAGGAACCACTACCCCGGGTAGGGGGTAGGGTCGTTATAATGGGTCAGCCAAATGCTGACCGTTACTTTGTTTTCTGTGTCGGCTTGGATGTGAAATTGCAGGTGTTGCGGCTTGAATGGAATAAGTGAAATCTCTAGCTTGCTGATATAGGCCCTTGAAGGCCATGTGAAGAGCTGTGTTTGGATTTCATGTGTGGCCGGCCTGCGTGCCGATGTACGAAATTATTGCTGTGTAAAGAGGAACTTGTAAGGCCATAAGGCCAGGGTGTGTGAGTTGTATACATTCCTGGTGTTGTTATATATAAATGTGGTATTTATATATTGGTGGACATTCTGTTTTGAGTTCATGCTAACAGAAAAAGAAGGAGAGAAGAAGAGAAAAGGAACCCAGGAAGCAGCACTACAGCAAGCCCTCCTCCAACAAGCATAAAAGGAAGGAGAAAGGCTTTGTGGCTGAAACATGGAGTGAAACTGAAGATGAATCTTCATCTTCTAGCTCCAGTCAAGATGAAGAAGAGGCTAAGGCAAAGAAGATTTGCTTGATTGCCATTGATGCATCAAGCAGCCTATCTGAAGCTGAGCAATCAGATTGTGAAGAACCTCTATCTAAAGAGGATCAGGTACTGCCTTCCTTTGATTTTAATTCTGAAACTTTTAGAACTGAATTTAAATTTGTATGTACTGATCTAATAAAATCTGAGAAAGAGACTAAATAATTTAGAGAAAAATTGACTGAACAAGAAAACTTGCTTTCTGAAAATATCAAATTAAAAGATGAATTAACCATAGCTAATGAACAGATCATCACATTAAAAAATAAATTAACTGAGGCTAGGCAACTTGAAGAATCCCTAAATGGGAGAAGTTTCAAGCTGATGGACATCACAAGCACAGTGAATGCCAGGCTTAATGGCAATCTGGGCTTAGGTGCTTCATCAAGCCAACCTCCACCGATTCAGTAGAACATTTTAACAACTCCAATAAAATATGTTTCAGAAAAGGGCAAGGAAAAGATAGATGATAATAATGTTAAACAAACATAATTAAAACAAAAGAATGAGAAAAAGAGAAAGAATAAGAAAGATCTCAACTATAACAATGTTCAGCAGACTTCGTAGAACTCAGATCGACGAAATATGTACTGTTCGTCGAACTCAATTCGAAGAACTTAGAATGCAAACTTTTATTACAATTATTCTCTGAACTACGATCGATGAAACCAGTATGGTTCATCGACTCGAGATCGATGATATTGTGGCCCAGAGAATGAATACTTGAATTCCCTAAGTGGAGTTCGACGAACTCATACCCATTCATCGACCTCAGATCGACGAACTTTCCAGAATTCGTCTAACCCAGTTCATTATAACAGAAATCTTAATCCTACAGATCATTTAATAAACTAAGAGAATATGTTAATCCATTCACCCAGTGGATAATTCCACCTAGAAGATTTCACCCCTTAGGTTATAAAAATCAAACAGAATACTCATACATTTACAGCTTTAATTATGTAAATAAACAAGGACCCAAGGTAACCTGGGTCAAAGAATATCTAATCTGTTTTATTGCAGGTGAAGGACTATCCCACCATAGAGCAACAGTGGTATTTGGATAGTGTCTATTCAAAGCATATGTCTGGAAACAAGGACAACATAATCAATTACAAGTCAAAGTTAGGACCCAAAGTAATACTTGGTGATTCCAATTGTGGTCAGACTGAAGGATATGGAAAGGTCAATATTAGAGCAGTTACCTTCAGGAAGGTTGCTTATGTAAGTGGCCTGAAGCACAACCTTATATCCATAAGTCAGTTATGTGATGAAAGGTTTCAGGTATCATTTAACAAAACCTCCTATATTATTACTTTTGTAGATAACCAAGTAGTATTAACTGGTACTAGATTATGAACTATCAATATAGTTAATTTTAAGTCAGCTAAAACTTAAATATGCCTGTTTAACCAAACTAGTAATAATAATGATCTTTAGCATAGGAGATTAGGACATGTAAACCTGAAAAACATTGCTAAACTCTCAAACAAAAAACTTGTTAGAGGACTGCCTTCTTGCCCCTACAAGAAAGAAAGACTTTGCAGAGCTTGTCAGTTAGGGAAGCAAACTAAAAATAGTTTTAAGTCACTTAATAAGAGTGATTCAACTAGGATTTTGTATTTGCTCCATATGAATCTATTTAGACCATATGTTGTACAGAGCATTGGAGGGAAGTATTATAACTTAGTAATTATTTATGACTTCTCAAGGTTCACTTGGTTGTTCTTCTTGATAAACAAGTCAGATAAATTCAAGGTTCTTACAGATTTTCTTAAGAATATAAGGATTGAGTACTCTACTCCACTTGCATTGATCAGAAGTGATCATGGTACTGGGTTTGAGTCTCTTCCCATACAAGAATTCTGTGAGAAGGAAGGTATCAGGCATTGTTTCTCTACTCCTAGAGCTCCTCAACAAAATGGGATAGCTGAAAGGAAAAATAGAACACTAATTGAAGATGCAGGCATAATACTTGTAGATGCTCACTTGCCCCTATCCTTTTGGGTAGAGGCTGTGAGCACAATAAACAATGTACTGAATAAATGTTTGATTCAAAAGCTTAAGGACAAGACCCCCAATGAACTAGTCAAAGGGAAGAAACCTAAAGTAGATTATTTTAGAGTCTTTGGTTGCATTTATTACATTCATAACAACAACAAGAAACACATTAGAAAGTTTGAAATCAAGGCTGAAATAGGAATTTTTCTTGGATATTCCCAAGTAAGCAAGGCTTATAGGGTATACAATAAATCAACTACGAAAATACAAGAATCCATTCACATGTCTTTTGATGAAACTAACATATTTTACAAGGAGAAGATTCCTTCTATCAGTGAGAACCTGCTGGAACCACATCAGTGTGAGAAGTTGGATGAATTAACCCTCTATAATGAGGATGTTACAAAATCTTCTCCACATATTACTGGAGATAGTGAAGATGATGACACTGAACTCAGTATAGAGCCAACAACAGCTATAATTCCACAAGAGGAATTAATTCACCAAGCTATTGCTCAACAAACTCCTCCTACTGAATTAGTCACACTTATAGATCACCTTGTATCTCAAGTGATTGGAGGCATATCAGTAAGTGTGCAGACAAGTCATCAACTCCACCAGCACATGATGCATGCATGCTTCATATCTTAAACTTAGCCCCAATCCTTTAAATATATATGCTGAGCAAGATCCATACTGGATCATTGGAATGCAAGAGGATCTCAACCAATTTGAGAGATGTAGAGTTTGGGATTTAGTTCCAAAACCCCAAAACTACCCAGTCATTGGAACTGAATGGGTATTTAGAAACAAACTAGATGCTCAAGGTCTTATCATAAGGAATATGTCAAGATTAGTTGCTCAAGGATATAGATAAGAGGAAGGAATAGATTATGACCAAACATTTGCTCGTGTTGCAATGATAAAAGCTATAAGGATTTTTCTAGCTTATGCAGCCTATAAGATGTTCACAGTATACCAAATGGATGTCAAAAGTGCATTCCTAAATGGTGAACTCAGAGAAGAGGTCTATATGGAACAACCACCAGGTTTTATTTCTCCATCTCATCCCTCTTATGTTTTTAAATTACATAAAGCTCTCTATGGTCTAAAGCAAGCTCCAAGAGCTTGGTATGAAAGCTTAGCTAGCTTTCTATTAGAGCATAACTTTTTTAGATGCTTAGTAGATAGGACTTTATTTATCAAGCATCATCTTGATAAAATATTATCAGTACAAATATATGTAGATGACATTATATTTGGTTCTATAGATTCCAAACTATGCAAAAGGTTCTCCAACCTTATGCATTCCAAGTTTGAAATGAGTAGCATGGGTGAGCTCTCCTACTTCCTTGGTCTCCAAGTGAAGGAGTCCCCTGATGGCATCTTCATATACCAATCTAAGTATGTAAGGAGCTGATAAAAAGGTTTGGTATGGCTGATGCTTCATCTAAGAAAACACCTATGGCTAAAAATGCTGTGATTGATTCTGATGAACATGGGAAACCTGTAGATCAGAAATTATATATGGCCATAGTTGGGTCCTTGTTATATCTTACAGCAAGTAGACTATACATTATGTTTGCTACATGTCTTTGTGCTAGGTTCTAGGTGAACCCTAAAGAATCTCAACTTATTTTCTTAAAAATTATTTTGAGATATATAAAGAGTTGCCCTAATTTAGGACTCTGGTATCCAACTACGTCAGAAATTGAGTTGACTGGTTACTCAGATGCTGACTTTGCTGGATGTAGAGTGGACAGAAAGAGCACATCAGGGACATGCCAGTTCCTTTGTGATAGGCTAGTGTCTTGGTTTTGCAAGAAGAAAACATATGTTTCTACTTCAACAGCAAAAGCTGAGTAAATAGTAACTGGCAGTTATTATTCAAAGATACTGTGGATTCAGAACCGACTACTAGATTATGGTGTCAACTTAAATAATTCAACTCTAATTTATGATAATACCAGTGCAATTTTTATTGCATAGAATCCAGTGCATCATAGTAGAACTAAGCATATAGATGTAATGCATCATTTCATTAGAGAGTGTATAGACAAAAAGAAAATTAATCTCACCTTTGTCTTTATTGATTTACAAAAGGCAGATATCTACACCAAACCCTTGGATGAGAAGAAACATCGGTTCTTTATGAATCAGCTAGGTATGATAAATGGAGTTGCATTAATTTTACTTTCTGTTTATGGTCGAAGAATTTGCCACTATTCGTCAAACAGATATCGACAAAATGAGAAAGTTTCTTGAGAAAATTCATCGACCTTAGATCGACGAACTCTCTATGTGTGAAGTTCTATTCGTCGAACGGAGATAGAAGATATTGCTTCAGAAAATTTTCATCGACCTAAGAATGACGAAAACCTTTCCCTTCTTCAGACTGAGATCAACAAACTCTTTTGTCAATAAAATATTTGTTAAGCTCAGATTGAAGAATTTTGTTTATTTCGCAGGACGGAGTCTGCCGCTTCATATTCTGAAAATCATATAATTAGGTTTTCTTCGAGCTCCATCACGTGCTTTTTGTTCCCCATGCACTTGATCTTTCTGTTTCCCTTTGCAGGCGATCGATGGTGATTCCGGCGAGCTCTCTTGCCGCAATGAAATTTGACATGGGATTTGATATAGACTTCGAATCATTTCAACATTCTGATCAAATTTTCCTAGACATATTGAAATTATTTGAGGAACATCAGTTGAAGATCTTCATACAATTAGGATAAAGATAGCTGCTACTGAAATCAGAGATTGGGTGTTTACCTCCTCTACTCCAAACGCGGACACGATGACAGGTACAATATCTGGTAATCAGGTTTCTTTAACCCCCGCAGTCTTAACTGAAATTTTTGGTTTGATAAATGGTGAAGAAGATTTAGAGATGGATAGTTCTGAGTTTGATGACAAGTTGAATAAAATATGTCATATTGGAGAGAACCTTAATAAGCTATTAAAAGAAAAATTTGTCTTCTGAATACAAAATTTTAGCTGATGTGGTGGGCAAAGTATTGCTAGGAAAGCATACTGCCCATGATTATATTACTAGGCAACAGTTTCTGGTAATTTGTGGTGTAATGAATAAGAAAGCAGTGAATTGGGCAAGGATTCTATTTGACTTGATAAACAAGAAGAACAGTAAGAAAGAGGTGTGTTTTGGAAGAATTCTTGGAATTTTCCTACGGGAAAAGCTGTCGAATCCCTAGTCTCTCAGCCCATCTTAATTAATGCTTCCAAAAGGCTAACATGTGCCTTATTTGGAAGGTGGGAGCGGACAATCTCAAAGCCATCCAAGGATTAAACATCTTCCAGAACTTTTGAGGATACAAGAGATGTAACAGCTGATCCCCCTCCACTAGAAGTTGTCCCCTCCATCAAAATTCCATACACCCTGATTCCAACACCTCCATCTCAACAACCTATACCTCCACAAATTTCCATTCTTTCATCAACCCTCCAACAACCATCCTCATCTCCATCTCATACTCCAACAACACAAATTCAATCTCCTAAACATCAACCAAAACCAGTTCAATCTCTAGAGCCTACCACCCCACCTCAATCCCCACTTCCTCATCATATAGCCGATGTCCCCCTCAATAACCTCTCATCCGTTCCATCCTTTGATCTGCTATCATCTCCCATCAATACTCCATCACCTCATGATGAGTTCATGATAGCCATCACTCCTTTCCCTTCATCATCCATCCTCCATCCTTCTATATCAACTCAGACACCCTCTGAGTTTATGCAAATGGATTCCCCTTCCCTTCCCTCCATTCTGGAACTCATCACTCCCCTTCTCTCAAAGCTTATAGTAGAGGCCATTAAACCTCTTGCTGATTCTATTTCATACCTATCTTCCGTCATCTCTACTGCCCCCACTGTCCCTTCTTCTAGGGGCCTGACTTCAGGACCCTCTAAAACCAGGCAGGGGGGATATCCAGTGAAGAAGTGTTGAAGTTAGTGACCACACGGTTTAGCGGTTACCCTTCAGCGGTTTGGTTGCTATGTGTTGTTGTCTGAGGTCCAAGCGGTCTAGCGGGTTGTCTCTGACGACTTGGAGACCGGGAGGTCTAGCGGTCTCCCATGGCGATCTCTCTCTCTGGTAGTAGCCGAGCGGTTAGCCCTTCTGCCTAACCGCGCGGCTTGTGCGGTTTATGTCTGTATAGTCCGCTTGTGTCATGTAAATTTTTAGTCCCACATCTCTTATTTGTTTTCTCTCTTCTATCCTCAATTCTATATAAGGGAGGCCATACCTTTGTAATAGATACCTTTTTCAGATAATAAAGTTTACAGTTAAAACCATTTCAATTTGTTTTTTGTTCGATTCTTACATGGTATCAGAGGACTCGATCTACTCCTCCTGATTCTGTGCCTTCCCTGTCCGCGTGGCTTGTCTCGCCGATTTGCTCCCTGTCCGCGTGGCCTCTTCCTTTCCTTGTCGTGCCCTCTGTGTGCGCGACCTTTTTGTTTCCTGTTCTAAGTCCCGGACTCCTGTCACAGTGACCTGTTTTGCTCCTATTTACGTGGCATGTCCTCTAGCCGTCCGACTTCTTCCCCTCTGCTTGGGTCTGCAGCTTGGTCGTGGCTTTTCTGGCCGCTAGTTTCTACCCTCGTGACCGCTGCCGCTTTTCTTCTTCCTATTCGTGCGGGTTGTTTCCTAACCGCCCGGCTTCCTTTTTTCTGCTCATATGGCTCTTTCTGATGCCTCTACTGCCACCACCCCTGTCACCAATCCGGCTCCTCCTCTTCCACATACTCCTTTCGGGAACCTTGGGACCGTTTCCAAGCTTGTTGGCTCCAACTACTCGGATTGGAGCGTCTCTTTCATCTTTCTACTTCGATCACAACGCAAACGCCACCATCTCGTTGATGACCAACCTCCTATCACTTCACCTCTCTTTGATGACTGGGATGCGAGTGATGCGCTTGTGTGTACTTGGCTCTCAAACAGTCTTTCCGATGAGTGCCTTCTCGTCATACGTCATGATGAGACGGTCAAGGCCTCTTGGCTTCATCATGCCGCTCTGTACTCCAAGGGGGCTCAGACGTCCCGCATCTATACATTGTATGCAGACCTCTTTGCCCGTCCTACCTTGTCTCCTGCTGCTGCCTACCAACAAGTTCAGGCTCTTGGGGCTGAGATTCTTCAGAATCACCCCTTTTCTACGGATTTGGCTCAACAACACAAGCACTTCCAGGAGCTTCTTGTTGTGTGTTATCTGATCCGGCTTCCTGATACTTATGACATGATCCGCCAGCAAATTCTGGGTGAGGCAGAATCTCCTACCTTAGATGCCACCGCTGCCCGCATCGCTGCTGTCACCTCTCTCCTTCAGCACCCTCTTTTGCCCGCTCCTCCTCCACCACCGGACAACTATTCTCATCACACTCAGCAGAGTGGCTCTGGTAGCCGCAGCCACCAATCCGGCAGCCGTGCTTCTTCCCGCTACCTTTGCTCTCATTGTGGCCGCACCGGACATACTTCTGAATGCTGCTGGACGAAGCATCCCCATCTTCGCCCCTCCGGTGACTCTTCCAAGCCGTTTGCCTCTGTTATAACATCCTCAGGTAGTGCCCGCATGGTGACTCAAGGTAAATGGCTCATCGGCTCTGGTGCCACTAATCACATGACGAGCAATCCTTAGTGCTTCTATTTACTCGAACAACATGATTGGTTGCCCCCAGTCCTATTTGCGGATGGTTCTCTCTCCCCGGTTCATGGTACGGTGATGTAGGCCACTACCGCGGACACTAGACGGGTAAGGGGAAGAAACGAATGCCACGCTCAACCCACAATCTCTCACGCACTAGATTTAATCGCAGCGCACTCACAAGCATGTTATCACAGTTCACCAACGTACGTTAGCCACTCCGCGGGAAGGTCGAGCGAACGGCGATAGGCCGACGTTCTCCCAAGCTAAAAGGACCAATATTGGGTCCGACCGAGCGAAGGTTGTACCAAAAGAGATCTACCCAAAGTGCGATCGAAAAATGGTAGATCTCTCCCAACAAAAAAAAACGGGGTTCGCCAAACCCTTGTTCGGAAATAACGCGGTTAAGCTCTATGCAAAATCCAAAGGCAAAACCCACGAAGAATCTAACGATTCAAATCCAACGCAAAAATTTTTCCGTCCACTAGAATATCAAGAGGGAATCACACGTGAGTGGAGAGGATCGTTACCCAAGTCGGAATAGATGATTCTGACTACCCTTGAAGGGTCGCTCTTCCACGGTTCCGCCGGAGTCGTGCCGGATGGAGAGATAGATCGTCCGCCTTAACCGCTTCACACCAAAGTCCAGATTTCTCGCCGTAGAAGGAGACCTTTCCGGACAAAGCTTCACGAGGAGATGGGTGGCCGGTCGGTTTGGAGAAGGTGGAGGCCGGGTTGCGGGTGGTGAGAGGAGGTGGGGGCTTGGAAGATGGAGATGTGTGGGCTGGCCGAACTTATAGAGGGAGAGTGGGAGATGATGGTGGCAGCTTGTTGAAGAGAGGGGAAGAGAAGGTGCTGGCCGAAACTTTTAGAGAGAGAGAGAGAGGGGGAGTGAGGGTGGCGGCTAGGATATGTAGAGAGAGAGGGAGAGAATGTTTAGAGGGGAAAGACTAGGGTTTTTTTTTTCTCATTCAACTTAAGTTAAACCAAACATACATGCCTATATATAGGCTTAAAAATAAGTTTAGGCTATATGCAGCCCAAAATAAAAATAAAAACAACACACAAAATGGCTACATGCAGCCCACAATACAATATCCCAAATAAAATAGCATAAAGAAAATAAGATAAATCTAAAGATAAATTTAACTATATATTTGTCTTGCGCCGAGGGCGGAAATTGTAGCGCCGCTCCATACGAACACCTCGGCGACGCGAGTCCTTTGTTGGAGACGAAGGAGGGTCTTCCGTTAGAGTGCCGTCATCAACCACTTGGGGGCCGTCGTCCACTTGGGGGCCGTCATCAATTTGGCGGCCGTCGTCAACTTGAGGGCCGTCGTCGTCACCAATCCTCCCCCGCTTGAAAGCACTCATCACCGATGAGTTGTCTTGAAGATACCGTCGGAGAAGAACACCATCCAAGAGAGCCACGTCCGCCTCCGGGAGCCAAGAGTCATCAGAGGCGGGGCGATCACGCCAGCGAATCAAGTAGCGGCGCACATCGCCATCAGCAGTGGGAAACACGTCATCCTGGAGAATCCTGTCGGGCAAAAATGCGGTCCTGGCAAACCTGGGAAAAGCATTAGGCAGCAAAGGGGGAAAATCTAGATCATCAACATGTAGCGTACCTCCGTTGGAGACCGACGGAGAGAGCGAGCCCTTACCCCCCTCAACCCCATACCCATGAGAATCTATAGTGGAACTAAACGGAGAGGAAGATAGTTCTAATGGCGGAGCAATATATGGCGTTAAATCCGAAACATTAAAAACAGGAGAAATACCCCAATCAGTGGGCAATTCCAAAAGAAAAGCATTGTCTCCCAACCGTTTTAAAATCTGAAAAGGGTCAGCTCGCCGATCCGCTAACTTTTTTAAGGTGCCCGTAGGCAACCGTTCAGGGATGAGACGTACCATTACTAAATCGCCCACTTTCAAGGGAGACACTCTCTTATGTGCGTTGGCATGAACTTGATAAGACGCGTATTGAGTGATAAGCGTTTCATTTATGCGTTTGTGAAGATCATGGATGTGAGAGGCAAAGTCCTGTGCAAATTGACTTAACTTAAACGATGGCGGTAACGGAAGCAAGTCAAGGGGCACGAGAGCTTTATAACCGTGCACGATCTCATTCGGGGACAAACCCGTGGACCTATTTTTGGAATTATTATATGCTAACTGAGCATGAGGGAGGATAAGGTCCCATGTACCCTTGTGGTCTCCCACAAGGCATCGAAGCAAACTACCTAAACTTCTGTTCACAACTTCTGTTTGCCCATCCGTCTGCGGATGGTACGCGGAAGAGAGTAGAAGTTTGGTGCCCATAATCCTCCACAGGGTCTTCCAAAAATAACTAGTAAATTTCACATCCCTATCAGTAACAATAGATTTCGGAACCCTTCGATGGCCTACCACCTCTTTAAAATATAATTGCGCGACGTGTGACGCGTCGTTGGTTTTATTACACGCGATAAAATAAGCCATTTTAGAGAAACGATCGACAACAACTAAGATAGAGTCGTGACGTCTAAATGTGATTGGGAGGCCGAGAATGAAGTCCATGCTAACGTCTTCCCAAGGAATAGACGGAATCGGAAGAGGGGTATAAAGCCCCGCATTAGTTTTGTTCCCCTTAGCCAGTTGGCACGCTCGACAACTACCCACGATCTTACTAACCATGGACTTAAGACCGGGCCAATAAAACTTGTCTTCAACTAACGTGATCGTCTTGTCACGGCCAAAGTGTCCCCCTAACCCTCCTCCATGCAATTCCCACACTATGAAGTGGCGTAGGGAAGAACGGGGAATGCAGAGCTTCGAATGGTTAAATAAGTAGCCGTCCCGAATGTAAAAAGAAGTAATGGTCGTCGGCGAGTCATCTTGGGTGGCGAAATAGATATCCTTAAAATCTGGGCAGTGGACGTACTCGTCCTTAATCCTATCGAAGCCAATCACCTTTACTTCTAGCGTGGAGAGCAATAACGAAACACGACTAAGGGCGTCGGCTACGCGGTTGAGAGTCCCCTTGAGGTGTTTGATAATGAAAGTGTACTCCTGTAGATAGGAGACCCATTTGGCATGTCTAGGACTAACCTTAGTTTGAGAGTTAAGAAACCTTAGCGCTTCATGATCGGATAAGATGACAAACTCCTTAGGAAGTAAATAATGCCGCCAATGTTGGAGGCATCGAATGACCGCGTAAAACTCCCGATCATAATTGGAATAATTCAATTTTGGACCTGCTAGTTTCTCACTGAAATACCCCACAGGATGGCCTTCCTGACTCAACACTCCACCAATTCCCACTCCAGACGCATCACATGACAACTCGAAAACCTTGGTGAAATCCGGTAGCCGCAAAAGGGGGGCTTCCGACATGCGCGATTTAATTAATTGGAACGCCGCAGCGGCTGAGTTCGTCCATGTAAATTCACCTTTTTTCATGCACTCGGTAATAGGGGCCATAATACTACTAAAATCCTTAATAAATCGCCGATAAAATGTAGCGAGCCCGTGAAAACTCCTAACGTCCCGAATGTTGGCGGGCTCGGGCCAATCTCTAATGGCTTGCACTTTCTTGGGGTCTACGTGGATCCCCTTCGAACTCACAATATAACCGAGGAACTCAACCGATGTCACATGGAAGGTACACTTCTTAATGTTCACGAATAATTTTTCCGATCTCAGGGTGGTAAGGATGGTTCTTAAATGTGACAATGATCAATCGTGGAGGTGCTAAATACCAAAATATCGTCAAAATATACCACGATGAATTTTCCCATATAGGGTTGGAAGACGTGGGTCATCATCCTCGAAAACGTACTTGGCGCATTGGAAAGTCCAAACGGCATAACTAACCACTCGTAGAGCCCTTCCTTAGACTTAAAGGCGGTTTTCCACTCGTCACCTTCCCTAATTCGGATCTGATGGTAGCCACTCCTAAGATCCAATTTCGAAAAAATCGTGGCACCGGCTAACATGTCCAATAAATCATCCAAGCGAGGGATGGGAAAGCGATATTTTATAGAGATTTTATTAATGGCTCTACTATCCACACACATCCTCCACGAGCCGTCCTTCTTGGGGGCAAGTAAGGCGGGCACGGCACACGGGCTCATGCTGTGGCGGATAAAACCCTTTTGCAATAAATCCGAGATCTGGGTTTGCAACTCTAAGTGTGCGGAGGGGTTTAGCCGATAATGTGGGAGGTTGGGCAATGAAGAGCCCGAAATGAAATCAATGGCATGTTGGATTTCCCGCAACGGGGGTAATTCAGCCGGTACCTCTTTCAGGTATACGTCCACAAACTCTTCTAGGAGGTTTCTCAACGCCGACGGCAAGTTCTCAAAAGGGGCTGTGAAAGTCCACCTAGTGTCGGCTATGTGCACCTATGGGGGGGGGGAATAGGTGACGTGGAGTTCTTTTGCGGAATTTACAGATGTACCTGCACAATAAAAACAACAAACACAGCACACAGAATACACAGCAAATTTATAGTGGTTCCCCGACTTGGGTACATCCACTTTCCCCCTTCGACCTATCTCCCCAACAAGGGACGACTCGGTCACTTCTCCAACGGGATTGAAATCCAATCCCTTCACTAACGGAAGGAGCCCTTCCACACGTGAGAGTCAACACTCCCACAAATCGGGTTGCACCCAACCCTTACAACACGGAACAAAAGTTCCTTTACAACAAAAGTAAATATGGAATGTATATGAAATACAAACTTCTTTCGGAGACTACGGTGTTTCTCTTCGTTCGACGACGTGTTCTTGAAGTCGATGAAGAGTCTACAACCTCGGTCTCTCTTGGAGAAGATCTCCCCGGAACCTGCGGCGGCACACGAGCGGCGGCTAGCTTCGGGATCAGCGGCTACGATGAAGAGTGGCTGCAGAACTTGGAGATCTAAACTTCGTAGCGAAGCAAGCTAGGTCTACCAACGGTCACTCTAGGATCAGTCATCTCGATCGATTCGGACGGGGGAGTTTTTCCCGGTCAACGATTCGAGAGACAAGAGATCTCCGGATAGACGCGTGAGACACAAGCCTTGCTAAGCTTCTGTCACCGGAGATCGGGAAGAAGAGCGATCAGCAGCGGCGACCACTTGACGCGAGCGGCGGCGGCGGGGCGGAGCGAGTTCGCGAATTTAGGGTTACGTCGCCGCTCGTTTTTCTTTTCCTCTTATCCGTCGTCATACTGTTCAAAAGTACCTGAGTATAAATACTGTAGGATTCTCAAATATGACCGTTTGTGGGACCCACAATTGAAATCCCCAAAATCCGGTTCAAACAAATCCAGAAGCAGAATCCGGTTCAGCAGCATTCTGAGAAAACGCCAAGTAAAAATCGGCGAGAATCGCAGACGATTCTCGACGAATCGGCGAGAATCACCAAGTGATTCTCGACGATTCGTCGAGAATCGTTTGTGATTCTCGTCGAATCACTTGTCGATTCTCAACGAATTTTACTTTACACATGGGCTGCTTGACCACTGGTTCGGCGGGAATCACAAGTGATTCTCGCCGAATCTTACTTGGCACCATCTTGAGATGGCCAAAAGGAGTCGGCGAGAATCACTAATGATTCTCGTCGATTCGGCGAGAATCACTAGTGATTCTCGCCGAATCGGCGAGAATCACTTGGTGATTCTCGTCGAATTTGCCTTGGAAGATTTTTCGTCTTCCACCCCAGGAGTTGCTCCTTGATTCTCCATGCTCCTTGTCTTCTCTTGCATATGAGCGGCCCTGTACTTGAAAGTAAGTGCACTCCAATGGAGAGAGTACACATAGGCCAACACACTGATCTGCTCAACGAGGGATTACGTCGTGCAGACCCGTGTATATTGACCTACTGCACCCTGACATTGGTGTGCACTTAGTGTGGAGAAACTGCAAGTACAACTTGAAATGTTTCATCAAATACATTATGAATTCATCTTAGCTCGACAGGGGGCTTCCTCAAATCTAGGTAATCGTGGATACAATACCCAACAATCTCCCCCTATTTGACGAAGCCAAAACCCTACTAGCTAAGATGAATAACACCTATCAAATAATAATAATAGCATTTAAAGATTAAATATGCAACACAAGGGAATATATGCAATCAGAACAGGACTTGAGTCATTCACACATTCAAGAATATATATATATATACCAAGAGAAATATATTCACATGAAAGTCAGAATTGTTCACACGACAGTAATAATTGTTAAATGTTCTTAATACACCGTGACCAGCTATAAAATAATGACTATTTGTCCTTAGCTCCGTCACCCTTAAGAGTTTGCGCCAAGTATTTTTTGCTCTGCCTTTCCATGTATTCCTTGGGCTTTGGGTAGTACCTAGGAGGAGCAACTTTGTCTGGATCCTTGTTGTTTCTGAAGAAAATGTTGCGTTTCGCTTCAAATGCTTTGTGTGTCTCCCATTCATACTGGCTATATGCTTCATTTCGATTTATCTCTCCTCTTTCTTGCAGCCGGAAGGTGTCTAGGATGATGTTCCTTGAAACTGGGCTCCACCTTTCATTTCTTACATCCTCCTCACTCAGTCTGATCCTCTTTTCAGTTGGTGTCTCTTTTGATGTCCCTTCCTGAATTTTCCTCTTTCCCCTTGCTTTAGCTAAAGCCTCCTGGTCAAACATACTTCTCAGCTTAGATTTGGAGATGGCCCTAGCGTCAGCTTCATCAGTGAAAATATCAGCAGCACTTGTACTTACCTCCTCAGCAATATGTACTTCCTCAGCAGCCCTAGAAGTCTCAGGAACCTGAACACTGGCAGGTTGGTCAGGTAGGACGACGCCTAACGTGCCCAGTGCCTGTTGTAGCATCCACCAGCAACTCTCATAGACGTAGTTGCTTGATTTCACAAAGTTTGCATCCATGCTTTTCTGGAGCTCAGCCAGCTTAGCGATATACTCCTTCTCCCCCTTTTTGGCTTCGACGGCTATGCAGTTGGCATATGAGTGCAAGGAGTCATCAATGTGTTTAGCTGTCTTGCCGAATTCAGTGATTAGGGTCTGCTGATTTGCGTTTAAAAGGACCATTGTACCATCAAATTTCTGAATATTGTTGGCGACAACGTGAGCGTTCTGATTGACAACAGCCAGAGTATCAGTATTCTTTTTCAAGCCGGCCATTAACAGTGTGACAGCTTCGCCGGCCGCAGTATACTTTTCTTCGAATTTCTTTTCCATCACATCCAGCTTATGGTTGATTTCCACCATATTTTTCAACATGAGATCTTCGGAAGTCTTGATCTTTTTCAGCAGTGTTTTATGAGCTGTATCAAAAGAATCTTTAAGCTCGTTCACTATTCCTTGAATGACAGTGATGGTGTGAGTGGCCAGCTCATCTCGTAGTGGAATACCCGGAGGCACCTCTTGGCCTTGCTCTGGCTCGGCAGCAGAAGCATCAGTAGAGCTGGATACAATCACAGCCTCTATGGGAGGAACGTTGGTGGCCTCATTTACCTCCCCCTCCACTGGTGCAGACTTATCAGTAGGAGGTTCATCAGTATCCGGAGATTCAAACACTTCATGGCCCTCATTTACCTCGTCCTCTCCATCCTCATCCAAAAACTCATCCATATCAGCATCTTCTTCCACTTCTTGATCAGCAGTGTCCAGTGCCTCAGCCTCAGTTCCGTGGGTGTTTCTGTTCAGGACCTCCTCATCCTCCAACCCAGGTTCACTTTCTTCATGAACTTCTGCCACCGCATCCCTTGCCACCTGGGCGATTTCAGATATTATATCCAGATGAGTGGGTAGAGTCTCCCCCTCGATTCCTGCAGTCATAGTATCAGGAATTTCACCGGGGGAGGTTGCTGGAGATACTTCCTCTTGCTCTTCCACAGCCGGCTGCCCGATGCGCCGCTCCCATCGATCAAACACAGTAGCATCCATCTTTTTCAAGTAATGTAGAGGAACTAGTTTGCTCATGTCGAATCTGTCTCTGTTGAGCTGGTTGAGATATAGACTGATGATGCGGCCGAAGCTTGGAGTGCCCAGAGTGTCCTTGATCTTTTGAAACATCAACTCTCCCCAGTTGAACCTCTTTCTGCAGACCACGGCTATGAGAATTTTGAACATATCTCCGGAGATATGATCATGGGAGCCTGGCTTACAGATGAGTACTTTTCCTATGATGTCGGATAGGAGCTTCCCTTCTTCATTCATCTCTTTTCGCTTTATTGATCGAGTGCCTCTTGGTAGACCGCAGAACAGGAGGGTTCTGGCTTTGTCCTCGTCCTCCAAATAGTCTTCCTGCTCCGCACTTGAGAGCTGCAGGTAGCGTGTTAGCTTACTGGAAGACATCTTTACCTTAGTCCCAGCCACCTTGCTCTTGATGATGGAGTCTCTGTCTCGAAGCCTCGCGGTAGAGAAGAACTCCAGCACTTCTTTATCTAAAACTTTGCAAGGATGCTCCAATACGAAGGTTAGTCCGGCTTCTTCCAGCATGAGAATGATGTTCCGGAACTCGTCCGAGGCATGAGAAAAACCAGTGCGAACCAGCTCGCAACCAGAAATCAAGCCTGCAGTCGTCCTTGGGGCCATTGAGGATCTAAACAGAAGCCCGACTCCAAGCATTAGTGTACATTCAAAAAGAAGGCATCACATGGGGTTCGGCCTTGGAGCCAGTGAGGAGGAGGTTACCTAAGGGCTTACACGCAAGTGAGTTGATGAGCTTCGGGAAGATCTTCGGTGGAGAGAAGAACCTTGCCGATACCAAGAGAAGAACCTTGCCGAGAGGAGAAGGTCGCACACAGCAGCGAGTCGACGGCGTCGACGAGAGCGTCGGAGGGCAGCGGGTGTCGGCGAGTTCGCGGAAGTGCACTTGCGCGAGGAAGGCGAGGGTCGTCCAGAGGTCTCCTGCGCGAGTCGTGAGGAAGGTGAACAGGCGGAGATTCTTTCGGCGGGATTTATAGGAGTCATCGGGATTCGGGGGAAGCCGAGCGGTCGCGAGTTCCTTCGACGGGATTCGGCGAGAGTTGTCTAATTTGGTTTCTAATACCGTTTGTCTAATTCGGCGAGATATAAAATGGGTCGGCGAGATTCGGAGTATATATTGATGTTTTTCTTGACTACTTTGGGAAGCATTGCACCATTTTAGAGATTTTCCGATGTCAAGTTAATAAAAGGAATGATAAATACAAGTATATTCTAAAGTCAATCTATTTGAATTTTATGGAGGTTTTTGCAAAGTCTTCTAAATGTCAATTGTGTGTTGTCGAAATTCGCAATGACATAAGTATACGTATACACAATGATAGAAATGTATATATATTTACTTTGAATGAGGATGCATCATGACACAAGTCCTTGAACTGATCAAAATTACCTGGGATATGGAGAGTCATCGTCTTAGTCCCACAGGTAGAACATATCAGTAGCTTAAAGTGATTATGCTCAACAGGTAGCACGTCTGTTATTGCAGACGCTTGTTCCAAGTTAGCCTTGAGCCACGTACTGTCTAGTTCCCAAGTATTCACGGGGACCTAGACTACCCTGCAAAACAGAATTACTTTACCTTAGGAACCCAAATCATATTGGGTCCTAGGTTTCTATTAGCATGAACACGCAACTGCCTTCCTTGAGAAAACCTGTCTGGAAGACTGCCTCTGTCCCTATAATATGGAGAAGCCCTTGCTGTGGGCACAGAGAAGTTGTGCCAACAGTCAATGGCAAAGTGTCCCACTTTGCCGCAGCACCAACAAGAGTGAATGTTGTATCGCCGTTTTTGACCTGATCTAGTGACTGATGTAGTCACGGTCCTAGGTCTCAAAGGGATAGGGCATGTTCTTGTTGCACAAATTCCTCTTCCATCGAGGCATGATGAAGGGTGGAACGAATGCATGATGTGAGCGTTATGAGGCCGAGAAGGTGGTGCCATTCTTTCAGGCATCTTCCTTGCTGAGGCTCCATGACGCCTGACATCATGACTTCTATTCTCCCGATCCCGTATCCTCGAATGGAGAGAATTCTTCTGTGAACCAGGACCTGCAGATCCACACTTTGTTGTGGCAGTGGCCGTGAATACAAAGGGCTCAGAATGAGCCTTAGGTATTTCTTCATGGGTGGCCATGACGCCTCTTGCACTATGGACATTTCCACATGGGGACAACTCACCCTTACAGTGACCACGATTATTCCTGTGGTCATACCTGAAGGCATGATGAGTTGCCTTCCCGCTTGGAGTGGGAGGTCGGAACACCGTTTCCCCATTTCTCCATCCCTGGATAATCCGGGAGATCCACCCGGTTTCTTGTTTTCTCTTTATAGCATCAACTTTGGAAAAGTTGGATACTATACGTTTCTCATTGTCTAGACTATTCTCTAGAGCTGAGATCTTAGAGTCCTTGACCTTGTTGGACGCCAATTGGAGAACCAACAAGATCTTCAGTTGATCAATCTCTCGAGCTTGCTCCTCAGCAAGTAGATTGCTTTCCTGAAGGGCTCTCTTCAGGGAATCAGTATTTTCTGGAGGAGAGCAGTTTCTGTCTTCAGAAAAGTCAAAAGATGTGGGACAGGATGAAGATGATACCTGCTCATCTGGGTTATTGTCATTAGAATCAGTGACCAATGTTTCGTCCTCGTCGGAGCTGCTTTCCTCACTATCTTCTTCAGTCTCTGACAAGGATACTGGAGCTCTGATGCAATCCGAAGGATCCTTGCATTCATCTTCAGAAGTGAGAACCCCCACATATGCTTCATCCTCAGATTGGCAGCAAATTTCAGCTTCCTCTGACCCCCCCATCAGCTCTGAGATCATCATCCATAGAGATTTAGCCGTTTTACATTTTTCCAACCTGGAGCGAGAGGCTCCAGACCAGACATCCATAATAATTTGTCGAATCCTCTGGTCCAGTTGGAAAAATGAGAGTTCCATCTCTGTCATCTCAGGGATGCACATGGGCACTTGGGTCCCCGAGTCGGTGGTCTTCATGGGGATAAATGGACCCTCTTCCAGGATGAGGGATGCTCGTGGATCGATGGCATCCAGGTGAAATAACACTCTCATCCTCCAGATAGGATAATAATCCTTTGTGCATGCAGGGAGTTTGAGTGGCAATACGTCATAATCCAGATCCATACTTCTGACACTGGTGGCAGGATTCACCTCAAGGTGTTAGCCTTTTTGTTGAGGAACCTGGCTCTAATACCACTTGAAAGTCCACCTAGTGTCGGCTATGTGCACCTATGGGGGGGGGGGGGAATAGGTGACATGGAGTTCTTTTGCGGAATTTATAGATGTACCTGCACAATAAAAATAACAAACACAGCACACAGAATACACAGCAAATTTATAGTGGTTTCCCGACTTGGGTACATCCACTTTCCCCCTTCGACCTATCTCCCCAACAAGGGACGACTCGGTCACTTCTCCAACGGGATTGAAATCCAATCCCTTCACTAACGGAAGGAGCCCTTCCACACGTGAGAGTCAACACTCCCACAAATCGGGTTGCACCCAACCCTTACAACACGGAACAAAAGTTCCTTTACAACAAAAGTAAATATGGAATGTATATGAAATACAAACTTCTTTCGGAGACTACGGTGTTTCTCTTCGTTCGACGACGTGTTCTTGAAGTCGATGAAGAGTCTACAACCTCGGTCTCTCTTGGAGAAGATCTCCCCGGAACCTGCGGCGGCACACGAGCGGCGGCTAGCTTCGGGATCGGCGGCTACGATGAAGAGTGGCTGCAGAACTTGGAGATCTAAACTTCGTAGCGAAGCAAGCTAGGTCTACCAACGGTCACTCTAGGATCAGTCGTCTCGATCGATTCGGACGGGGGAGTTTTTCCCGGTCAACGATTCGAGAGACAAGAGATCTCCGGATAGACGCGTCAGACACAAGCCTTGCTAAGCTTCTGTCACCGGAGATCGGGAAGAAGAGCGATCAGCAGCGGCGACCACTTGACGCGAGCGGCGGAGGCGGGGCGGAGCGAGTTCGCGAATTTAGGGTTACGTCGCCGCTCGTTTTTCTTTTCCTCTTATCCGTCGTCATACTGTTCAAAAGTACCTGAGTATAAATACTGTAGGATTCTCAAATATGACCGTTTGTGGGACCCACAATTGAAATCCCCAAAATCTGGTTCAAACAAATCCAGAAGCAGAATCCGGTTCAGCAGCATTCTGAGAAAACGCCAAGTAAAAATCGGCGAGAATCGCAGACGATTCTCGACGAATCGGCGAGAATCACCAAGTGATTCTCGACGATTCGTCGAGAATCGTTTGTGATTCTCGTCGAATCACTTGTCGATTCTCAACGAATTTTACTTTACACATGGGCTGCTTGACCACTGGTTCGGCGGGAATCACAAGTGATTCTCGCCGAATCTTACTTGGCACCATCTTGAGATGGCCAAAAGGAGTCGGCGAGAATCACTAATGATTCTCGTCGATTCGGCGAGAATCACTAGTGATTCTCGCCGAATCGGCGAGAATCACTTGGTGATTCTCGTCGAATTTGCCTTGGAAGATTTTTCGTCTTCCACCCCAGGAGTTGCTCCTTGATTCTCCATGCTCCTTGTCTTCTCTTGCATATGAGCGGCCCTGTACTTGAAAGTAAGTGCACTCCAATGGAGAGAGTACACATAGGCCAACACACTGATCTGCTCAATGAGGGATTACGTCGTGCAGACCCGTGTATATTGACCTACTGCACCCTGACATTGGTGTGCACTTAGTGTGGAGAAACTGCAAGTACAACTTGAAATGTTTCATCAAATACATTGTGAATTCATCTTAGCTCGACAGGGGGCTTCCTCAAATCTAGGTAATCGTGGATACAATACCCAACAGGCTGCGTCTTCCTTAACTTGTAGGCACACTAAGGCATAGAGGACCCCATCTACAAAGGTAGTACGCTTCAATTCTTTCCTTCCTATCAGGCTCAACGTCTTTTTCTCGACCGGGACGACTGTATCCTTCGAGGGGGTTGAAGGATCTTTTGGCGGGGCGGGTTTTAAGAGGATGGTTCTGCCATTAAATTTAAACTCGTAAGTGTTGGCCCGACCAAAGTGGGTGACGTCATGATCGTACAACCAAGGGCGACCCAACAAGACGTGGCACGCATCCATAGGGATGACGTCACAGCAAATCTGCTCAGAATAAGCTTTGATGGTAAGGGGTACCAAGCATCGCTTCGTCACAGGGAGGGACGACTTGTCTACCCATGCCACTTTATAAGGGTGAGGGTGTGGCTCGACAACAAGAGACATTCGTCTCACCGCGGCTACAGAAATTACGTTCATGCAACTACCGCTATCGATGATCAACCTACACCATTTTTCACCACTCTTAAAATTCAACGTGAAGATGTTCGTCCTATTCCAATCGTCTAACGCTCGAGGGGTCGCCAGGATACACCTCATAACCATCATACGGGGGTCATCCTCCATATCACTAGGCACTCCGTCCGACTCGCTCTCTTCGCCCGCCTCGAAAGTAATGTCGTCGGCCCCACCAGCGGAATCTAATAGGGCTAATGGTCTGGGTGTAGTAGGACAATCACTAGCATAGTGCCCTTGGACCCCGCAATCGTAACAGGTGACATTCGTTCTGTTGACCCGACCCACCGGGACTCTCTCACCAGAGGGGTTTCTATCATTCCTAGCTGTTACGACTATGGAGGTTGAGTCGGGGGACTGATACTTTCCTTTAGCCTTATAGGTGGCGGTGGGAGGTGGTCCTAAAATGGACTTCCCCTTTTGGAACGAGCGAGACTTGCCCTTAAGCGCGTTGTGCTGCTCAATATCTAAGGCAGCGTTGAAAGTGGTGTGCAAATCGGTGTGACCATAACGCAGAAGCTTTCCTTGGATGTCGGGGTTTAGTCCCTTACGGAACCTGGAGAGGGTGACCTCGGGCATCTCTTTCATGTCACACCTAACCATCATGTCCTTCAGCAAACTCATATACTTAGACACCGACCTAGTCCCTTGCTTAAGGGTGGCTAAATCATCGAACATTTGTGTTCGATGGTAAGTAGGGACGTACTGTTCCGTTAACCTAGCCTTCATTGCATCCCAGCCTATGGGCAACGCTCCGTTCTCGACCCGCATATGCCGCTCTTCATTCAGCCAAAATATCTTAGCGCGCCCTAGCAACTTCATCCTCGCTACTCGCACCTTATCCGCGTCGTTCAGGGTATACCACTCGAAGTAACATTCGATCTCCATGATCCAGTCCTGGAAGACTTGGGGATCACCTAAACCATCGTAGGATGGTGGTTTGACTCGGACGGCCCGAGTAAGGTCAAACTCGTACGGTGCTCGTGGGGCGTTCTCATTAGGAGGGTGGGGGTGAGGGTTGTGATGCTCTCCCACCCGTGGGTGAGCGGGTTGATTACGGGGTGCCCCGTGTGGTAACCCCAATCCGTGAAGTGCTTCCCTAATGGCCGTCAACTGCTCCGTGAAATCCTGACGGAGCTCCTCAATCTCTGTGAGGGGACGACCCTCACCCCGGTCATCATCCATATTAGACGACGAAGGAGGATATTCCGTACCGAGCCTAGTACGCATGCAAATGGAAGACCACAGGTTCAGACAGACCAAAGAAGGAATTAATCCCGCTTAAAGCCTATAGTAAAATAAAATGTTTTTTTGATTTTCTTGCAGAAAATAAAAAGAGGGTTATTAAAAAATTTATTTTGATTTTTTTGGCTGAAAATTAAGAAAACTACGCCGCTATTGGCAGACCCAAGATAATTTTTTTTGAGATTTTTTTGTGACAACTAACGCGCAAACACAAGTGCAGGTTAACGTGCTAAAAGAGGGGAGGGTGCCAATTAAAAAATTGACAAGAACCTCCCTCTGATACCAAAATTTGATGTAGGCCACTACCGCGGACACTAGACGGGTAAGGGGAAGAAACGAACGCCACGCTCAACCCACAATCTCTCACGCACTAGATTTAATCGCAGCGCACTCGCAAGCGTGTTATCACAGTTCACCAACGTACGGTAGCCACTCCGCGGGAAGGTCGAGCGAACGGCGATAGGCCGACGTTCTCCCAAGCTAAAAGGACCAATATTGGGTCCGACCGAGCGAAGGTTGTACCAAAAGAGATCTACCCAAAGTGCGATCGAAAAATGGTAGATCTCTCCCAACAAAAAAAAACGGGGTTCGCCAAATCCTTGTTCGGAAATAACGCGGTTAAGCTCTATGCAAAATCCAAAGGCAAAACCCACGAAGAATCTAACGATTCAAATCCAACGCAAAAATTTTTCCGTCCACTAGAATATCAAGAGGGAATCACACGTGAGTGGAGAGGATCGTTACCCAAGTCGGAATAGATGATTCCGACTACCCTTGAAGGGTCGCTCTTCCACGGTTCCGCCGGAGTCGCGCCGGATGGAGAGATAGATCGTCCGCCTTGGCCGCTTCACACCAAAGTCCAGATTTCTCTCCGTAGAAGGAGACCTTTCCGGACAAAGCTTCACGAGGAGATGGGTGGCCGGTCGGTTTGGAGAAGGTGGAGGCCGGGTTGAGGGTGGTGAGAGGAGGTGGGGGCTTGGTAGATGGAGATGTGTGGGCTGGACGAACTTATAGAGGGAGAGTGGGAGATGAGGGTGGCAGCTTGTTGAAGAGAGGGGAAGAGAAGGTGCTGGCCGAAACTTTTAGAGAGAGAGAGAGGGGGAGTGAGGGTGGCGGCTAGGATATGTAGAGAGAGGGAGAGAATGTTTAGAGGGGAAAGACTAGGGTTTTTTTTTTCTCATTCAACTTAAGTTAAACCAAACATACATGCCTATATATAGGCTTAAAAATAAGTTTAGGCTATATGCAGCCCAAAATAAAAATAAAAACAACACACAAAATGGCTACATGCAGCCCACAATACAATATCCCAAATAAAATAGCATAAAGAAAATAAGATAAATCTAAAGATAAATTTAACTATATATTTGTCTTGCGCCGAGGGCGGAAATTGTAGCGCCGCTCAATACGAACACCTCGGCGACGCGAGTCCTTTGTTGGAGACGAAGGAGGGTCTTCTGTTAGAGTGCCGTCATCAACCACTTGGGGGCCGTCGTCCACTTGGGGGCTGTCATCAATTTGGCGGCCGTCGTCAACTTGGGGGCCGTCGTCGTCACCATACGGGAGTGGTTCATATTACTCAGTCACTACGACTCGTGGACACTCTATGTGCCCAAGTTTCCGTGCAATCTATTGTTTGTTACCTCTTTATGCAAGCAGCTTCAGTGTTCTATGACATTTACTCCGACTTCTTGTTCTTTTTAGGATCCGAGCTCCCACCGGACGATTGATACTGGGACTGAGAGCGGCGGCCTCTACTTCCTCGACAACGTTTCCGCCTTGTCCGCCTTCTCCTCTTCTTGTATGGATCTTCTCTAGTGGCATCTCTGCCTCGGGCATCCTCCACCACGACGTCTACATCAGCTTCTGCCCCACCTCCCTCCGTCTAGTACTCCTCTCCAATGCGACGCCTGTCAACTAGGCAAGCATCACCGTTCCTCCTTCCCACCGAAGCAAGGTCGGGGCTCTACTCGTCCTTTTGATCTTGTCCACTCCGATATCTGGGGACCTGCTCCTACCCTCACCATTGGTCGGGGTAGTTCTTATTTTTTAACCTTTATAGATGATTTTTCTCGCTGTACTTGGGTGTATCTCCTCCGAGATTGCTCTGAACTTTTAGATGTATGGATCTCTTTTTATCAGTTAATTAAAACTCAGTTTAAAGTTTGTATTAAAACCTTTCGCTCCGACAATGCTAAAGAGTATCTGAGCCATGCTTTTACATCTTTTTTGTGTGCAACATGGCATTATTCATCAGACTAGCTGTGTTTACACCTCCCAAAAAAATGGGGTGGCGGAACGCAAAAACCGTCACCTCCTCGATGTGGCTCGCACATTGATGACCCAGATGCATGTCCCTCGCTCTTATTGGGGCTATGCTGTTCTCCTTGCCTGCTACCTCATCAATCGCATTCCATCCACCGTTCTACACGGAAAAACACCATTCTCCATTTTGTATCCGGGCAAGGAGCCTTTTCGTCTCCCTCTTCGAATCTTTGGATGCACTGCATTTGTGCATACCCCCTCCACCACCCGTGACAAGCTATCCCCTCGCTCCACCAAATGTGTCTTTCTGGGGTACTCCACCACTCAGAAAGTCTATTGTTGCATTAACCCTGTTCTTCGTCAGCAGTTCGTCTCTGCTGACGTTACCTTCTTTGAGAATGCCTCTTACTTCTCGGCTGAATCAACCTCTCCTCTTCCCCCCGCTTCTGATTCTACTGCTATTCCCTTCGTTCCCTCGTCTCCTACCGAGATATCCACCCCTCCGCCATCACCGTCCCCTCCTCTCGCTCAACCTATCTCTCCCACTTCTCCACCACCGTCTCCATCCTCTCCGCCGCCGTCGCTCTCTTCTCCCGGGCCAGCTCTCTCTGCCATGGACGCTCCAGATACCGAGGGGGCCGCCGACCTGGATCTCCCTGTGGCTCTTCGCAAAGGGGTGCGGACATGTACCCTACACCCCCTTGTTGCTGTTGTTTCATATGATCTTCTTACCCCTTCTTGCAGGGCCTTTGCGCAGGCTATCTCTGCCACCACCACGCCTCGTTCCTATCAGGAGGCCCTTGCTATTCCCCATTGGAAGCTGGCTATGGATGAGGAAATGGCGACCCTCACGGAGCGGGGTACCTGGACTCTTGTTCCTCCTCCCTTCGGTACTAATGTTGTTGGCTGTCGCTGGGTATTTGTGGTCAAATTTGGCCCCGACGGCATGGTGGACCGTTATAAAGCTCGCCTTGTTGCTAATGGCTTTACTCAGACATATGGAGTTGATTATTTTGACACTTTCTCTCTGGTGGCTCGTCTCAGCACAATCCGAGTCCTTCTCTCTGTGGCGGTCAATCCAGAGTGGCCGATTTTGCAGCTGGATGTCAAGAATGCCTTCCTTTATGGTGATCTTCAGGAGGCCGTCTATATGGAGCAACCTCCGGGGTATGTTGCTCAGGGGGAGACCCGAGTATGCCGGTTGAAGAAGGCAATCTATGGCCTCAAGCAGAGCCCTAGAGCCTAGTTTGACAAGTTCAGCGGCATCATGGCGGCCGTTGGTTTTGTGCGCAGCTCTGCCGATCACTCGCTATTTATTCGCAAAACTTACTCGGGCCTGGTGGTTCTTACTGTGTACGTCGATGATATGCTTCTCACTGGAGATGATCAGGAAGGGGTAGCCTTGACAAAGCGGCATCTTCGTCAACATCTGGTCACGAAGGATATGTGCTCTCCGAAGTACTTTTTGGGGATTGAAATCTCTCGGAAGCCCAACTCCTTAGTCCTCTCCCAGCATAAGTATGCTATAGATCTTTTAAAAGAAGCAGGATTGACTGGAGCCAAACCTGCCCGATGCCCCATGGCTATTGGAGAAGACAAAACCTGGACAGATGATTCCCCCCTTCTTTTAGATACTACGCGGTACAGGCGTCTAGTTGGTGAGCTTATATATCTCACAGTGACCAGACCCGACATTTTCTATGCTGTGGGGAAGGTGAGTCAATTCATGCAAGCTCCTAAGGAGTGCCATCTACAGTCCGCCTTGAGGATCTTGGAGTATGTCAAAGCAGTGCCTGGGAAAGGATGACTCTTTCAGAAGAGTGGTCACCTGAGGGTTGAAGCATACTCAGATGCGAGTTACGCTGATGACAAAGGGGATCGCAAATCTACCTCCGGTTTTTGCACCTTTATTGGGGGGAATCTGGTAAGCTGGAAGAGCAAGAAGCAGTTTGTTGTTTCCATTTCCAGTGCTGAAGCAGACTATCAGAGTATGGCATCGACCACTTGTGAGTTAAAATGGCTACGGGCTCTCATGCTAGATTTAGGATAGGTCTACCACCATCCTCTACCTATGTTTTGTGACAACAAGGCTGCCATATACATCTCCAAAAATCCAGTCTTTCATGAAAGAACCAAGCACATTGAGGTCGACTGTCATTTCATTCGAGAAGATATTTTGAAAGAACAAATTTGCACTCCCTTCGTCACTTCTGATAAAGAGCTGGCAGACATCTTCACCAAGCCAGTATCTACCTCTTTTCTTAATATTTGTGACAAGCTGGGCATGATCGATATATATACTCCAGCTTGAGGGGGAGTGTTGAAGTTAGTGACCGGGCGGTCTGGCGGTCTGGCTTGGCGGGTTGATGACCGCACGGTTTGGCAGTTACCCTTCAGCGGTTTGGTTGCTATGTGTTGCTGTCTGAGGTCCAAGTGGTCTAGCGGGTTGTCTCTGACGACTTGGAGACCGGGCGGTCTAGCGATCTCCCATGGCGATCTCTCTCTCTGGTAGTAGCCGAGCGGTTAGCCCTTCTGCCTAACCGCGCGGCTTGTGCGGTTTATGTCTGTATAGTCCGCTTGTGTCATGTAAATTTTTATTGCCACATCTCTTATTTGTTTTCTCTCTTCTCTCCTCCGTTCTATATAAGGGAGGCCATACCTTTGTAATAGATACCTTTTTCGGATAATAAAGTTTACAGTTAAAACCATTTCGGTTTGTTTTTTGTTCGATTCTTACAAGAAGCTCTAGTCTCCTCTCCTCCAGTAGTAGCAGAAATAGTAGCCGTTTTGTAGTTAGATGAGGTAGCAGATGTAGTTGCAAATATAAATATGATTACAGAAGTTGAGACAGCAGTTGATTTTGATATACTCTGTAAAGATGAGCAAGTTGACCTTCTAGAAGTTTTGACTGATGGTGATTGCCTTGTCAATCCCATAGTAGATATATTCAATTTGTTAAAATCTTTTGATACAAATTATTTGAATTACATTCCAGAAGTTTGCCCAGAGCAATCTATGGCTATAGTTTGCTACACTTCACCAATATACCCTGAAGTTATTAAGCAACTAAAGGCAAGTTTTGCAGTTATTGAGTCTCTCACAGAATCAGCTTCCAAGGCTTTCTCCCCTCCAACCTACAAAATGGATGACAGTCCTTTACCAAACCTGGATGATATCATACTAGCAGATATAGAGGAAGAGAATCAAACAGTTACTAAAAGTATTGTAGAGACAGAACTTCCAGTTCAACCTCAAGATGAAAAGCAAATCTCAAAGGAAGCCTTGAAGAAAATTAATGAAATGTATGACTACCCTCAAGAATCTGCTGATGAAGATAATGATGATGAAGATCCTGATGAATCTGATGATCCTAAAGCAAAGAAGAAGATTGCTAAGAAAAGGAAAGTTGTTCCAAAAGCTGCTCCTAAGCACAATCCTACACATGACACTCTATACTATATTCTACAGAAGATTACTACTTATCCTGGGATGCGACAATGGATGTGGTTATCAAAGAATGAGCAAAAAGAAAGGAAGAAGAGAAGAAGGTACATGTCTCCTCCTAAGCACTTCAGGAAAGACCCTCCTCCTCCTCCTCCATTAGCTGGGGCCTTTGGAAGTGTGGCTCATAGATCAGCTCCGGTTACTAAGACCTATTAGAGACACTCCAAGACAAGTCCTCAAGGCAGCAGTCAACATCAATCCTCTCAGTGCAAGCCTCCTCCTAGTACAAATAAGAAAAGTACTTCAACATCTCCTGATTATTCAAAGAAGGACTCTAGTCCTAAAAGGCCAGAATCTCCACCTATCCCTTTTGTAGATCCAGAACATGAAACAACTGCAAAAATGGCTAGGTTTCAAGAGCTGATTGAACTTTCTATGATAAACAAAGCTAAAATAGAAGGAAAAGATCCATCACAGTACTCCACAATGTCATCTTACAGAAAAGAAGAGCTCAAGATGTATACTAAAGCTAATAAATTTTTCAATGTAGATGATTATATGAGTCTGCATCCTAAAGCAGTAGTACCAAGGTCCACCTCTTGTAACATAATTGGAGCATCGGACATGACAATGTCAAAAAGAGAAGCTGCAAATCCAAATAGAGAGATTAAATTGAGACAGCCCTCTAAAAAATCTGACAAAGCTGACAAAGAGAAGCCAAAGAAAAACAAATAACTGTTATGTTTAGTTTTTATTTTTTGAACTCTATTTGTTTATCATGAAGCACCTGTGTACATATCTGCTGGATGTTTTATTTTTTGCCAGATATATTTTATTCTGCTTTGTGATTGTTTTCTTTTGCTTGTATTAGTGACCTCACCCAAATATTGGGAGATTGTTGGATACCTGGTTTGGATTTGGGCTAGGTTCACTAATTAGGATGAGTTTGACCCACATTGTATTGCCAGGGTCAAGTCTATGAGTCCTAAAGTTTAGGCTAGTCATTAGGTTCAACCTTCATGGACCAGCCAGCAGAGAACTTCGGTAGACTAAGACTAAGAAGAATTCAGAGTTCAAAATTATCAGTTTGAAATTCTTCAAACTTAGCTCGACGATCGTCGATCCCAGATAGACGAACTCAGAGTTATTTCTATGAGTTGAGTTCGACGATATTCGAGCACAGGTCGACGATCTCTTCATTCAGACAGATTCTCTGCTCGATGAAATCTGGAGATCAGCTTTAACAGATTTCTTTCCAGTTTATTTTAGTTGAACTCAGGGCAATGAAGACGGATTCTATATTCGACAAACTTAGAGCGCAGATTTGGCAAGTTATTTCTAGAATGCAGGTTGCTGGCTCGGGTCGACGAACAAGAATTATCAGCTCGACGAACTTGGAACTCCAGTCGACGAATTCTGTTCATAGCTCGACGAATTTTGTCCCGAGCTAGACTTAGAAGTTTTCCTTATTTTTGTCCTTATTTATTATATTATTTAGCAGTGATTTACTGAGTAATTAATGCTCATATTCTCCTGAATATAGCCGTTATTGGTAGCATTAATTATGGCATTCATCAGGGTTAATTACTTGCTTATTTTAATGCGATAGTTTGGGAAACTCATTAAAGAATATTTTCCAGCCGTTTCATTCTTCAGAATTAAATCAACAATTAATGCTTGGAATTCAAAATTCAGAAAGGAGAATTTGACAGAAGAATATATAAAAGAGAATTTTCTTTCAGTGAAGATTGTAGATAGTGATATACAGAGAAGATATAGAGAAACATACAGAAAGAATATCTGCTTCTTCTCTGTGTAGAAAACGTTCTGTTTTCTCCTTGTTCTTTCTGAAGACTGAAGAAGAATAACCATCAAATATCAAGAAACTTCTTCTACTTCTCATCTAGGAATATTCAAGGACAACAACTATGAATCAATTTGAAAGTTCCTAGATCTCTTCAAGACAAGGCTGAATACCTACACCCTTGGCAAGGCTCCAAGCTTTCTGAATCATTCATCATTTCAGAAGGATCATTGATAACAAAAATCCATAAGTCTTCTCTGTTGTATAGAGAAAAGAGAAGACATCATCAACTCTCTCAACCTCCTGTAAAAGGGTTTATTAACTCCCTTCAAAAGTTTATTCTTGGTTTTTGGGTACCTAATCAAAAGCCTAAAGGGTTGTGAGATCTCCCTATAAATAGATCCTATGGTGGCAGTCACCTGATCAAAAACCTGATAGTGGATTCGTACCAGGGTGGTAGAAGAGTGGATGTACCCAGTTTGGGGAACCACTATAAAATTCTTCTGTTGTCTTTGTGTGATCATTCTTTTGTTCTTGCTGCGCTGTGATAGATTAGCTTAGACAGTTTCTATTTTCTCTTACTACTATTGATATCATATATTTTACTCTGATAAATTCTAAAACAGCAAAAAGTTTTAAGTTACTCTATTCACCACCCACCCCCCTCTAGAGTGAATCAGATCTATCTCCTAACTTACTATTGGTATCAGTGGTATACCATTTCTTTCATACCTACTTCTCGAGAAGAAATATTCTACTCGAGAACAATAAATGTTCTACTCGAGAACAGGAAATCTCTACACAAGAACAAGGTCCATTCTGCTCGAGACCAAGGATTACTACAATCGAGTGCTGATGAAATTCTTCTCGAGAATAATCTATCTTCTCGAGAAATCTGGTGGGCAACTTTTCTTCAAGTTCAAAATTTTCATATCGGCACACATGCACTTAGCCGCCTCATTCCAGGTATTTTTAATGATTATTTATATGTTTAATAATCAAAATTAGAGGTAACTATAAATCAAAATAAGTCCTATAAATTTTTATTCTCATTTTCAAAACCCTACTTCTCAAGAAAAGTCATTTCATCTTCCTCCATCTCCACCGTCTACCGCAAGTCAATTTTCTCATTCGCCGGCCAACCAAGATCAATTTCTCTACAACAATGGCTTCGTATTTAAAGCTAGGGATTGGGAGTGAACTCAGTTCTACCGGGAATGCAGAGATATCAGATGATTTCAAGAATGTCCTCCTTCTGCAAGATACAACCGAGTTGTACTTTGTTCTTGAACATCCATCCCGAATTATAACTTTTGAGGTTGAAGAGTTCTTCCAGCATGCCAAGGTCAAAAGGAATGGCAAAGTAATCAAGTCTAATGTTGAGAATATCAAGGTAAAGATGTCTGCCCTGTCTGTTTCTCAACTTCTACAACTGCCAATAATATATATAGAAGATGATCTGATAGGCTCTGACTATGGGAGAGCATATAGTTTCTGTGGAATCCCTCAATCCTCTAACACAATTAGAAGGCACTGTATGAATGCTGAAAAGTAAGTTATTGGCTGATATCCTATGCAAAGTGTTTCTGTGCAAAACAAGTTCAATCAGCAACATTACTCTAGAATTTTTTTGATTTAATGACAGCAGTTATATGTAGAAAGAAGTTCCAGTGAGGAATGATGCTATTTACGAAGAATGAGGGATGCATTAAAAGTACAAACTATGGCAAAATAATTTCCCATTACCTGAATCAGATGAATCCAGAAGCCTTTCCCATGAAAAAGTGAATAGCCCTCCACCACATGAAAAAGGTTTTCATTACCTCCATCTAGAGATGGGATGTCAAATTACAGAAGTCAGACAAAGCTGCCAAGGAAATAGAAGATGTGGACAGGACCCCATCTCATCCTTCACATAAAATAACTTATTCAATTATTGAGGGGGAGCCTGCACCATCTGTCTCAGCGCAGCCAACTCAAACACCTGCTCCAGCTTCCTCAGTACCTCCATCTCCTGCTACTTCAGCCATTCCTCCTCAAGCTATTCCACCTGCTTCAGAAATTCCACCCATAGTTACTGCTACTATTGTCAACTTACCTTCAGAAGAAATTCTATCAACCTCTGCTACTGCACCCTCAATTCCACCTGCTGCTGCTATTCCATCCTCTTTGCTGCATAAAGACACAAAATTTCCTGTTGCTGAAGATATACCAGATTATGATAATCTGACAGATGCCCAGGCCCAAGATCAAATTCTTTTTACTGAAGATGATATCAACAAGATGATAGATAAGCTTTCTTCTAAAGAACCTCCTTTCCATATCACTGAAGGTCACCCCTCTTCTCCAGCAACACCAGCTAAGTCTCCAGCAATGTCTCCTTCTCCAGCAGAAAAAATCTCCAGAATCTGAAAAATCACCTGAACATGAACCTGAGAAATCTCCAGCAAATGTACATTATGATGAAATTGTCTCAATTCATGATTCAGATGATGAAGTACCAGTTGAAGTTATTGAACCACCCCTTCCAAGTCTTAATTTCAAGATTCCAACCATACTGCCCACAACTAATGAAGTTGAAACCAGCACAGTACACAGAAGTAAAGCCTCAACTTCTACTATTGTAATTGAAGAAATTCTTCCATGGATTATACCTGCTCAGCCTCCTCCATCTACTCAAAAAAAAATCTTCCCTGAAGGTACCATTCTTCACAAATTTGAAGCTATGCTTGCTGATCCGAGAAAGTACTTCGATGATTCTCTAAAAGTTGTCACTGACAAAGACTACATTAGAAAAAGAAATGAGTCGAGGATTTGATGAAATCCAAGACAACACAGATGAGTTTAAAAGGCTCCTGCAAATTGGTGTAAAAGCTATTGATCATACAATTATTAGCATTGGTACTATTATGGAGCAATCAGTCACCCTTGCTAATAATCAAATTCTACAAGACAAGAGAGCTGATGAAAGGAATTTTAAAACTTGTGAAGAAGTGGGAAAATTTAAAGAAGATGTAATCAACACCCTCTCCCTAGAAGTCAAAAAGGGGGATGATAAAGTGAAAGAACTGCTAGAAAAACAAGCTCAGTAAATGAAAAATCAGTGGGATGAGCAGTTGAAAGAGATTCAGACATCTGTTCTTAAATAAATCAAGATTACTAAGTTATATACCTATGATACTTTTATATGGCTGCATTATCAGTTATTTCCTGAACTAGCTATGGATCCTAATACACCTCCTCCTGCAAACCTGGATGTTAACATGCCTAAAGTTTCTCCACCACCAGAATATTTTGAAGGACCACCTCCAGCATACTTTGAAGGTCCTCCTCCAGATTACTATGAAGGTCCCCCTCCTGATGTTTATGAACAAGTATATGAGTATGAACAAACTGATATGCCTCCTCATCCTCCAAAAGTTCAAAAGCCAAGAGAAGGAAGTATGGTGATGGAGGCTCTACAAGTAGATCAACCCCACATCTAGAAGCTGAAGGGAAGAGACCTGAAGAATATACTGAAGTTTGGAGTCCCACTTCCAAGTATCTTATTCTGGAAACTCTAAAGCTAATAGTTGATTTCAATGAAAAAAGAGGCTTGCATTATAGCTCAGATGAATGTGAGTTATATGAGATGTCTCTTACAAAGAGAAGGATTCATGACAGAATTTATAGCAGAAATAACCACCAGGCTCCACCTAGACATCCTAACTATTTCCCAAAGCCATTTACTTATCAAAACAAAAAACAAGAGAAGCAAGAGAGACAGGGAAAGCAACATCAACAAGATCAATAAATTGAAGATGATGAAAGTTCATTTTTGAAATTGTAGAATTTAATTCTCTTGGACAAATTTTTGTTTATATGACCATCTAATTCTGATCTGATTTTTACATATTACTGCATTTCTTCCAATTATCATGTTATTAGTCTCTTTATTTGTTTTTGTCTTGATGTAATTCACCTTAGTGTAGAGGGTTCTGACTTCTACAAATAGGGGGAGATTATTGGGTATTGCATCCACAATAGCCGAGATTTGTATGAAGTCACCCTTATACTAAAATTAGCTAAGTTTGTATTTGATGCTCTTTTTTTGTTAAGTGTTTATAGGACTTAATTGCTAAGTGTACACCAATGTCAGTCTACAATGAGTCTCCAAACACAGGACCATACAATGTAATCCCTCATAGTGTGATCCATGGTGTTGACTCATGTGTAGAGTCTCTATTGGAACAAACTTCCTTTTCAAGCACTAAGGGCAAGAGAAAAGATGGATGCTGATTTTTATGAAGAATTAAGATTTTCAGTTTTTCAGAAATTGTCTAAGTATAGTTCTCGAGTACTATATTTGTACTCGAGAAGGACTTATGATATTTCTCGAGTAGGACTTGTCTTAATTTTGAGTGGCAGAAGTTGTTCTCCAGAAAGCGTAATGTTTTTCTCGAGAAGGGCTCTTGTTCTCAAGTAATATATGACATTTCTTCTTGGGTTGTTTGTTTTCCAGATAATTATTTTTCTAAGTTCTTTTCTCGAGAAGACCAAAATTATTCTCGAGAAGACTATAGTTTGTTTTTGAGATGCCAAAGTTATTTCTCGAGACCTTGAGTATTTTTCTCGAGAGCCAGACATTTGTTCTCGAGATGACTATCTGTTCTCGAGAACCAGAATGATTATTTTCGAGAACAAAAGTATATTTTTCTTGAGTACTTCTTTTCTTCTCGGCACTGCAGATTTCCCCCTCCACATATTTTTCTAAGTAATTTTTCTCGAGACAGCCTTTTGTTCCCGAGTACAAAATATTTCTTCTCGAGAACAATAAACTATTTTTCTCTAGTACTTTCCTTCATTCCCGAGAATACTGTTTTCTCCCTCCACACTCTTTTGTCTAAGTCTTCTTCTCGATAACTTCTTTATTGTTCTTGAGAACATAATTCATTTGTTCTCAAGCAAAAATCATCTTATCGAGAACATCAGTTCTGTTTTTTGTGTGAAAACTTCTAAGTCCAGACAGACGTGTATTTCAAATATAATTAGCGCATGATTGGTCTACGTGGATGTAATTAATGATGATTATAACCGTTAGGGTAATCCTATAAAAGGTCTTGTCATTTTTGACCAACCATAAGAAGAAATTATAAGAATTACAAGCCGCCGCAAGTAGTAATTCTAAGAATTCTGAATCCGGCATTTTCTTTCTAAGTCGAGAGCCGGCGATCATCATCTTCATCACCAAAGAGCTTTCGATCCAGATTGATTCAGAGAAGTTGATTCACTGATCAAGATTCTTTTCAAACGACTGATCTTCTACTTGATTGTGTGAGTCCAGATAATTTTAGATCCAGAGATATTGCTGATTCTTCTTCAATCATTTATGATAAAGCCGCAAAGTTCAAAGATAGAAGAAGAGGCAGAAGCATTTCAGATCTGAGATTAAATCACTGTTTGTATTTGTTATTTCATTCTATTCTTGTAGGAGATCTTTCTCCGAGTTGTAGGAGTTGTATTCCCCGAGTTCTTGTAGAAAGTTTTATCTTTCGAGTGTAGATCCAATTTTTTGGATCGAGTTGTAGGAACATTGTTCCAAGGTGTACGATTGTTTTCAATCTTAGATTAATGGAGTAGCCGTGTCTAGTGCATTGCTAGATCGTTGTGTGGAAAGTGGATATACCCAAGGTTGGGGAACCACAATAATTATTGGTGTCGTATGTGATTATTTGGTTAATTTTATGTGAATAGCTCGTTATATCTTTTATTCCGCAAAAAGACGCACAACTCACTTATTCACCCCCTCTAGTTGATATAGGAAAGACAACAAAAACATTTTCATAGTCCTTCTCAAGTACTCTATTATATTCTTGATGGCTATCCAGAGACAATTGCCCGGATCAGACTGATACCTTCTAATCATGCTCAAAGCATAAAAGACAATGGGTCGTGTATATATCATTGCATACATGATTGATCCAATTGCCAAAGCATATGGAATCAGCTTCATGCAGTCCTTACCTTCACAATATTTTGGACACTGGTCCTGAGAGAGACTCGCACCATAAGACATGAGTAAGAATCCATTCTTGGACTCAAGCATGCTGAACTGTTTCAACACCTTCTCAATATATGCACGTTGGGTCAAACCTAGTAACTTCCTCAATCTATCTGAAAGTGATATGTTAGATCTGATATACTCTAGAGGGGGGGGGGAGGTGAATAGAGTATTTTTAAATCCTTAAAATCTTTTACAGCTTTTACTGTAATTATGTAAGTGCATAAACAACTTAACAAAATATAAACACAGTAATCATACAAAGCACAAACACAGCAAGAACAAAAATAAGGGGCAACCAGACAAACAAAGAAATTTACAGTGGTTTCCCAACCTGGCTATATCCACTCTTCTACCACCCTGGTAGGAATCTACTCAGATTTTTGTTCAGGTGCCTGACACCAATGAGTTTTTGATCAGGTGCTCAAAAACTAAAACTCAAGTCTTTTGATCAGGTGACTTGCAACCAGGAATAACTTTTGAAGGGAGTTATAACCCTTTATATAGTGGGGGGTGAGAGATGATTGTGTCTTCTCTTTCTCAATTTACAACTGAGAAGACTTGTGGATATGATTTTAGCAAATATCTCCCCCTGTGATGTAGAATGATTCAGGGAAAAAGCTGGAGCTTTGCTTCAGGGTGATAGGTCTTCAATCTTTAGTAGCCTTGACCAGAAAATATCTTCAGGAACTTCTTGATAGATGGAATTGATGTTGTCCTTTGAAATGTCCTGGAGAGTTGAAGAATGAAGACTCTTGATTTGGATTGATTGTTCTTCTTTTTCAGGTAGCAGATGTTCTTATAGTCTAGGGCTTCTTGAGTTGCTGTATCAGAATACTGATTGAGAGAGCAGAGAATATCCTTGATTCAGACTGACTATGTGTATTTGTGTATCTTCTTGTGTGCTCTGTTGTACTACTGTTTTATGTTCTTTTTGTAAAAGAGAGAAAATCCCTTTTATATTTCCTGTCAAAATTGTCTATCAAAATTTGAATTCTTCTACAATCAATGCTGACGGCCTTGAGAATAAACGAAATTAAATTATTTCCCCAACTGTCCTATGGAAAAACAGCATGCAATAATCCTGGAGAAAACCATAATCAATGCTTTGTCTAACGGTTATATTCCAGAGAATATTTGAGCATTAATTACTCAGAAATTATTGCAGTAAGAAGGGGATAGAAGGATGGAAAATAACTAAGTCTGGATTCGTCGAACAGATAACAAAAATCATCGAGCTGAGTTCACAGTTCGTCGAACTAAGATGCTGAGTTCGTTGACCAGATGACTTATGTTCGTCGATCCAAGTTCCAAGATCGTCGAGCAGAGAGCCGAACTGTATTGATTATAAACTTTGACAATTTTGTGTATGTAGTTCGTCGAGTTGATAAGCTGTGTTCGTCGATCAGATGGCTTCTGTTCATCGAGCTGATAACTGATAACTGATTTCGTCGAGCTAAGAACTGATTTCGTCAAACTGAGAACTTATTGATAGAACTTCTGTGGAATATGTTGAAGTATCTAGAATTTGTCGACCTGAGAACCACTAACTGCTGCTTCTTAACTCTTGCCAAAGTGGTCAATGTTCGTCAAGATGAGAATCCTGAATTCGTCGACTTGAGATGATTCTAGACTTAGAAGAAATTGAGAAACATCTGGAATAACAAGTTGAAGTAGAGAACCCAAAAATCGTCGAGCAGAGAACTAAGTTCGTCGACCTGAGTCTAGAGAACAAAGTCTAGACTTAGAATGCTGAAGGTAGACCAAGGATCGTCGACTTGAGAATCAAGTTAATCGAGCTCAACTCAGAAAATTTTATCTGAGATCATCAAGCTGAGCACGACAATCGTCGACCTGAGTTCGACGAACGTCGAACTCATTTTACTGAGTTTGAAATTTCTAAGTCTTTGAAGTCTCTGGCAGTCTGGTGATGGCTGGTCTATGTGATATTGAAACTAAGGACTTAGCCTAGACTCTAGGACACATCTATGACCCTAGCTATACATGATGTGTCAGAAGATCCTAACTTAGTGAACCTATCCCAAATAAAACTAGGGATCCAATAATCTCCCCCTATTTGGGTGAGGTCACTAATTATAGACTTAGACTAAACTGAAAATAAATAAAGCAAGAAAGAATATATCCGGCAGAGATCAATAACACATGCAGCAGATATATATATATACAGATAATCTTTGTTCAGAAATAAGAAATCCGTTATAAACATAACAGAAATTAAATAGCTCAGAACTCATTTCTTTTGCTTCTTCTCTTTTGGCTTTTCCTCTTTGCTCTAGTCTCCAGGCTTGGTAAAAACAACCTCTCTATTTGGATCAGAAGCTTGCACTTTGGTCATGGTCATAATAGCAGACCCTATGATCTTCAAAGATGTGGCTCTGGGTAATACTGATTCTGGGTGCAATTTCATATAATCATCAACATTGAAAAACTTGTTAGCTTTCTCATACCTCTTAAGCTCTTCTTTCCTGTACTTTGACATTGTTGTATATTCTGAGGGATCCTTTCCTACAGCTTTAGCTTTGTTAATCATAGAAAGGCCAACTAGTTCCTGAAACCTAGCCATCCTAGCTGATGTAGGTGTCTCTGGATCTTCAAAGGGTACAGGAGGAGAAGGAGGTCTGTTGGAGCTTTCAGCTTGTTGATGTTGAGATAATTGTTGCTGTTTTTGTTGATGTTGTTGTTGATGAGGATGTTGTTGCTTGCCAGAAGGATATTATCTTTGATGGCTGCTTCCTGAGGAGGAGGGCATACTCTGATGTCTTTGATAAGTTTGAAATTGAGTAGGACTTTGAGAAGATGTGCCTGAAGCACCAGCAGTTGGAGGAGGAGGAGGAGACGGGTCCTTTCTGTATTTATGAGTTGGAGGAGGGGAGTATCTTCTGCTTCTTTTCCTTTCTTTCTGTACATTTTTAGATAACCACATCCAAGCCGGCATCCCTTTATATGGAGTTCTCTTCTGAAGGATATAGTAGGGAGTGTCATTGGTTGGGTTTAGTTTAGGAGCAGGAGGAGGTGGAGCTTTCCACTTCTTAGATACTTTCTTATTCTTGGGTTCATCATCAGAATCCTCATCCTCATCCTCATCATCATCAGATCCTTGAGGATTATCATAAAGATCATTTAAAGCTTTCAGGGCCTCAATAGAAATGATATGCTTCTCAGGTTTACATGGAGCTGGAGCAGATACTTCAATAGGAGCTTGAGCTGGAGAAGAAACTTCAACAGGAACTGGAGAACTAACTCTGACAGTGCTTTCAGCAGTTGCCTTATTCTCTTCTTCAATGTCAGCAGAGATCAAGGCATCCAGATCTGGAAATGGAGAGTCATGCATGATAAAACTGGGGGCAAAAATAGTTTCTGGAGGGGATGGGATGACTACAGGTTCTGGAATTACAAAACCGTCTCTTAGTTGCTTGGCAACTTTAGGACTGATAGGGGAAGAGTATGGAACAATAGCCAAAGATGGCTTAGTATAATCTGCTGGAGGATAGCTCAAAAATACAGTATCAAAAAGTTTCAACAAATATTCTAAATCTATTGTAGCATTAATGATGAAATCACCAACAATAATAATTTCTTCTGGAGCTGACTCTTCTATATCCATGTCAGTCTCAATAAAATGAATGAAATCAATAAAATCTATATCAATAAATATTGTATCTACTGTTGTTGCTACCTCTGCATCTGCTGGAGCTGGAGCTGCTGATATTGTTGCTACTACTGGAGCTGCTGCAACTTCATCATCAAGCATTTCCCCCTGCCTGGTTTCAGTAAGAACTGGAGCCAGGATCCTAAATGAAGAGGGGGCAGTATTTAGGTTAGATATCTGGGCAGAGAGAGAGGAAATGGAAGTAATAAGAAGTGTAATGGCCTCTGCTATGAGAGCTTTGAGGAGGGGTGTGATGAGAGCAATGACAGATGAGATGGTGGAGGAATCCAGTGTTGAAATGGCAGTTGGTGTTTCAGATGGTGGTTGAGTGGAGACATATGGAGGGATGGTAGATGTGGGTGAGGATAGAGGGATGACATCTTGCATTTGGTCATCCTGGATGGATTCAGTTTGATGAGGAGGAGAATTGAGAGGAGATGTCAGTAGATTGAAGGATGGTATGGAGGACAAATGTGGTGGAAGAGGTGATGATGGTGGTGTTAGAGAAGGTGAAGCATGAGGAGAGTGGGGTGGTGTTCCATGTGGAGATGGAGGAGGTGTAGGAAGATGAGTATGTGTTGGAGAGATATGAGTGGGGGAAGAGAGGATGTTAGTAAGATCTATGGGTGGAGAATCATGAGCAGATAGTTGGGGTTGTGATTATTGGTGGGATTGTTGTTGTGTCTGAGGTTGAGGTGGGAGGACTGTTGTGTGTGGTAGTTGAGTTTGGAGTGCTGGAAGAGATGATGAGGGTGGAATGATCTCTTCAGTAGGGTGGGGAGTGGCTCTAACAGCCCTGGTGCTCTCAGAAGCTGGGGTGGAAGAGGTTGAAGCCTTAGAGGGCTTGGTGATTGTCCTCTCCCACTTGCCAAACACGGCACATGTAAGCCTCTTGCTGGCATTGATGAATATGGTCGGGGAGACCAGTGATTCAGCGGCCTTTTCTTTCAAGAAGATCCCTAAGATCTTTCCAAATAACACTTCCTTTTTATTACACTTTTTCTTAATAAGTTCAAAAATGATCTGTTCCCAATTTACTTTCTTCTTATAAATCATTGCACACATGACTAAAAACTGATGCGTGGTATTATAATAATGTGCAGTGTGCTTGTCGAGCAAGACTTTCCCAACAGTATCTGCCAGAAACTTATATTATGCAGATAAATGTTTCTTGAATAACTTATTAGGGTTATCTCCAGCATAACCCATCATGCTTAACATCATATCATATTCTTCAGAATCAACTTCCAGGTATTCTTCACCATTACTCAATCCAAATATTTCAGTCAAAACGCCGGGAGATAGAGGGACTGTATTACGCGTAATAGATCCAGTTATGGTGTTTTCCACTGTTATTGATGATGTGTAGACACATTCTGGAATCTCAGTTCCAGATATTTTAATCCTTGTGGTCAGCAGATTCTACAATTGTGCTCTTCTAGAAGTTCCAGTATATGCAGAAATATCGGGTCTAAATGTTGGAAAGAATCAAAGTCAACATCGAATCCGGTGTCGAACTCCGTCGCAGCCAATGTTCCCGCTGGAATCGCCATGAAATCACCTGCAAGAGAGAAAAATAGCGATCAAGTGAAAGGGAACAGAAAGTGCGGGACGAAGGTCAAATAAAACCTAGATATAAGGTTTTCTGGAATATGAATCGACAAACTTCATTCCACGAAAAGCAAAAATATCTTCGATCTGAGGTCGACAAAATGATTTGGAGTTAAATAATTCATCGAGCTCAGTCTGAAGATTTGAAGACATTTCATCGAGCTCCGTTCGATGAAATTCATCTGAAGTAGATTCGTCGAGCTCTGTTCGACGAAAACAACTTCACTCATAGAGAGTTCGTCGACCTCCGTTTGACGAATATCTCCCGAAATTTCACTAGTTCGTCGGGCTCCGTTTGACGAACTCTGGAAAATTTGTCTAGTGCAGACAGAAACTTAACTAAGTCTTCTCCATTAATCATTCCAAGCTGATTTATAAAGAATAAGTGATTTCTCTCATCTAGAGGTTTGGTGAATATATCAGCTCTTTGTAAATCAGTGTAGATATAGACACGTTTAATTTTGTTTTTGTTACACACTCTCTTATGAAATGATGCCTAATGTCTATATGCATTGTCCTACTGTGATGGACTGGATTCTGTGTTATGGCTATAGCACTTGTGTTATCACAAAGTAGAGTTGAATTATTTAAGTTGATACCATAGTCTAGTAATTGATTTTGAATCCTAGACTTTGGGAACAGCAGCTGCCAGCTGCAATATATTCTGCCTCAGCAGTTGAGGTAGACACAGATGACTATTTCTTACAAAACCGGACACTAATCTCATACAGGAGGAAACTGCAGGTTCCTGAAGTACTTTTCCTATCCACCTGCATCAAGCAAAATCAGCATTTGGATATCTAGTTAACTCAAATTTTGATTCAGTGGGATACCATAGGCTTGACTTGGGACAACTCTTTATATATCTCAAAATTCTTTTTAGGAAAATTAGATGAGATTCTTTAGGGTTCACTTAGAACCTACCACAAAGGCATGCGATAAACATAATATCAGGTCTGCTTGCTGTAAGATATAGTAGGGACCCAACAATGCCCCTATATAATTTCTGGTCAACAGGTTTCCCATGTGGATTAGAGTCAATTACAGTAGTTATAGCCATAGGTGTTTTCTTTGCCGAGGAATCACTCATCCCAAACTTTTTGATAAGCTCTTTTGCATATTTAGCTTGGGAGATGAAGATGCCATCAGGGAGCTTCTTCACTTGGAGACCAAGGAAGTAGGAGAGCTCGTCGATGCTACTCATTTAAAATTTGGAATGCATGAGGTCAGAGAACCTCTTACATAATTTGGAATAAGTAGACCCAAATATGATGTCATCCACATATATTTGTACTAACAATGTTTGGTCCTTATGATGTCTAGTGAAAAGTGTCTTATCTACTATGCCTATAATGAACTTATGTTTATCAAAAAGCTAGCTAGAGTATTATGGCAAGCTCTTGGAGCTTGCTTTAGACTATAAAGAGCTTTATGCAATTTAAAAACATAAGAGGGGTGAGTTGGAGAGATAAAACCTGGAGGTTGTTCAACATAAACCTCTTCTTTTAATACTCCATTCAGAAAAGCACTCTTTCCATCCATTTGATAGAACTTGAATTTCTTGAAGGCTGCATAGGCAAGGAATATTCTGATTGCCTCTAACCTTGCCACAGGTGCAAAGGTTTGGTCATAATCTATTCCTTCCTCTTGTCTATATTCTTGAGCAACAAGCCTAGCCTTGTTTCTCACAATCACTCGTTGGGCATCCAGCTTATTTTTGTACACCCATTTGGTTCCAATTACTGGGTAGTCTTGGGGTCTTGGAACCAAATCACAAACTCTACATCTCTCAAATTGGTTTAATTTCTCCTACATTGCAATGATCCAGTGGATATCTTGCTCTGCATCATGAATGAATAGAGGTTCAACCTGAGAGAGAAAACAGACATGCATCAAATCTTGGTTGAGTTGATGCCTTGTCTGTACACCTGCTGATATGTCTCCAATCACTTGAGATCTAGGGTGATCCCTCAGTGTGATAAGATCAGTGGGTGGAGTTGGTTCTGCAACAACATTAGGAGCTAATTCCTCTTGTGGAATTATGTTTTCTGTTGGGGGAAGATTAATTCCATCAGTGCCTTCATCTTCACTTTCTTCAATGACTTGCGGAGAAGGATATGTTGGAACATCTTCGGTGATGTTTAGTCCATCCAAACTCTCACATAAGTGAGGTACCTGCAAAGTGCTATTGGTAGAAATCTCTTTCTCCTTGTAAGACATGTTAGCTTCGTCAAATGTAACATGAATAGATTCTTCAATTTTAAGTGATGATTTATTAAAGACCCTATAGGATTTGCTTACTTGGGAATATCCTAGAAAGATTCCCTCTTTAGCCTTGACCTCAAACTTTCTAATATATCTGTTATTATTGATGTGAATATAACATATACACCCAAATACGTTAAAATAGTTGATTTTAGGTTTCTTCCCTTTAAGTAGTTCATAGGGAGTCCTATTCTTTAGTTTATGTATCAAGCTTCTATTCAGGATATAGTTTGTAGTGTTTACAGCCTCTGCTCAAAAGGATAGTGGTATGTAAGCATCTGGAAGTAATGTACCTGCAGCTTCAATTAGGGTTCTATTTTTCCTTTCAGCTACCCCATTTTGTTGGGCAGTTTTAGGAGCTGAGAAGCAGTGCCTAATACTTTCCTTCTCACAGAACTCATGCATAAGAAGAGACTCAAACTCTCTGCCATGATAACTTCTGATCAATGCAACATGAGTAGAGAACTCAATCTGTATGGTCCTAAGAAAATCTGTAAGAACCTTAAATGTATATGACTTAGATCTCAGAAAGGACACCCAAGTGAACCTTGAGAAGTCATCTACAATAACTAAGGTGTAGGATTTCCCTCCTAGGCTTTGTATAGCAATGGGTCCAAAGAGATCGATGTGTAGCAAATACAAAATCCTTGGTGTATCACTTTTATTAACAGATTTAAAACTAGTTTTAGTTTGCTTGCTAGTTGACAAGCCCTACAGAGACCTTCCTTCTTGTAGGGACCAGAAAGTAAGCCTCTAACAAGATTGTCTTTTGATAGCTAGCAATGTTTTTCAAATTTTACATGATATAGCTTTTTATGTCATAAATCATTCTGATTACTAGTTTATATATTAAGTAGCAGATATCAGAATTGGCAGAAAGAAAAATCAACTAAATATATGTTACCTTGTCTAGTCCATTAAAACAGTTGTTTTTCTTTTTAGGAATAGTACAAGAAGATGAGTTATGTGTACTGATAACATTCATCACATAACTGGCTTATGGAGATGAGGTTATGCTTGAGTCCTCTGACATATGTCACTTTCTTAATGTGATGGTCCATCTTCACTTCTCCCAAAACCTTCCGACTGGCCATTTTGAACCACCAAGATATACCTTTGGTCCTAGCTTGGTCTTTTAGTTGGTTAAGATGTCCTTGGTGCCAGTCATATGTTTGGAGCATCACTGTCCAGGTACCATGTTTGATTTTTTACTGGACAGCTCTTCACCTACAATGAAAAATAATTAATTGTTCTTGACCCAGGTTACCTTGGGTCCTTTGTATTGTTGATATGAAAACTAGATATAACAGAGAATTCTGGTTGAGATTTATATACTAGAGGGTGATATCTTCTAGGTGGTATTACCCAATAAGCTACAGGATTAAATGGTTTCCTAGATTTTTTAGGGTTGCTATTATAGTTATAATTTTGATTAAGTATTTCTGAGTTCGACGAATTTCTGTGAGTTCGTCGACCAGAGTTCGACGAATTGGGTTGAGATCGTCCATCTATGCCCAGAGAATGAACATATTCATTTTTTGTGCCCCACGTTCGTCGACCTCTGCTCGACGAACCATACAGAGTTCGTCGATTGCAATTAGACGAATAATTACAGCTATAGTTTGCGGTCAGCATTCGTCAAGTGGGGTTCGACGAACTGGCAACATTTCGTTGATCTGAGTTCGATGAATTCTGCTGAACCTTATTTTTTGTTAATGTTTTCGGATTTTTGTTGTTTTGACCTATTGATTTTGCCATTTCTTCTCTGGTTTGTTTATAGTTTATTATTTCTTTCCCTTTTCCAGAGACAAATTTAATAGGGGTTGACAGAATATTTTTCTTGAGGATGGGGGGCAAACTTGACGAAGTACCCAAGCCTAGCTTGTCCTTAAGCCTGACATTTACAGTGCTTGTGATGTCCATCAGCTTGAGGCTTCTCCCATTGAGAGTTTCCTCAAGTTGTTTAGCCTCACATAACTCAATTTTTAATAATATGATTTGTTCATTAGCTAAGGTCAATTCATCCTTTAACCTATTGTTTTCTGAGTTAAAATTCTCTAGGTTTCCTAATTATTCCCTAAGAGTCTTGATTTCTTTTTCTGAGTTAATTAAATCTATGCACATGGTTTTGAATTTAGATTTAAATGCATCAGAACTGTAATCAAAGGAAGATAATACCTTGTCAGCTTTAGAATCTGAAGCTGCTTCATTATCTGATTCTTCTTCTTCTTCTGAATGGCTCTTGGAGACATCAATGTCCATTAGGCAGACTTCTTTGGCCCTTGCCTCTTCTTCATCGTCACTGGAGCTGGAAGATGTTGATTCATCTTCAGTCTCACTCTAGGATTCAGCCACAAAGCCTTTCTCCTTCTTCTTATGTTTGCTGGAGGAAGGCATGCTGTTGTGCTGTCTTCTTATGTCCTTCCCTCTTCTCTTTTCCTTCTTCTGATTCTCTGGACACTCAGAGATGAAGTGTCCAGGTTTCCTGCAACCAAAACACACCACTTCTTTAGTTGGTGTTTTTTCATACCTTGGCTGGTCATCCTGCCTAGATGACTTTCTCTTGAAGTCTTTTCTTGCCATCTTGTAAAATCTCTTAGCAAATAGAGACATCAGTTATTTATTTATGGTTGGAGTCTCTGTCACCTCAGTAGCCTTGAATGCAATGTTGTGCTCTTTTCTTGCTGGAGGAGGTGTTCTTTGTTCAGCTGCCTCTCTGTATTTTATCAGCTGTTCATAGGACTTAAGCTTTCCTAAAAGAGATTCAGTGGCGATCTCATTTAGGCTTCTGGACTCCTTGATTGGCCAGATCCTTGAATCCCATGAGATTGCGAAGCACATAAGGATCTTATCATTCACCTCAGTGATGGTGATGTCCTTATCCAAGATTTTTAGCTTATTGATGATTGAGCTTAACCTATTATACATATCAGCCACTGACTCAGCTTCTTCTTTCTTCAAATTCTCATACAGTGATATGATATTGGATCTCCTGTCCTTTCATTCATTTACTGATCCAGCCACCATTTGGTTAAGGGAGTCACAGATGGCTTTGGCTGAAGTGCCTTCAGCCACCTTTTGAAAGATATCATCTGACATTATTTGTGCCAGTATATTCATTGCCTTGGCATCAGCAATCTTTGCCTTATTCTGGGCTCCAGTCCACTCAGGTGGTGGAACTGTAGTTATGCTTGAAGATGTTGCAGAAGTAGATGCTTGAGGGGGACCTGTTAAAATGGAGTTGTAGATATCTTCATCAAAAGAGTTCATGTACAACTTAATTCTTGCCTTCCAGATGGCAAACTTATTCAGATTGCATACTGGAGGTCTGGTGCTTGCATAGTCCTTGTTCAGTATCATGTTGTGTGACTATAAATATAATGGAAATAAAAAGACAGATCAAACTCAGGATCTTTGGTTCAAGGGTTAGCTTGTACAACCAAGGGAATCTTGCCCTGATACCAATTGAAAGTGATGTGTTAGATTTGATATTCACTAGAGGGGGGGGGGGTGAATAGAGAATTCTTAAATCCTTAAAATATTTTATAGCTTTTGATGTAATTGTGTAAGTGCATAAACAACTTAACAAAATATAAACATAGCAATCCTAGAAAGCACAAACACAGCAATAACAAAAAGAAGGGGCAACCAAACAACACAAGAAATTTATAGTGGTTCCCCAACCTGGGTACATCCACTCTTCTACCACCCTGGTAGGAATCCACTCAAATTTTTGATGAGGTGCCTGACACCAATGAGCTTTTGATCAGGTGCTAAAAAACCAAACCTCAAGTCTTTTGATTAGGTGACTTGCAACCGGAATAACTTTTGAAGGGAGTTATAACCTTTATACAGTGGGGGGTGAGAGGATGTTGTGTCTTCTCTTTCTCAATATATACTGAGAAGACTTGTGGATATGATTTTAGCAAATAGCTCCCCCTATGATGTAGAATGGTTTTGGGAAAAAGCTGGAGCTTTTCTTCTGGGTGATAGGCCTTCAATCTTTAGCAGCCTTGACCAGAAAGTATCTTCAGGAACTTCTTGACAGATGGAATTGATGTAGTCCTTTGAAGTGTCCTGGAGAGTAGGAGAATGAAGACTCTTGATTTTGATTGATTGTTCTTCTTCTTCAGGTAGCAGATGTTCTTCTGGTCTAGGGGCTCTTGAGTTGCTGTATCAGAATACTGAGAGAGAGAGAGAGAGAGAGTAGAGAATATCCTTGATTCAGACTGACTGTGTGTATCTATGTATCTTCTTGTGTGCTCTGTTGTACTACTGTGTTGTGTTCTTTTTTGTAAAAGGGGGAAAATCACTTTTATATTTCCTGTTAAAATTGTCTTTCGAAATTTGAATTCTTTTGCAATCAATGCTGACAGCCTTGAGAATAAATGACATTGAATTATTTACCCAACTATTCCA
>CM077156.1:55642101-55901120 GCA_039583875.1 Platanthera guangdongensis
CAGATTATGCATATTGGATACGGGGAGGCCTTGGGAGAGGCTGCTGCCATTGATCGAGTTCTCGTATAATAACAGCCACCAGGCTAGCATCAGGATGGCTCCGTACGAGGCGCTTTATGGGAGGAGATGCCGGACTCCGCTATCATGGGTACAGGATGTGGACACCAGGGCTCTGGGATCCGATTATATAGAGGACACAGAGGCTCAGATTCGATTGATCAGGAATCGGCTACTGGAGGCCCAGAGCAGGCAGGCAAAGTATTATGATGCTCGGCACCGGCAGGTGGAGTTCCAGGTTGGAGACAGGGTATTCTTGAAGATACGTCCGGTACACGGTGTTTCACGGGTGCGGAGGCACAAGAAGCTCAGTCCACGATACATGGGGCCCTACCTGATCCTGGAGCGGATCGGCCCCCTAGCCTACCGACTGCAGCTGCCACCGGAGTTGGGTGCACTACATGACGTCTTCCATGTCTCTTCCTTACGGAGAGCTCTCCTCCGGCCGGAGCAGCACATCACTACCACAGCCGGACCGGTAGAGCCTGACAGGTCAGTGAGATTGGAGCCGATCCGGATTGACGATACAGCCATCCGAGTGTTGCGGAAGAAGAAGGTTCCCCTTGTGAAGGTGCTGTGGTCCAACCATGGACGGGAGGAGCACACTTGGGAGCCGAGAGATCTGATGCTGGAGCAACACCCGGAGCTATTCGCATCAGGTACATTTAAGTTATGCTTTTAAGATTCTTGATAATTCTTGCAAATAGAACCCCGTAGACCCGAACTTAAATTTCGGGGACGAAATTATTTTCTTGTTTATTGGAATTTGTAACATCCCATGTTACTTCTGGACCCCTCAACTTAGATTGGGTTAGGCATGAGGTGAGACCTAAGGGGATCAACTAGGTTTGACCCTAGATAGTGGGTGGTAGCCATGTGGAGCCCACTATAGGACCAAGTCAAACTAGGTCAAACTAGCCTAATTAAGGACCCTAGCCACACCATGATCCCACCACATTGCCCTAACCCTAAAAACAATCTAAGTGGACCCTAGGGTATGTCACTGGGTCAACATTTTGACCCCAGTTGACCAAGGTCAACCTTGGGCTTAATTTGGTCAAACCCACACTCATAGGCCTAATTAACCTAAGTGGGGCACCCCCTTGACCCAAACCAAGTTGGGTGGTGCCACTAGACCCATTTCCACCAAGTGGGGTCAGTCCACCCACCATAGTTGACCAGTCAACCCTAAAAGTCAATTTGGTCAACAAATTGACCTAAAGAGAGAAAATGAAGACCAAGCAATTTTCCTTTGGACCAAGCCCACCAAATTGGCCCATGACCAGCCTTAATGGTTAATGACAGCCCCTACCCTCCTGATATTGGAGAGAGAATGCATGCAAGGGGGTAAAATTGAGATTTTTAGGAAAAGAGGAGAGAGAAAGAGGAATAAAGGGAATAATGGCCACATGGCCACCCCATCAGCTGGTTTTGGCTGCCCAAAACCAGGTGGCTGACTTCCCCTCTTCATTTCCAGCAGAATACCAGAGTTGAGAGCCACATGGCACCATGGGTGAAGCCTCCAAAGCTCAAACCGAGCTCACCTTGGAGTTAACTCCACTTATAGCCCACCTCAGTCCAAACAGACCCCTCCATTAGCTTCAGAAGGTCCAGAGGAGTGGAATTCGACTACTTACACATGGAGAACGGTGGAGAATGCAACTTTCGGGGAGGAGCTCGCCGGCGCACCACCACCACGGCAAACCGCCGCCTGACCCGCAGCCAAGCCCCGATTATGGTGCGTTTCACTTCACCTCTACCCGCACTAGCTTCTTAGATCAAATAGGCGAGAGATCGGGCTCAATTGAGCCCGATGCCATGTGAGAAAATCTAGAAAATTCTAAGTTTCTGAAACCGCTCGGGATCGCCGTCGCCGCCGTCTCCCGCCGCCCCATCGCCGGGAAATGATAGCCACCACCACCGTGAAGGTGATGGCACCATTGGCCGGAGGTGGCGACGCCTCAGCTGGCCGGAAACCGCCGGCAAAATCGCTCCAGGTCGGCTCGATCTCAGCCGTTGGCTGGAGGTAGACGATAACCCGATTCCGTCCATTCTTGCTTTAAGATTCGTGCGCCGACTTTAATATAAATCAGGATTAATAAATGAATAGTAACATTTTCTGTCACACTTAATCAGTACTGTTGCATGTTAAATTTAGGCCTCTTAGAGGCATTTCCAGAGCTTAGGCCCTTAATAAAAATTGTAGCCTAGGGTCTTACCTTTAAAATGCCACCCTAAACATACATTTTGGTGTAGTGTACAGCCCTGTAGGACCTTTCTCCTAGGACTGGTCCTAGACTAGGTCAAAAATTATATTGGATGCCCTAGTCTCAATATTAGTCACCATGATCCCAAATTTTGGGCACATGCATTATTAGGGCTTACTTACCTCCTGCCAAATTTTAGGAATTTTTAGAAAACATTTTCCTATAGTTTTTGGTAAAATATCAAAATTTAAATTAATGGCATATATGGAGTTCTACTCCTCCCCATGGCCCCAAATTTTGGTGGTGGGTCAGTGGGGTCACCCTTGGTGCTTGATAAAATTTTCAGCACCTTGGGATCACTGCATGTGGGAGAATCCACTTGCATGTGATAGCCTATGTTAAGGCTTGGTGTGCAAATAGTAAAAATGTAATTTGGTGAATTTAGCCCAATGGTTGCATGCAAGGATTATGAAATTTTTTATAGTGGCTCATTAGGGTAAATGGCACTCTTCAAATTAATAATGTAATTTTTGGAAACAAAATTCCATTTATTGGAATTTACCTTATAAATAGCTATTTTGGAATTAATAATTGGAAAATAGGATTCATTCAAGAACAAATCCAAACAACATTACCAAGGCATAGATTACATCACACTTAACCTAGGAAAATTATGATTTCTCTGTTTTGAAGAACCTTGGAGTAGATACCCTAAATTTCCCATTTTACCCTTATCATGATAATTCTTGAAATGATATATATATACCTCTGAAAAATTTGGGATTTATTCTACTGTCATAAAATATTGTTATTAGTTTATCATGAATTTCTCAGAATTTATTGGATGCATTACTTGTGTTAAACTAGTACAATGGCATTTTGGTAAATACCTTAAAATGGAACCCCATAGGCCATCCTACATTCAATATTGATGAATCTCTGCCAATAGCCATAATTTAGTGTCTTAAAGGCTCTGTAAATTTTCTGGAATTTTTGAATATGTAATGCTTATACTTCATGTGTAAAATGGAATTTATGTGGGATTGTTAATAAATAGAAAATGACAATAAATAATTTAAGGAAAATTATGAAATTTGGAAGGCAGCAATATTTGGTCAATATACATCTCTTTTTTTTCATGATTATACAGTGGCTTGTGGACTGGTATTTTTACATATACAGTTTTACTTCTTTTCTCATATTGGCCTACAGGTTTATGATCGTATTAGCCGGCAGAATCGGCGTGTTGCGGTGTCGACTAACCCGTGAGTTAGTGCCACCGTAAGACGGCGGTTCTGGGCATAAGATCCGGTAGCCCTCCTTGGTAAGGGGGAGGGGGGTCTTACAAAGTTTGTAAGACCCCCCTCCCCTTACCAAGGAGGGCTACCGGATCTTATGCCCAGAACCGCCGTCTTACGGTGGCACTAACTCACGGGTTAGTCGACACCGCAACACGCCGATTCTGCCGGCTAATACGATCATAAACCTGTAGGCCAATATGAGAAAAGAAGTAAAACTGTATATGTAAAAATACCAGTCCACAAGCCACTGTATAATCATGAAAAAAAAGAGATGAATAGTACAACATATAGTCCACAAATAAGTACAACTGAAAGAGTAAAAAGGGCTTATGCCCAGTACATCAAATCTCTCTCTCCCTCTCACAAATAGTAAATGCGGAAGCTAAACTAGAACATCAAGTCTCGTCCCACCTGAGGACGCACAGTAGCAGTGGTAGCCTGCTGAAGCGGTATCTGCTCCTCATGCCCTGCCTCCTCGACGTGCTGGTGCTCCATCTCCACGGGCTCCTAAAAATAGTTGGTCACCGACCATTAGTCAAAAAGACTAAGTCGTTTCCTCCGCACCTCGCCCCGCAGCTCCTAGGCACCGAGCGGGAGGACGAAGCGGAGGACAACAAGGGGTAACAAGGTGGAAGCAGGTGACAATATCTAACTAAGGATGTAATAAATACTGTAGATCTACTCTAGCAATTCTATGTACGGTACAAGTAACAAGTAATAAGTAGTGCAGTAATGAAAGGTAAAGAAGCAGCAGTATAAACAAGTAAATGAGCTAAGCTACCACTATGCTATCATCACAAGCGTACCCTAACTTATATAAATGCCCATACAAATATATAAGTTAGGATTTCCAGGAAATTTAACTTATCATATAAAAGAGCCCATACTAATTTATATGATAAGGATCTATGAAGCGTATGACCTAATTATGAATGAATGATATGATGCAATTTTATGCGCAGGCAAGTGCAACTCACACACAACGACTCTGTGATCACAGACCTTTAGTTCCCACTTTTTGAGAGCTAGCATCACTCTCGGGTACCACCGCTGTGGCTACGGCAGCAGCGGAGCGGGCGTCTCCGCTTCTAGACCGGTATGCACACTACCAAGCCTTAGACCCCTCTCATACGCCCCTGTACACGTCCAAGGTGCACTCTAGAGTCTCGCGTACGTACTTTGCTGACAAACCCGTCAGTCTTGTTGGGTCGGATGTGTGTGAGTTGCACTTGCCTGCGCATAAAATTGCATCATATCATTCATTCATAATTAGGTCATACGCTTCATAGATCCTTATCATATAAATTAGTATGGGCTCTTTTATATGATAAGTTAAATTTCCTGGAAATCCTAACTTATATATTTGTATGGGCATTTATATAAGTTAGGGTACGCTTGTGATGATAGCATAGTGGTAACTTAGCTCATTTACTTGTTTATACTGCTGCTTCTTTACCTTTCATTACTGCACTACTTATTACTTGTTACTTGTACCGTACATAGAATTGCTAGAGTAGATCTACAGTATTTATTACATCCTTAGTTAGATATTGTCACCTGCTTCCACCTTGTTACCCCTTGTTGTCCTCCGCTTCGTCCTCCCGCTCGGTGCCTAGGAGCTGCGGGGCGAGGTGCGGAGGAAACGACTTAGTCTTTTTGACTAATGGTCGGTGACCAACTATTTTTAGGAGCCCGTGGAGATGGAGCACCAGCACGTCGAGGAGGCAGGGCATGAGGAGCAGATACCGCTTCAGCAGGCTACCACTGCTACTGTGCGTCCTCAGGTGGGACGAGACTTGATGTTCTAGTTTAGCTTCCGCATTTACTATTTGTGAGAGGGAGAGAGAGATTTGATGTACTGGGCATAAGCCCTTTTTACTCTTTCAGTTGTACTTATTTGTGGACTATATGTTGTACTATTCATCTCTTTTTTTTCATGATTATACAGTGGCTTGTGGACTGGTATTTTTACATATACAGTTTTACTTCTTTTCTCATATTGGCCTACAGGTTTATGATCGTATTAGCCGGCAGAATCGGCGTGTTGCGGTGTCGACTAACCCGTGAGTTAGTGCCACCGTAAGACGGCGGTTCTGGGCATAAGATCCGGTAGCCCTCCTTGGTAAGGGGGAGGGGGGTCTTACAAACTGGTGGTTCCATTTTAAGGTATTTACCAAAATGTCATTGTACTAGTTTAACACAAGTAATGCATCCAATAAATTCTGAGAAATTCATGATAAACTAATAACAATATTTTATGACAGTAGAATAAATCCCAAATTTTTCAGAGGTATATATATATCATTTCAAGAATTATCATGATAAGGGTAAAATGGGAAATTTAGGGTATCTACTCCAAGGTTCTTCAAAACAGAGAAATCATAATTTTCCTAGGTTAAGTGTGATGTAATCTATGCCTTGGTAATGTTGTTTGGATTTGTTCTTGAATGAATCCTATTTTCCAATTATTAATTCCAAAATAGCTATTTATAAGGTAAATTCCAATAAATGGAATTTTGATTCCAAAAATTACATTATTAATTTGAAGAGTGCCATTTACCCTAATGAGCCACTATAAAAAATTTCATAATCCTTGCATGCAACCATTGGGCTAAATTCACCAAATTACATTTTTACTATTTGCACACCAAGCCTTAACATAGGCTATCACATGCAAGTGGATTCTCCCACATGCAGTGATCCCAAGGTGCTGAAAATTTTATCAAGCACCAAGGGTGACCCCACTGACCCACCACCAAAATTTGGGGCCATGGGGAGGAGTAGAACTCCATATATGCCATTAATTTAAATTTTGATATTTTACCAAAAACTATAGGAAAATGTTTTCTAAAAATTCCTAAATTTTGGCAGGAGGTAAGTAAGCCCTAATAATGCATGTGCCCAAAATTTGGGATCATGGTGACTAATATTGAGACTAGGGCATCCAATATAATTTTTGACCTAGTCTAGGACCAGTCCTAGGAGAAAGGTCCTACAGGGCTGTACACTACACCAAAATGTATGTTTAGGGTTGCATTTTAAAGGTAAGACCCTAGGCTACAATTTTTATTAAGGGCCTAAGCTCTGGAAATGCCTCTAAGAGGCCTAAATTTAACATGCAACAGTACTGATTAAGTGTGACAGAAAATGTTACTATTCATTTATTAATCCTGATTTATATTAAAGTCGGCGCACGAATCTTAAAGCAAGAATGGACGGAATCGGGTTATCGTCTACCTCCAGCCAACGGCTGAGATCGAGCCGACCTGGAGCGATTTTGCCGGCGGTTTCCGGCCAGCTGAGGCGTCGCCACCTCCGGCCAATGGTGCCATCACCTTCACGGTGGTGGTGGCTATCATTTCCCGGCGATGGGGCGGCGGGAGACGGCGGCGACGGCGATCCCGAGCGGTTTCAGAAACTTAGAATTTTCTAGATTTTCTCACATGGCATCGGGCTCAATTGAGCCTTGGATTTGCTTTAGGATTAGTGCCATGCAACATTTGAAATTCTGGATTATTTAATTTGTGAATAGTGTATTTTGTGTCCTTTTTATATCCGAATTTTGCATGTCATATTTAGGGCCCGTACAGCCATTTTCATAAAAAGTTCTCAACATGAAATTTGTAGGACTTGGAGTCACCTTTAATTTGATATATTACACATAATTTTTGGTTAAGGCTCCTGCCCTATAGAGCCATTTTCCTAGGGCTGGTCCTAGAGTAGGGCAGAAACTAAAATGGGTGCCCTGCCCAAACCCTAAGTCCAAATGGGCTGAAATTTTGGGCATATGGCTTAATTAGGAATCTCTAGACTCTCCCCAAAAATGGAAATTTTGGGGAAAATAATGCTATAGTTTTAGTCCAAATATGATAATTTAAATTTTGTTGATATTTGGAGCATATCAACTCCAAAATGCCCCAAATTTTGGTGGCCTGCCCTTAGTAGTATATTAGACCTATGGTAGAAATATTAGACAATTTAACCCTCTGGATATTGAGATATCTCACATGCAAGATCAAAAAATTAAATGGCCTTGGGCTGCAAATAGCAAAATGCAGAAATTTGAAAGTGATGCCCAAGCCCATCCAGAGGCCCATATGACTTGAGATTTTGGTAAGTAACTGGTTTAGGGCATATTTAGGCCCTGCCCAAAAATTGGGATTTATTGTAATTAAAATTATGGTGAAATTACCAAATTACCCCTAGGTTTGTTTAGGTGATTCTTGGGTTAATTCAACTCTAAAATGCCCCAAATTTTGGTGGCTTGTCCTTCAGGACATTATAAATATATGTTTTAAATTTCATCAAGTTTGGACCAATGTATGGTGGGTAATCCCACATGCAAATGATGAACATGCTTAGGCTTGGTGTGCCAATAGTAATTTTTGAAATTTTGAGTATTAGGCCCATTTGGATCATGCTAAATTCATGTAATTAATTTCAGTGGCCTATTAGGATGAGTTTTACCCCTCATTGAAATAATGGGATTTTTGGAATCAAAAATCCCATTATTTGGAATTATTGAATTAATAGGACTTTTGAAGAATAAATGTTGAAATTAGGTTTGTCACTTAGTTATTTCCCCAAATTTTGTCAAGAATAATATCATGACATGTTTAACTCCTAAAAAATTTTATGTCTCTGTTTGAGGAATATTGATAAGAGGAATGTGGAAATTACATTTTTGCCCTTATTTCATTTAATTTAGAATTATTGCAAATACTCAGTAGAAAATTATGAAAAAATTATTGATGATATATCTGAGTATAAATAGCCTTGATTAAGTTTCTCAGCATTTTTGGATGAACCACAAATTTTTAGATCTTCATAATGGCATTTTGGTAAATTATTTAGAAATAAAAGTTAATAGCCATTGTTACTTGAAAACTAGTGAAATTCTGTTTGTTGCACTCTTTTAATATTATGAGCTTGCTGGAAATTTCTTAGAATTTTTGGAAATGAATTCCTCATACCTCCTTTGAAAAATATCTAATAGGTGAATTTTGAATTATTTAGGAGATAAATAGAAAAATTGAAGAGAAAATTATAAAACTTGGCTGACAGTATTATTTTACAATTCTACAACTTATGAAAAATTCCTTGGGTCAGTGGGGCATAATTTAAGATACTTCATGATCAACTTGGCAATAATTGGCATTTGTAAGAATTTATTTAAATAGGAGGTTAATTGAGAAAAATATAATATTCTGGAAATAAATTATTTAGGTCATGATAGGACTCCGGTAATAATTCTAGGTCATTCGGATGAAAATTTGAAGGACATCCTATCACGAACATCACTTAGTGTAGGTTGGTCTGCAAATAGTAATTTGGGGAAAAGTCGTATTAGGATAAGAGTTGGATTAGTGTAGAGTTAGTCGAGCTGGATGGATTGGAATGAAAGTAGATGAGTCACCAGAGAAAGTTCTAAGGAGTGCGGGAATCGAGTTGATGTGTGTTAGAAGATAAGCGAGTTCGACGAAAGATCGTCGTGCCCGCGAGAGTGAAAGGTCTAAACTACCTTAGGATTAGCCTATCGGAATATGAGAAGGTAATGGGTAAAGGAAATCAACCAATAATATTAATAAGTACCTTGCGAAAGGGAACGCTGGGCGTAATCCCAGCGTTCACAACATGGGACCACCCCCGCCCCAGCATTAGTTTGCGGACAAACTATGCAGCGGAAGCAGTGGTGTGCCCATGTACAAAAGTCACAGAAATGGTCCACAAAGTACAATTTGATAGGCCAATTTTGCTTTAACCTTACCTTTATGCAACCTCCACAGGTCGCAGCGCCGCAAAATGCGGCTCCTCCCCCTCCAGCTGCCACTCCATTCCTACATACGGAGATGGGGCAGACCCTGACGGCGATTTTGGATGCCTTTAGAGCCCAGCAAGTCCCGGCTCCACAGCCAAATCCGGGGTCGAGCTGGCTGAGTGCATTCAAGAGCCTGTCCCCACCGACGTACCGTGGGACAGAGGATGCAGTGAAGACGGAAGAATGGCTGGAGGCCATACACGAGATCTTAGCGGGCATCAGCTGCCCAGTCGGCCAGGCAGTACCTCTAGCCACCTCCGTGCTAGAGGCCCACGCGAAGAGATGGTGGAAGTCAGTCCGGGAGACTACTTATGCGGACTTTGAGTTGTCAGAGATTTCTTGGGAGGAGTTTGGCGATGTGTTCCTGGAGCACTTCGTTTCTGCTACGGACAGGGATGCTTTGGAGGAGAGGTTTTTGAACCTCAAGCAGGGGACCAGATATGTGATAGAGTACCAGAGGGAGTTCTCCCACTTGGCCAGGTTCGCGGGGATTCAGGACACCGACGACAGGAGGTACGCAAAGAGGTTCTACCGGGGCCTCAGGGATGATCTGAGGCAGGCTCTGTTATTCATTTCACATGGCACATCCAGGCAGATCATCGAGATGGCGAAGAAGCTGGAGGCTGACCAGCTGATGGTGCGAGCCGGAGGGAAGAGACCATTTGATGGATCGACATCAGGCGAGAGCAGTAGGGGCTCTCAGAGGGGCAGGACCATTGGATACAGGAGGGGTGGGGGACGTCGTCGTCCCAACTTCAGGCAGGAGCAGGGGCCTCCTCCAGCTTTGGCTCCCCCACCTCTACAGATGCACGATCCGAGGAGACAGGATGACCGAGGCCACCGACAAGTGGTTTGTTATGGATGCCGCCAGCCAGGGCACATCAGGTCGGAGTGCCCGCACCGATTCCATCCCCCTCCTCCTCCTCCACCTCCAGTGGCCCCAGTACAGCAGGGCAGAGGACGAGGCCGAGGACGAGGCCGAGGCCGGGGATATCATGGCAGGAGGCGCGAGCAGGAGCAGATATACGCCTTGGATCTCACAGAGCCGAGGAATCCTGAGGAGGTCATCACAGGTACTTAAAGTTAATTTTGAGTTTTCTTAAATTTTCAATGATATATATATATAGTACCTGGAACCTTAGGGTAACCATTAACCTTCACGTAAACAAACCTCAGGCATAGTCATGATCAGCGGCAAGCCTGCCCATACTCTTTTCGACACGGGTGCGTCACACTCGTTCATATCCGAGGCCTTCATCGACGGACTCGAAGGCGTGGAGAGGTTCCCTGGACTAGAGATGAGGGTACGCCTACCCGATGGGTCGGAGCTGCGGACTACTGCACATTGCGACATGGAGGCCGAGATTGGCGGCAAGGCTTTTGAGGCGCCGGCGACTATTCTGAAGCTGCAGGACTTTGACTTGATCTTGGGCATGGCCTGGTTGCACCGGAACCATGCCCAGATAGATTGTCCGTCCAGGAGGATCACGCTGAGACATGGCGACTCTCATGTTATCGTTGAAGGTATCCAGCCTGTCTGCCACCTACTATTATCTTCTATACAGGCTGTGAAGGCCCATGAGCAGGGTGAAGAAGTCTATATTGTCTGCTTCGAGATGGTGGGGACAGAGGCGACTATCTCAGATATTCCGGTGGTTCGGGATTTCTCCGACGTATTCCCGGAGAAATTGCCCGGGCTACCGCCTGCTAGAGACTTGGATTTCAGGATTCAGCTAGTGCCGGGAGCGAAGCCGGTGTCCCGAGCACCCTACAGGATGGCTCCTAGAGAGTTAGCAGAGTTCAGAACTCAACTGCAGGAGCTAGTCGAGTCAGGATTTGTACGGCCTAGTTCATCGCCATGGGGAGCACCAGTTCTATTTGTGAAAAAGAAGGATGGATCATTGCGATTGTGTATAGATTACCGGGAGCTGAACCGGTTGACGGTCCGCAACACCTATCCTCTGCCTCGGATAGATGAGTTATTTGACCAACTACAGGGAGCATTCTGGTTCTCCAAGTTAGATCTGCGATCCGGCTACTATCAGCTCCGTATCAGGGAAGAAGACATACCGAAGACGGCTTTCAGTTCGCGCTATGGACTATACGAATTCACGGTGATGCCTTTTGGGCTCACGAATACTCCTGCCGCATTCATGAGTCTGATGAACCGTGTCTTCGAACCTTTCTTGGATCGCTTCGTGATAGTATTCATCGACGACATCCTTATTTATTCTCGGACTCGGGAGGAGCATACTGAGCACTTGGCACAGGTCCTGCAGAGGTTGAGGGAGGCACAGATGTACGCAAAATTTTCGAAGTGCCAGTTCTGGTTGCAGGAGGTGGCATTCCTGGGGCACACGATCAGCGGGGCTGGGTTAGCAGTGGACCCAGCCAAGATAGAGACGGTGAGGGATTGGCCACGGCCGAAGACCGCATCTGACATCCGCAGTTTCTTGGGACTAGCAGGCTATTACCGCAAGTTCGTGGAGGGGTTCTCAAGGATAACACTCCCCCTCACGTCCTTGACGAAGAAGGATGCTGATTTTGTTTGGTCAGAGCGGTGTGAGACGGCTTTTCAAGAGCTGAAGGACCGGCTCATCTCATCCCCTATTCTTGCGCTTCCATCCGGGAGCGAAGGATTCCAGATTTACACGGACGCCTCATATCAGGGGATGGGTGCAGTCTTGATGCAGCATGGACACGTTATCGCTTATGCTTCGAGACAGTTGAAGAAGCATGAGCATAACTATCCAGTACATGATCTAGAGCTCGGGGCTGTGGTTTTCGCCCTGAAGATATGGAGGCATTACTTATATGGGATTCATTGTGACATCTTTTCAGATCACAAGAATCTCAAGTATATCGATACTCAGAAGGACCTAAACCTGAGACAGAGGAGGTGGCTGGAGTTTCTCTGTGATTATGATTACAAGATCCACTATCATCCGGGAAAAGCGAACACGGTTGCGGATGCTTTGAGCAGGAGGGCCGGCACTTCTGGACCGGAGCCCCGATTGATGTCCATAGAGCTGCTTCAGATGATGGAAGACATGCACATTACCGTGGTGTCCGAGGCCGAGCCAGTGGTATATAAAGAGTATTTGAGCTCAGTGATCAGCTGCGATGATATACAGGAGCGCATCCGAGCACATCAGAGGCTGGATGCTGCGTTACAGCCGATTTTCAGTACCCTAGAGAGGGGCAAGGTCGAGGACTACACACTACAGGATGATCTTCTTCGGTTCCGGGGGCGCATCTACATACCAGCAGGGGGCAGTATTCGAGATGACATACTCCGAGAGGCACATTGCTCGAGATATTCAGTGCACCCCGGCATCACCAAGATGTGGGCAGATTTGCGGAGATCTATGTATTGGCCCGGGATGAAGAGGGAGATCACGGATTTTGTGACGCATTGCGAGACCTGCCAGCGTGTGAAGGCGGAATGCAAGAGCCCAGGAGGTTTACTACAGCCACTGCCAGTTCCAGAGTGGAAGTTCGAGGACATTGCTATGGACTTTGTACACAGATTGCCTCGCTCCCACTCCGGACATGATTCTATATGGGTTATAGTGGACAGATTGACCAAAGTCGCGCGGTTTATTCCAGTTCGGAAGGATGCCCCAGTTGCAGTTCTGGTGAGACTATTTGTGGAGTAGTACATCAGATATCATGGTATCCCCAGGACTATTGTTTCGGACCGTGATGGTCGGTTCACTTCGAGCGAGTGGAGGGCCGTGCATGCTCACTTGGGATCTCGGCTTACCTTTAGCACCGCCTTCCACCCGCAGACCGACGGACAGACCGAACGGACCATCCGGACCATGGAGGACCTGCTCAGATTATGCATATTGGATACGGGGAGGCCTTGGGAGAGGCTGCTGCCATTGATCGAGTTCTCGTATAATAACAGCCACCAGGCTAGCATCAGGATGGCTCCGTACGAGGCGCTTTATGGGAGGAGATGCCGGACTCCGCTATCATGGGTACAGGATGTGGACACCAGGGCTCTGGGATCCGATTATATAGAGGACACAGAGGCTCAGATTCGATTGATCAGGAATCGGCTACTGGAGGCCCAGAGCAGGCAGGCAAAGTATTATGATGCTCGGCACCGGCAGGTGGAGTTCCAGGTTGGAGACAGGGTATTCTTGAAGATACGTCCGGTACACGGTGTTTCACGGGTGCGGAGGCACAAGAAGCTCAGTCCACGATACATGGGGCCCTACCTGATCCTGGAGCGGATCGGCCCCCTAGCCTACCGACTGCAGCTGCCACCGGAGTTGGGTGCACTACATGACGTCTTCCATGTCTCTTCCTTACGGAGAGCTCTCCTCCGGCCGGAGCAGCACATCACTACCATAGCCGGACCGGTAGAGCCTGACAGGTCAGTGAGATTGGAGCCGATCCGGATTGACGATACAGCCATCCGAGTGTTGCAGAAGAAGAAGGTTCCCCTTGTGAAGGTGCTGTGGTCCAACCATGGACGGGAGGAGCACACTTGGGAGCCGAGAGATCTGATGCTGGAGCAACACCCGGAGCTATTCGCATCAGGTACATTTAAGTTATGCTTTTAAGATTCTTGATAATTCTTGCAAATAGAACCCCGTAGACCCGAACTTAAATTTCGGGGACGAAATTATTTTCTTGTTTATTGGAATTTGTAACATCCCATGTTACTTCTGGACCCCTCAACTTAGATTGGGTTAGGCATGAGGTGAGACCTAAGGGGATCAACTAGGTTTGACCCTAGATAGTGGGTGGTAGCCATGTGGAGCCCACTATAGGACCAAGTCAAACTAGGTCAAACTAGCCTAATTAAGGACCCTAGCCACACCATGATCCCACCACATTGCCCTAACCCTAAAAACAATCTAAGTGGACCCTAGGGTATGTCACTGGGTCAACATTTTGACCCCAGTTGACCAAGGTCAACCTTGGGCTTAATTTGGTCAAACCCACACCCATAGGCCTAATTAACCTAAGTGGGGCACCCCCTTGACCCAAACCAAGTTGGGTGGTGCCACTAGACCCATTTCCACCAAGTGGGGTCAGTCCACCCACCATAGTTGACCAGTCAACCCTAAAAGTCAATTTGGTCAACAAATTGACCTAAAGAGAGAAAATGAAGACCAAGCAATTTTCCTTTGGACCAAGCCCACCAAATTGGCCCATGACCAGCCTTAATGGTTAATGACAGCCCCTACCCTCCTGATATTGGAGAGAGAATGCATGCAAGGGGGTAAAATTGAGATTTTTAGGAAAAGAGGAGAGAGAAAGAGGAATAAAGGGAATAATGGCCACATGGCCACCCCATCAGCTGGTTTTGGCTGCCCAAAACCAGGTGGCTGACCTCCCCTCTTCATTTCCAGCAGAATAACAGAGTTGAGAGCCACATGGCACCATGGGTGAAGCCTCCAAAGCTCAAACCGAGCTCACCTTGGAGTTAACTCCACTTATAGCCCACCTCAGTCCAAACAGACCCCTCCATTAGCTTCAGAAGGTCCAGAGGAGTGGAATTCGACTACTTACACATGGAGAACGGTGGAGAATGCAACTTTCGGGGAGGAGCTCGCCGGCGCACCACCACCACGGCAAACCGCCGCCTGACCCGCAGCCAAGCCCCGATTATGGTGCGTTTCACTTCACCTCTACCCGCACTAGCTTCTTAGATCAAATAGGCGAGAGATCGGGCTCAATTGAGCCCGATGCCATGTGAGAAAATCTAGAAAATTCTAAGTTTCTGAAACCGCTCGGGATCGCCGTCGCCGCCGTCTCCCGCCGCCCCATCGCCGGGAAATGATAGCCACCACCACCGTGAAGGTGATGACACCATTGGCCGGAGGTGGCGACGCCTCAGCTGGCCGGAAACCGCCGGCAAAATCGCTCCAGGTCGGCTCGATCTCAGCCGTTGGCTGGAGGTAGACGATAACCCGATTCCGTCCATTCTTGCTTTAAGATTCGTGCGCCGACTTTAATATAAATCAGGATTAATAAATGAATAGTAACATTTTCTGTCACACTTAATCAGTACTGTTGCATGTTAAATTTAGGCCTCTTAGAAGCATTTCCAGAGCTTAGGCCCTTAATAAAAATTGTAGCCTAGGGTCTTACCTTTAAAATGCCACCCTAAACATACATTTTGGTGTAGTGTACAGCCCTGTAGGACCTTTCTCGTAGGACTGGTCCTAGACTAGGTCAAAAATTATATTGGATGCCCTAGTCTCAATATTAGTCACCATGATCCCAAATTTTGGGCACATGCATTATTAGGGCTTACTTACCTCCTGCCAAAATTTAGGAATTTTTAGAAAACATTTTCCTATAGTTTTTGGTAAAATATCAAAATTTAAATTAATGGCATATATGGAGTTCTACTCCTCCCCATGGCCCCAAATTTTGGTGGTGGGTCAGTGGGGTCACCCTTGGTGCTTGATAAAATTTTCAGCACCTTGGGATCACTGCATGTGGGAGAATCCACTTGCATGTGATAGCCTATGTTAAGGCTTGGTGTGCAAATAGTAAAAATGTAATTTGGTGAATTTAGCCCAATGGTTGCATGCAAGGATTATGAAATTTTTTATAGTGGCTCATTAGGGTAAATGGCACTCTTCAAATTAATAATGTAATTTTTGGAATCAAAATTCCATTTATTGGAATTTACCTTATAAATAGCTATTTTGGAATTAATAATTGGAAAATAGGATTCATTCAAGAACAAATCCAAACAACATTACCAAGGCATAGATTACATCACACTTAACCTAGGAAAATTATGATTTCTCTGTTTTGAAGAACCTTGGAGTAGATACCCTAAATTTCCCATTTTACCCTTATCATGATAATTCTTGAAATGATATATATATACCTCTGAAAAATTTGGGATTTATTCTACTGTCATAAAATATTGTTATTAGTTTATCATGAATTTCTCAGAATTTATTGGATGCATTACTTGTGTTAAACTAGTACAATGGCAATTTGGTAAATACCTTAAAATGGAACCCCATAGGCCATCCTACATTCAATATTGATGAATCTCTGCCAATAGCCATAATTTAGTGTCTTAAAGGCTCTGTAAATTTTCTGGAATTTTTGAATATGTAATGCTTATACTTCATGTGTAAAATGGAATTTATGTGGGATTGTTAATAAATAGAAAATGACAATAAATAATTTAAGGAAAATTATGAAATTTGGAAGGCAGCAATATTTGGTCAATATACATCTCAGGAAAAATTCCCTAAGTCAGTGGATGCTTAATTAAATCACTTCATGTGTAAAGTGGCCGAGCATTTAAATTAAGAGAATTAATTAAATGACCATTTGGCCAGGAAAAATTATGAGAATCCTTAGGGTAGTTCCCTTAGTCCATAATACCTTAGGATAAATATTTAGAGGCAAGATGCCTTAAGTTTTGGAAGATCACATTTCTAGGGTAAACATAGGTCATGGTCTGCATATAACACAAATAGGTCTTGTCTTAGGGGAATTACCAGGGGACTGATTATCGGCAGAAATAAGAGAGAGTTCAACATATGTAACCCTGGTGGGTAGAGTTTTTCTTAGTGAGGGATCAAAAATGCAAGTCTTAACTAGCAACTGGAGTGGGGATCGGCGGAAGACCGTCGGTTTTCCCGATAATACCTTAAGTCACTAGGGTTGTACTAAAGCAATAAGGAGAGCTGGGTGATACATGGGTAGCCATCAACTAAAATAAATATCCTTGCGAAATGGAACGTTGGGCGTAATCCCAACATAGTTCCTAGTGCCCTTTGAGAGCCCTTCACAGGGAATACCGGGGGCAGTCCTGGGATTAACCTTAAATCTCTAAGTATAATAAACCGTAGGCAAGAGTAGTTTAATAGGTTAGGACATTGTTGTACCTTCTCGCCCGTGTGGGGGCTGGAGAGATTCATGATATATGCTCACCAGTTTGGGGTTTGAGGGAGTTGACACAAAGGCACTGATGTGCGTTCTCACCCGGGTTTGGGTTTGAGGGATTCAGGACGGGTTTTTGTCCTGCGAGCGGAAGGCTCGGTATGAATTACTTGCATGTGCATAAATATCGTGGCGGGGCATGCAGTACTGGCCGTTCGTCACACCGATGGCAGTACGGTGCACCAGGCGGTTGTGGGAGTTAGAGGGGCCAGTGGGTTGTTTTACACTGAGGTCTGGAGGACGACCCCCGATAACACAAATCCGACCCAACAAGACTGACGGGTTTGTCAGCAAAGTACGTACGCGAGACTCTAGAGTGCACCTTGGACGTGTACATGGGCGTATGAGAGGGGTCTAAGGCTTGCTAGTGTGCATACCGGTCTAGAAGCGGAGACGCCCGCTCCGCTGCTGCCGTAGCCACAGCGGTGGTACCCGAGAGTGATGCTAGCTCTCAAAAAGTGGGAACTAAAGGTCTGTGATCACAGAGTCGTTGTGTGTGAGTTGCACTTGCCTGCGCATAAAATTGCATCATATCATTCATTCATAATTAGGTCATACGCTTCATAGATCCTTATCATATAAATTAGTATGGGCTCTTTTATATGATAAGTTAAATTTCCTGGAAATCCTAACTTATATATTTGTATGGGCATTTATATAAGTTAGGGTACGCTTGTGATGATAGCATAGTGGTAGCTTAGCTCATTTACTTGTTTATACTGCTGCTTCTTTACCTTTCATTACTGCACTACTTATTACTTGTTACTTGTACCGTACATAGAATTGCTAGAGTAGATCTACAGTATTTATTACATCCTTAGTTAGATATTGTCACCTGCTTCCACCTTGTTACCCCTTGTTGTCCTCTGCTTCGTCCTCCCGCTCGGTGCCTAGGAGCTGCGGGGCGAGGTGCGGAGGAAACGACTTAGTCTTTTTGACTAATGGTCGGTGACCAACTATTTTTAGGAGCCCGTGGAGATGGAGCACCAGCACGTCGAGGAGGCAGGGCATGAGGAGCAGATACCGCTTCAGCAGGCTACCACTGCTACTGTGCGTCCTCAGGTGGGACGAGACTTGATGTTCTAGTTTAGCTTCCGCATTTACTATTTGTGAGAGGGAGAGAGAGATTTGATGTACTGGGCATAAGCCCTTTTTACTCTTTCAGTTGTACTTATTTGTGGACTATATGTTGTACTATTCATCTCTTTTTTTTTTCATGATTATACAGTGGCTTGTGGACTGGTATTTTTACATATACAGTTTTACTTCTTTTCTCATATTGGCCTACAGGTTTATGATCGTATTAGCCGGCAGAATCGGCGTGTTGCGGTGTCGACTAACCCGTGAGTTAGTGCCACCGTAAGACGGCGGTTCTGGGCATAAGATCCGGTAGCCCTCCTTGGTAAGGGGGAGGGGGGTCTTACATTCAAACTCAGTACCATGATCACTTCTGATCAATGCAACTAGAGTAGAGTACTCAATCCTTATGCCCTTAAGAAAATTTGTAAGGACTTTAAAGTTATCTGACTTATTTCTCAAGAAGAAAACCCAAGAGAATCTAGAGAAGTCATCTACAATAACCAAGGTGTAAGACTTCCCTCCTAAGCTTTGCACATCAATGGGTCCGAAAAATATCCATATGTAGTAAGTACAGAATCTTAGGTGAATCAATCTTATTAATTGACTTAAAGCTGTTCTTAGTTTGCTTGCCTTCTTGACAATCCTTGCATAGGCTTTCCTTCTTGTAGGGGCCAGAAGGCAATCCTTTGACAAGGTTGTCCCTAGATAGCTTAGAGATGTTTTTAAGGTTCACATGACCTAGTCTTTTATGCCAAGGAATATTATTATTGCTAACTTGGTTGAATAAACATATTTCTGAGCTAGCAGAATTAAAATTTACTAAGTATATATTCCCTTGTTAATAGCTAGTTAAAACAGTTTGATTATTTGAAGAAATAATACATTTAGAATTCGTAAAGACAACCTGATAACCTGCATCACATAATTGACTTATTGATATTAGGTTATGTTTGAGTCCATTTACATATGCCACGTTTCTAAAAGTGACAGCTCCACTGTTGAAGTCACCATAGCCTTCAGTTTGTCCAAAGCTGGAATCTCCAAAGATCACCCTTAGACCCAGCTTTGCCTTGAAGTTGATTAGGCTATCCTTTCATCCAGTCATGTGCTTGTAGCACCCACTATCCAGATACCACTTATTTTGAGTGATAGGATAGTTATTCACCTGCAAGGAAATAAGTTAGATGTTCTTGACCCATGTCACCTTGGGTCCTATATTTTGCTGATAAGAAAAGCTAGATATAACTGAAAATTAATGTGGGGATTTATAGCCAAAGGGATGATATCTTCTGGGAGGAATTACCCAATCAACAAGTGGATTAAAAAGTTTTTTAGATTGATTAGAGTTTCTGTCTAAATTATGCTTTTTATTAATTCTGACTGGGTTCGACGATAAGTTGTAAGTTCGTCGATCAGAGTTCGATGAAGTGGGATGAGATCGTCGATCTCTGCTCAGAGAATGAAGATATTCATTATCTGTACCCCAGGTTCGTCGATCTCTGCTCGACAAACCATACACATTTCATCGATTGCAGTAAGACGAATTATTATATCTAATATTGGTGTTCATAGATCGTCGATCGGAGTTCGACGAACTAGCCACATTTCGTCAACCTGATTTTGGCGAAATCTGTTGAACTTTATTTTTACTTAAAGTTTTCTGGTTTCTGTTATTTTGATTTTTAGAGTTAGGTAATTCTTCTGTGGTTTGTTTATTGTTTACTACCTTGTTACCCTTAGCTGAAACAAATCTAATAGGGGTTGATAATATGTTTTTCTTAAGTATGGGTGGTAAACTTGATGATGCACCCAAGCCCAGTTTTATATTCAGTCTAGCATTGACTGTACTTGTGATGTCCATCAGCTTAAGGCTTTTCCCATTGAGAGATTCCTCAAGTTGTTTAGCCTCGCATAGCTCTGTTTTTAAAGAGATGATTTGTTCATTAGCTAGAGTTAGTTCATCTTTTAACTTAGTGTTTTTAGAAATCAGATTTTCTTGATTGGTCAGTCTTTCCCTAAATATTTTAATTTCTTTTTCAGAGTTAATTACGTCAATACACATGGTTTTAAATTCAATTTTCAAACTGTCAGAATTATAATCAAAAGATGAAAGTACCTGATTAGCATCTGATTCTGAAGCTCGTTCATTAACAGATACTTCTTCATCATCTGATTGGCTGTTAGAGGCATTGATGGCAATGTGGCAGACATCCTTGGCCTTTGCCTCTTCTTCCTCTTCACTGGAACTGGAAGATGTGGATTCATCATTAGTGTCACTCCAGGTATCAACTACAAAGCACTTCTCCTTCTTTTTGCATTTGTTGGAGGAAGGCCTTCTAATTTGTTGTCTTCTGTAGTCGTTCTCTTTTCTTATTTCTTTCTTCTGATTCTCTGGACACTCTGAGATAAAGTGTCTAGGTTTCCTGCAGCCAAAACATACTACTTCTTTAGTATGAGTTTTATCATATATTGACTTATCATCCTGCCTGGATGATTTTCTTCTGAAGTTCTTTCTTGCCATTTTGTAAAAACTCTTGGCAAAGAGACTCATTAGTTCCTCATTGACTGTAGAAGCTTCTGTCTCTTCAGCAGCCTTGAATGTTATGTTGTGCTCATTTCTTGCTGGTGGAGGAGTAATTTGTTCAGCTGCTTCTCTGGACTTTATTAGTTGCTCATAAGACTTGAGCTTTCCCAACAGAGATTCTGTGGAAATCTCATTTAAGCTCCTGACCACCTTGATTGGCTAGATCCTGGAATCCTATGAGCTTGGGAAGCACATGTCGATTTTATCATTTACTTCAGTAAGGGTGATGTCCTTATCTAAAGTCTTCAGCTCATTGATTATTGAGCTCAGTCTATTGTACATGTCAGCAACAGATTCTTACTCATCCTTCTTGAAGTTCTCATACTGAGATATGAGATTTTATCTTTTGTCTTTCCTCTCATCAGCAGAGCCAGCCACCATTTGGTTGAGAGAGTCCCAAATATCCTTGGTTGATGTGCATTTAGCCACCTTCTGGAAAATATCATCAGACATAGTCTGAGCCAGAATATTCATGGCCTTTGCATCTGCAATCTTGGCCTTCTTCTGTACATCTGTCCACTCAGGTGGTGGAACAACATGTGTGCTTGAGGTTGAGGTAGATGCAGTTGGTTGAGGATAACCTTGATGTCCTCATCAATAGAATTCATATAAAGTTTTATTCTTGTCTTACAGATGGCAAACTTATTTAAGTTACACACTAGAGGTCTGGTGGTTGCATAATCCTTGTTCTGTATCATGCTGTGAGTATAATCCTAAGAGAAATAAAAGGGTAGATCTAACACAGGATCATATAGTTCAAGGGTTAAATTGTACAACCAAAGAAACACTGCTCTGATACCAATTGAAAGTGAGGGTTAGACCTGATATACTCTAGAGAGGGGGTGAATAGAGTATCTTTAGAACTTTTTACGTTTATAAAAACTACAGAGTAGAGCAGCTAATAAATACCAATGTTTGTTGTAAGTAAAAGAGTAAACTAAAATAAACTAATCAACCATAGGCACAACAAAATTAAACTAACACAGGCACAACAAGAACAAAAAGGAAAGAGGGCAACTAGACAACACAAGAACTTTTATAGTGGTTCCCCAACCTGGGTAAATCCACTCTTCTACCACCCTGGTAGGAATCCACTAACAGGTTTTGATCAGGTGACTGTCACCAATGAGCTTTTAATCAGGTGCTCAAAAACCAACCCAAGTCTTTTGATCAGGTGACTTGCAACCAAGGAATAACTTTTGAAGGGAGTTAAAGAACCCTTTGTACTGTGAGGGGGTGAGAGAGTTATGGTGTCTTCTCTTTCTCAAATACAACTGAGAAGACTAGTGGATCTTTGATGTTTTCAAAGCTTCCTTCTAGTCATTGAGTTGTTCAGGAAGATTGGACCTTTGCTTCAGGGTGAGTAGGTCTTCTATCTTTAGCCTTGACCAGAAGAGATCCAGGAACTTCTTGACTGATGAAGATTTGTTATCCTTGAAGAATCCTGTAGTGAAGAATGAAGAAAACTCTTGTTTTGGGATGAATGTTCTTCTTCTTCAGCAATGTCAAGGTGAAGACCAGATTATTTTTCTACATAGAGAAGAGTTCGAATGTTGTTGCTGTGTATCTTCTCTGTGGGCCTTGTACTCTTTTTCTGGTCAGTATTGTATTGTCGCTTTTCTCTATATCTGTTCCTCTGTCGAGAGGAGGGAAGAGAATAGCTTTTTATCTTCTTAATGGAATTTCTCCTTTGAATTTTTGAATTCCTTCCAACATTGATTGCTGACGACGTGTAGAATGTAATACGGCTGGAGAGAATATCTGTATTAATTGATTTTCCCAAGTATCATATTGAAAAACGGCAAGTAATAATCCTGATGAATGTCATAATCAATGCTTCTTCTAACGGTAATATTCAGAGAATATTAAGCATTGATTATTCTGGAATTACTGCAATAGAATGAGGACAAAGGAAGGAAGAATCCAAGTCTCGATCTACACAGAATTCGTCGAGAAAAAATAGATTTCGTCGACCTGGGTCCAGAGTTTGTCGAGCTGAGAAATCATGTTCGTCGACCAGATAATTGTTGTTCGTCGGCCTGAGATCTAAGATCATTGGCCTGAGAACTGCTAACTGTTATCTGATAAAACTTATCAATTCTATGCTCCAAGATTGTTGAGCTGATAACATAGATTCATCGACTGGAGTTCAGAGAAATGATTCTGAACTTAGAATGTTGAAGTAGATCATCTAGAAATCGTCGACCTGAGAACCAATTTCATCGAGCTCAACTCAAAAAATTGTCTCCAAGTTTGTCGAGCTGAGCACGACTTTCGTCGAGCTGAGTTCGACGAACGTCGAACTCACTTTACTGAATCTTTGAAATTTCTCTAAGATTCTTCTGCAGTCTGTTGTTGGCTTGTCCAAGCAATGTTGACTCTAAGGACATGGCCTAAACTCTAGGACACAGACATGACCCTGGCTATAAATGTTGGGTCAATAATCCTAGTTTAGTGAACCTAGCCCAAATCCAACTAGGGATCCAACACGTTTGGGCTCATAAATGCCCCTTCGACATTCATGATTTTGATGAATGTAGTGTTCTAACCGTATTTAGACGTCTTCGTCATCATTTTCATAGATGAAATTTTGGTCTATTCAAAGATGGAGGAGGAGCTTGTCGAACACTTGGCCTTAGTACTGAAGAAATTAAAAGGACATACCTTGTTTCCCAAATTCAGCAAGTGCGAATTTTGGTTTCAAGAAGTCGCCTTCTTTGTCCATGTGATCAGTGGGGCTATACTAGCTGTAGACCTAGGAAACGTGCGTGCCGTGAAGGAATGGGCGCATTTGAAGTCAGCGGCTGATGTGTGGTGTTTGCTTGGACTTGCTAGATATTATCGCAAGTTCGATATAGGATTCATGAAGTTATCCGTTCCTCTCACTGCCATGACAAAGAAGGGTGTGCCATACGAGTGGACACCACAGTGCGAAGCCGCAATTCAAGAGATGAAAGACAGACTTACCTCCGTCCCCATCCAAGCAACTCCATTTGGGAAGGAAGGATTTCAAGTTTATACGGATGCATCATATCAAGGGATGGGAGCGGTACTCATGCAGCACGGACATGTGATTGCTTATGCTTTGAGGCAGTTGAAGAAACATGAAGGCAATTATCTGGTTCATGATTTAGAGTTAGGGGCATCCACTACGAGATATTTTCGGATCACAAGAATTTAATGTATATCCATACTCCAATGGAGCTGAATTTGAGGCATCGGCGGTGGTTGTAGTTTCTATGTTATTGCGAGTTTACCTTGAACTACCTCCGCGGGAAAGCAAACTCCATGGCTGAGGCGTTGAGCAGAAAAGTACCAGAGTCGAGCTCAGAGTCTCGATTGATAAGTATGGAATTAGCTAGAATGCTCGAGATGGAGATCACTATAGTGTATAGCGATCATTCAGAAAAGTATACGGAGTATTTGGCAACCATGATTATAGTCGGTGATATTCGAGAGAGAATTCGGGAAGAGCAATGGAAGGATACTGCCCTGGCCTTATTGATTAAGTCAGTTGAAGATAGAACAACTAAAGAGTATACCTTAAAGGATGATCTCGTTTATTTTCTTGGCCGGCTCTACATTCCAAAGGGCGGTGAAATTCGGGAAGACATATTAAGAGTAGAACATTTCTCCAAGTATTCGATGCATCCCGGGATTTCCAAAATGTAAAGAAACTTGCAGAAGACTATGTGTTGGCCGGGAATGAAAAGAGATGTCAAGTACTATGTTATACACTATGAAGCTTGTTAGAAGGTGAAGGTGGAGTGTAAGAGTCCCAAAGTATTATTACAATCGCTGCTCATCCCCGAGTGGAAGTTCGAGAATATCTCCATGGACTTTGTTGACAGGTAGCCTCCCTCGCACTCTGGAAACGATTCCGTTTGGCTAAATGTGGATCGATTGACGAAGGTAGCCAGGTTTATTCCTATGAAGGAGTAACATGTTGATGTTTTAGTGCGACTCCTCGTCGAGCAATTTGTACGATACCATGGTGTGACTAAGACAATTGTTTCTGACTGGGATGGTCGTTTCACCTCCACGAAAAGGAGGGCCGTACAAACATACTTGGGATCTCGTCTTACCTTCAACATAACTTTTCATCCTCAGACGGATGGACAGTCTCAGAGGACCATAAGAACATTAGAAGATCTACTGAGGTTGTGTGTACTAGACATGAGCGAGCCATGGGAAAGGCTCTTACCCTTGATAGAGTTTTCATACAAAAATAGTCATCAAGCTAGCATCGGGATGTCACCACACGAAGTGTAACACCCCCATCTATCGCATGGCATATAACAGAATGTCCAGCTGGAACCCGACGCCATATACAACAGACAGTAGGAAGGATCACCAAATGAATACTCAAACAATCCAATTAAGACTACTCGTCCTACACAGAGCATTCTAGCGGAAGTTTTTAAAAGTTGAAAGAACCAAGAACTTAAATCCATTAAATATGAATGTCCACAACACACTACAAGAATGAAACCCAAAATACACTGAAAAGGTACATGGCCTTATGGCCTTACAAATGTTCACTTAATAAAACATGTCTTACATACATCAGCTCGCAGGCCGGCCACACATGACAAAAGTAAAAAACAACTATTCTACGGCCTTCTAGGGCCAGCACAGTAACATGGACTCCAGCCCGCTATTTGGCACTTGGCACCGCGACACCTGCAAGCACATACCACCACACGGTGGCAAACAAAGCAACAGTCAGCTAAAAGCCGACCAAATTATAACGACCCCGCCCCTAACTCGGGACGGCGGTGCTCTTTCCCTGCATATCATTAGCCCAATAAAATAATAAAGCGCAACTATACTATGTCACAGGTGTAGGCTCGCATGACCAAACACCTCGTGCACTCAGGGCACATTAACGGTGAATCCTGACATATCAGTGTCTTCACCACCATCCCAAAGATGGCAACCAAGTGAGCATTTAGTCTATCTGACCACCATCTAAGGCTCCGACTATGCCTACGGCCAGTTCCCGTCTTCGGATTTCTCGTACCGTACCACATAGCGTAGGTCCAATTCCACTTGCCCGTTGCTCACGCCGCATATACAATTTAAGTCCTACGCGCGGGCCAAGCTTCTCTAGGATCCCAAAATTTTCCAAAACAATCTCATAACCCAGTTATGATCAAGGCCGGTTCCCAGACCGCCAAGTTAGTAGAACACGTTTCCGCTCAGTTTTCCGGGTGCGCCTTGAAGCTAACCCCCAAGGATCCCTGCTGCAATCAACCGCGTAGAAACCCGAAAAACCGCAAGCATGGAGTCTTCTCCGGCAAAACATATCAAATGCAACATCACCGATCCAGACAAAACACGTCCGGGTAGGCTTCACACACAATGCCTATGCCCGTACTTACGATTCCGGACTCTATATGCAACACAAGGGGGACTATTCACATCAACCCCAAGGAATACCACGCACTCACCGCACACTCGCGGGAGCGGGATTCCCTATGCAGAAAGAAAGAGCTTCAAACACTTAAGTTGAGAATCGATACCCTTGTAGTCCGTTTTGGGGCCATATAAAAACTATGCGGACAGAACTCTTCGCAACGACCTTCCCTCCACGGATCCGCTCTTAGACTTAGAAACGGTGCTCTGCCGGCGGCCGAAAATCTCCTTCTTCTTCCTCTTCTCTCTCACTTTGGAAGGAGAAAGCTTTGGAGAGAAAAATGAGGGATTAACCCCTATTCCCGGCCTTAACAGAGCAGGATCTCATCTGGGCCATCAGATCTTAATTAAAGAAAACGAACGGCTCTAATCTACACAAAATTCTCCAGACCTGGGCCGAACACGGCTTGGCACACGGCCGTGTCCCAGGCCGTGTGCCTCGATCCAGGCACGATCGTCGAACTGAGAGACGCACACGGGCCAATACACACCCGTGTCTCACCTGACACGCCCGTGTCGGGTTCCTCGACACGCCCGTGTTTGGGGGCGTGTCACGCATAACTACCACGACAACGGACACGACCCAACTGCACACGGGTAGGGACACGAGTTAGTACAGGCCCGTGTCAGATGACACGCCCGTGTTCCTGGCCGTGTCCTTCTCGGGATGAAAACGGCCAAAAAAATCACCAGACAGACACGGCCTTGGACACGCCCATGTCCTAGGCCGTGTACCCCTATACAGGCACAAAAAACCCTTTTTTACGACCGACTCACACACAATTTTCGGGGCGTTACAAATCTCCCCCACTTAAGGAATTTCGTCCCGAAATTAAACAAAGGTACACAAAATCTAACTGATACCTGTGTGAAACAACTCGGGGTATTTCTCCAACATAGCTTGCTCTCGCTCCCAAGAAAGCTCCTCACGTATGCAATTATCCCAACAGACTTTAACCATTCGGACCTTCTTGTTGCGGAGTCGTTTGACTGCAACATCTTCATTTCGTGCTGGTCTGACCCTTGTTGTTAACTCATAATCAACCGGTACCTGATTGTCCGCAACGATCTGCGAAGGCTCTTGTACTGCCTTACGCAACACCGATACGTGGAACACGTCATGTAGCCCACTCAACTTTGTCGATAGCTTCAACCTATACGCCGCCTCGCCAACACGCTCCATGATTTCAAATGGTCCAAGGTATCTCGGACTCAGCTTCTTCAAGCGTCGAACCCGCGATACACCCTTGAACGGCTTGATTTTTTAGATATACCATGTCATCAACGTTGAACTCCACATTCCTATGTTTGGCGTTGTAATACTTTGACTGTCTATCCTGAGCAATCCTCAGCCTTTCCTGTATTGTCTGTACCATTGAAGTGGCGTCTTCCACCGCTTGACATTTATACAACTTCGATTCGCCTGCCTCCAACCAAGACAACGGCGTACGACACTTCCTCCCATACAAGGCTTCGAAAGGCGCCATACCAATACTTGCCTGAAAATTGTTGTTGTACGCAAACTCCACCATGTACAAGTGATCCTTCCAATTCTTCCCAATATCTAGGACGCACATGCGAAGCATGTCCTCCATAGTCTTATTGACTCTCTCGGTTTGGCCATCTGTCTGCGGGTGAAAGGTTGTGCTGAACTTTAGCTTAGTACCCAACAGAACATGCACCAACATCCAGTCATTCGACGTGAAGCGTACATCTCTATCACTAACAATACTGCGAGTCACATCATGCAATCATACAATATTCTCCACATAGAGTTTGGCTAACTTTTCCACCTGATATTCCCTCCTGACCGGGATAAAGTGTGACACCTTTGTCAACCTATCTAGGACCACCCAAATGGCGTCGTTTCCCTTCTGCGACTTCCGCAAACTGTGCACAAAAATCCATAGATACGTCATCAAATTTCCATTCTGGGATAGGAAGGAATTTCAAGAAACCTCCGGGTTTCTGGCATTCCGCCTTCACCAATGCACATGTACGACACTTGGCCACATAAAGTGCTACGTCTTTCTTCAAACCCGATCACTAGAATAATTTCTTCATGTCTCTATACATCTTCATGCTTCCCTGGTGGATTGAGTACTTGGTATGATGAGCCTCATACATCAACTCCTCCCGAATATTGTCCGCACTAGGAACGCATAGACGATCGTCCTTCCTTAGCAACCCATCTTCGACCACAGACTGGGAATTTGACCCATCCAAAGATTCATCCAAGATCTGCTTCACGTTGTTATCCTGAACAAAAGCCCGCCAAACTCTATCCGCTTGGTCACACTGCACCTCTGTCCAAAACAACTTCGCCTCGGCACTAGACTGCTTATCGACACAAGATATCTCCAATGCCTCCAACTCTTGGACCAATCTCTCATCATGCACCGATGACTAGTTGGCTTGTGCGGGAATCTTACGACTCAACGCATCCGCCACTGCATTTCCTTTCCCAAGCACATAATGTATCCTGAAGGTGTGGTCCCCTAAAAACTCCATCCACCTCCGTTTCCTCAAGTTCAGGTCCTTTTGGTCCAACAGGTACTTCAAACTCTTATGATCGGTGTAAATATCGACCTTCATACCGTACAGACAGTGCCTCCAAAGCTTTAGAGCAAATATCACGGTCGCTAACTCTAAGTCGTGGACCGGATAATTCCTCTCGTGAACCTTCAGTTGTCGTGAACCATAAGCAATCAATCTCCCATGCTGTAACAAAACACAGCCCAAACCTTTATCCAAAGAATCACTATAGATCTCGAACCCTTCGGTTCCAACTGGCGAACATAAAATAGGCGTCATGGTCAAACGCCTCTTCAACTCTTCAAAAGCATGTTCGCACTCCGGAGACCACACAAACTTCTGATCCTTACTTGTCAACGTCGTGAGTGGTAGTGCTATCCGCGAGAAGTTCTCTACGAAGCGCCTGCAGTAGCCAGCAAGTCCCAGAAAACACCGGACCTCTGCCATCGTAGTCAAAGTAGGCCACTCCTGTATCGCCACTATCTTCGCCGAATCCACAGCTATTTCTTCTCCACTGACAACATGACCAAGGAACGCTATCGAGAATAACCAGAATTCACACTTAGACAACTTAGCATACACTGATCCATTCTCAACGTCTCAAACACCATATGTAGATGATTGTAATGGTCCTACTCACATCGCGAGTACACCAGGATATCATCGATAAATACTATCACGAAAAGATCCAGGTACTCTCTGAACATCCTGTTCGTCAGATCCATAAACACGGATGGCGCATTCGTCAACCCAACAGGCATGAACGTGAACTCGTAATGCCCAAACCGCGTACTGAATGCTGTCTTTGGGATGTCGCTCTCCCTTATCCTCAATTGGTAGTACCCGGATTTCAGATCTAACTTCAAATATACCGTTGACCCAACCAACTGATCAAATAGATCGTCCATCCTGGGGATCGAATATTTGTTCTTCTCCGTAAGTTTGTTCAATTCCCGATAATCGATATAAATCCGCAAGCTCTCATATTTCTTCTTAACAAAGAGAACTGATGCGCTCCAAGGCGACGAACTTGGACGCACATAAACTTGCTCTAGCAACTCTTGTAGTTGCACCTTCAACTCCGCAATCTCTCTTGGCGCTATCCGATATGGAGAGCGTGACACCGGTTTGGCGCCCGGTGGCAGCTCAATAGTAAGTCTATCTCCCGCTGAGGAGGGGCTCCTGGGAGATCATCTGGAAACACACCAGGATACTCGAATACGACTGGAATGCTGTCCAAAATAGGCTTAGGCATCGAAGTCTGCACTAGAGTGACATACAGTTCTGCCCCAGACCGAACTGCCTTGAACACCTGAAGGGCTGACATCAAAATCTTACCCGACCCCTTCATGCCCGCGAAAGTCGCCTCATGACTTGCTCTCAACTGACCCACGAGCAACTTCGATCAACGTATGCCTGCTGCTCTGAGAGCCTGACCATACTAAAGATCACGTTGAACTCTCCTAGCGGTAGAAACAACGCCTGAAATCAAACTTTTGACTCACAATCCATACCTAAACGCAACAGATTCTATCTGCGCGCATCGAGCACTACTAGTCAACAACACATCCATTAAGACTTTTGCCATCGGAAGATGTACTCTGACACGCAATACAATTCCTTTGGGCAAACAGAGACACAAAGCCCCCTTTAACGAACAGTACTCTCGCCAAACAAACGAAAGTCAGGACAACGCTTAGCACAAGTGGTTCTAGGCTAACACGCACAAAGACAACAAGTGTCTAAAGCTAAATACTAGAATTTTAAACCTTACCTGTCACCACGTCTGCTTGCTTTCTGGCCTCTTGCTGACCCAGCTTGTACTCTTCAGACTTCCTCTCGGACTTTGCACGTCCACTCCAACACTCACGAGCAAAATGTCCCACTTTTCCGCAGATATAGCAAGCTCCTGGGACTCGACTTGTAGTTGCTCCTGACGCATCAGCCGAGGGGGCTGAGTTCGAAGTCCTATGCTTCTTGTTCCATCTGCGGAATCCTGACTTAGAAATAGGCACTTTGAACTCTGCCTTCCTTTCTCCTGAGTCCTTACCTGCTACTGACATAGCTTCCTTAATCTTCTGAGCACCATCCAAACATTCTCGGGCAAAGTGCCCTTTCTTGCCACAAGCTCGACAGTCATACATGACTTTGCTAGTCCCAGCCTTAGACCCTTCTTTATACATTCTGTGGGATGCAGTCCTCCTAGGATTTGTAGAGTTCGATACCCCACTCGCTTGCATCAGGTGTATCCTCCCCAAATCTACTTCCAACGATCTAGCCGACTCCACCAAGGCTCGGAATCCCAATAGTTTTGGTCCTACCAGTAGGATTCACAGCTCACCACGCAGCCCATTATAGAATCTATCAACTATAGACTGTTCGTTCTCCAATTCAAAGCATGGGTAGCAGCTTATCAAAAGGAACGCCTGCAAATACTCATCAACTGAGTGCGTACCCTGCACCAAGCACATATTCAACGGCTGACCTGATGGCCTCCTAGGTGTCATTTGATCCAACCCACCACCCGGCATTGAAGTCATCTCGGGGACAAAAGATTGCACATTGCTGCCCTGCTGTGCACTTGTCATAACGAGCACCACTTCAACGATCCTTCTTATGGTTTCAAACGAAAGAGAGGTCTCAAGCGCGCCACAGGGTGCACTATAATCCTCGGAAACCAGATGTTCTATCGGCTCTGCGTCGCTCCCGGTCACCTATAGTCGTACAAAACACCAATAAGTGACCAAACAAAATTGCGAGAAGCAATTATAGGAACGCGCAGGTTCCTCAACCACGAGTATTTTTCATTCCTAAGTGGACATTCATGGGTTCTTTTTAATGTTATAACGATGACGCACACATGTGCTCACCACCCCTTAAAAGAATTCGCCCACGAATTCATTTAAGCCTGACCGTAACCAGAAATCTGATACCAAATTGTAACACCCCCATCTGTCGCATGGCATATAACAGAAGGTACAGCTGGAACCCGACGCCATATACAACAGACAGTCAGAAGGATCACAAAATGAATACTCAAACAATCTAATTAAGACTACTCGTCCTACACAGAGCATTCTAGCGGAAGTTTTTAAAAGTTGAAAGAACCTAGAACTTAAATCCATTAAATATGAATGTCCACAACACACTACAGGAATGAAACACAAAATACACTGAAAAGGTACATGGCCTTATGGCCTTACAAATGTTCACTTAATAAAACATGTCTTACATATATCGGCTCGCAGGCCGGCCACACATGACAAAAGTAAAAACAACTATTCTACGGCCTTCTAGGGCCATCACAGCAACATGGGCTCCAGCCCGCTATTTGGCACTTGGCTCCGCGGCACCTGCAAGCACATACCACCGCACGGTGGCAAACAAAGCAACCGTCAGCTAAAATCCGACCAAATTATAGCGACCCTGCCCCTAACTCGGGACGGCGGTGCTCTTTCCCTGCATATCATTAGCCCAATAAAATAATAAAGCGCAACTATACTATGTCACAGGTGTAGGCTCGCACGGCCAAACACCTCGTGCACTCAGGGCACATTAACGGTGAATCCTGACATATCAGTGTCTTCACCACCATCCCAAAGATGGCAACCAAGTGAGCATTTTGCCTATCTAACCACCGTCTAAGGCTCCGACTATGCCTACGGCCAGTGCCCGTCTTCGGATTTCTCCCACCGTACCACATAGCCTAGGTCCAATTCCACTTGCTCGTTGCTCACGCCGCATATACAATTTAAGTCCTACGCGCGGGCCAAGCTTCTCTCGGATCCCAAAATTTTCCAAAACAAACTCATAACCCAGTTATGATCAAGGCCGGTTCCCAGACCGGCAAGTTAGCAGAACAGGTTTCCGCTCAATTTTCCGGGTGCACCTTAAAGCTAACCCCCAAGGATCCCTGCTACAATCTACCGTGTAGAAACCCAAAAAACCCCAAGCACGGAGTCTTCTCCGGCAAAACATATCAAATGCAACATCACCGATCCAGACAAAACACGTTTGGGTAGGCTTCACACACAATGCCTATGCCCATACTTACGATTCCGGACTCTATATGCAACACAAGGGGGACTATTTACATCAACCCCAAGGAATACCACGCACTCACCGCACACTCGCGGGTGCGGGATTCCCTATGCAGAAAGAAAGAGCTTCAAACGCTCAAGTTGAGAATCGTTACCCTTGTAGTCCATTTTGGCGCCATGGAAAAACTACGCGGACAGAACTCTTCGCAACGACCTTCCCTCCACGGAACCGCTCTCAGACTTCGAAACGGTGCTCTGGTGCTCCGACGGCGACGGAAATCTCCTTCTTCCTCTTCTCTCTCACTTTGGAAGGAGAAAGCTTTGGAGAGAAAAATGAGGGATTAACCCCTATTCCCGGCCTTAACAGAGCAGGATCTCATCTGGGCCATCGGATCTTAATTAAAGAAAACGAACGGCTCTGATCTGCACAAAATTCTCCAGACCTGGGCCGAACACGGCTTGGCACACGGCCGTGTCCCAGGCCGTGTGCCTCGATCCAGGTACGATCGTCGAACTGAGAGACGCACACGGGCCAAGACATGCCCGTGTCTCACCTGACACGCCCGTGTCGGGTTCCTCGACACGCCTGTGTTTGGGGGCGTGTCACGCATAACCGCCACGGCAACGGACACGACCCAACATCACATGGGTAGGGATATGGGTTGGTACACGCCCGTGTCGGATGACACGCCCGTGTCATCCGGCCGTGTTCCTGGCCGTATCCTTCTCGGGATGAAAACGGCCAAAAAAATCACCAGCGAGACACGGCCTTGGACACGCCCGTGTCCTAGGCCGTGTACACCTATACAGGCACCAAAAACCCTTTTTCGCAACCGACTCGCACACAATTTTTGGGGCGTTACACGAAGCACTTTATGGGAGAAGGTGTAGGACCCCATTGACATGGGTGCAGTATGAAGACCAGTAAGTTTTGGGAATTGAATACTTTGATGATATAGACTCGGTCGTTCGACTGATACGGGACCGCATGCATGAGGCTCAAGTTCGACAGGAAAAATATCATGATAAGAAACACTGGATGGTGGAATTTTAAGCGGGTGATAAGGTATTCTAGAAGATCAGGCCGATGAATGTAGTGTCGCGAGTGCATGGTATGAAGAATCTTAGCCCGAGGTATGTGGGGGCTTATGCTGTATTGAAAATGATTGGCCCCTTAGCTTACTGGTTGGATCTACCACCAGAGCTGCAACATTCGCACGACGTCTTCCATTTGTCGTCTCTTCAAAAGGCACTGTTACAGCCTGATCAACATGTCTCCACCACCGATGGAGCAGGTGGAAACAGATAGGTCTGTGTGACTATAGCTGGCGTGGATAGTGGACACTGAGACAAGGAGCTTGCGGCGGAAAAGTGTCCCACTGATAAAAGTGTTGGGGTCCAATCATGAGAAGAGAAATTTACTTGGGAGCCGGTGGACTTGATGTATGAGCTCTACCCGGAGTTGTTTCCCCAAGGTAAATTTAAATAACACATTTTTATTTTCCTGCTTTATCCTCCCATAGCCTTAGCTTGATTTCGTCGATGAAATCATTTATTTAATTTATATGATTTGTAACATCCTGTTTCACGCTAGGGCCCTCGCACGATTTCTATGCCGAGTCCGTTTGATAAAGTGTTGGGTTGAGGAATACCAAACAAATCGAAGGGGTGATGTACTAAGGGAAAGGGCCAAGGGAATTTGTCGGATATCATGAAGGATATCTGACGAATTCGTCGAGTAACGATGGAGAAAAAGGTCAACGAAAATTCGTCGGATATCATGTTGATATCCGACGAATTCGTCGAGTTTAATTTAAGGAATTCGGCTAAACAAAAAATGGAAGATTGACCATGGGGAATTTGTCGAATTTCACTAAGGATACTCGACGAATTCGTCATGAATCACGTTTGATTCGACGAGTATGGAGGAATTTGTCAAGAATGACTTATAGCCGATTCGTCGATACTGCATGCCAAGACTTGCCGATTCATCGAGTATCAAGAAGGATACTCGACGAATTTGCCTTGGCAATTTGCGGAGCTGGCTGGGTCCGCTAGCAGGTGCGTGTGGCTGGACCGGGTTTCGGGGTGCGTGCTGCTTGGTTCCCTTGGACCGGGTCACTTCAACAAAACCTAATATGGGCGGTCCAATAGTTTGGCGACATGTGGCGATGAGACTTAACCTAATACCTTAATATAAAATAAGGAAGATTGAAACCTAGTCGTCACTTACCGATCATGCTGATTCCTTGCTGTGTAAAACCCGACAAGAGTGGAGGAGGAGAACGACGAAGTCGCTGGGGTTTCTGGCGGCCGACTTCTCTCCTCCTTACATGAAGAACAAGCACTACTAGAGAAGGAGAAGATGCCACAATGAATAATTACAAGGTCCATGGCCGGAAACACCGGAAATGATGTGAGCTTCCTACTCTCTCCCTTTGTGCAAGATCTATAGTTACTACTAAGAGAGATATCGACTCATAAGAGTTTGATTTGTGAGAAGGAGATTTCTAGGAAATGGCCACACTAGGACTTGTGCCCTAGAAGATAGAAGTCTTCAACTTTTTCTTCCTTCTCTGCGAAGATGGTGCTTGGTTTCGTGAAGAGGTGTGGCTTATTGATGTTGAATAAGGGAGGAGGAAAATCTGAGGGAAGTATTGAACAAATGGTTGAAGGGAGAAGATGAACTGAAGCCGTTTGTCTCGTTTTAGGAAGCGTGCAGAAATTGTTCTCTGCCCGCAACAAAATTTGGGGCCATTTCCGAGAGGGGTACGGCCGTTTCTAGGTCCTGGGCTCAACATAGAAGTTGTATCCCCTGGAAAGACATTTTTAACGGATGGTTACACGCATTCACCGAATTCATGTAGCTTCAGGAATCTCTGGTCGAAGTTGCCATCTAGCAGGCTTCCTGTATGTGTAGTTCTCGGGTGTGTGTAGAACAAAGCTAGGACTCGGTAGAGGCATTGTAGCAAGAAACAATGGTGTTGGATGACCATGTAAAGTGTAACTGTAACGATCGAATGCTCGGTGTGGTTTGGTGGATAAACATTCAAGTAAGTAAATGGTTGGTGGAACGCGATTGTAACAACGTATTGAAAGAGGTTGACGAACAAATGAATTGATTGGTTGGATAGTACAAGGTATATTTTTGTGGAAGCATAATTGATTATGAATGCTTGACCTTGGAATGGAATTAGATGAGTTGATGCATGCTCATGTGATATGGTATGGAATGTGTATAGAATTACACTACTTAAAGTGTGTCTCCCTACGGGTAGTAGTGTGTGATTGTAATTACGTGTGTATATGACCACGCAGATTATTATAAGGATAAGAGGGACTCGTTGTGGAGCCTTTGTGTGCTGTTGAGCACGAGCTGTGAAATGGCTAATTCATCCCGAGGTGAACATAGGGACGTGGTTTGTGAAATGGCCAAGCCATCCCGAGGTGAACGTAGGGAAATGGATATGCTAGTATGGCCAAGTAAAATTGCATGGGTCGTGAGTTGACACGTGGTGTCATGATCTTGGGTTAAGGATAGTGCAGCAGGTCTATGGGCTTGGCAGTCGTCCCACCGACGGGAGTTGACTAATATACTTTCACTGTTGGTCCTTGGTCCTCGGTGTTTACTTCCTAAGGCACCGTCCGTGCTAGTGGATGTTTGGCCTTGGTCCTTTGGTGATACGTTCCCAGAGGAACCTTCCGTGCAACAAGATAGGCCAGTTGGGCTGGGCTCTTGGTGCACATCTACCTGAGACGCCTTCTGAGTCGTAGTACGCAAGTGAGCTCCATGATTATATTCTTAGCATTGAGGCGTACGGAGGCCTAGGCCAGGCAGTGTGAATGCTAGACAAGTAGTGGAGATACCCACTCTACTGTCATCGTCTGGCCACGATGGTTGTCGCCTGAGAGGTTAGCTACATGCTCAAAAAGTGGGAAATACAAGTCTATGTTTACATAGCAATTGCATGTGTATGAGCATGTGTGAGTAATCATAATGCATTAATATCATTACATTGCACGACATAAGATCCTTATCATATAAGTTTGTATGGGCACTCTTATATGATGAGTTATTTTACTGTTAAACTGTACCTTTACTAATATGTCTGTATGGGCATTCATATAAGTTGAGTTACTTTCTTGTTGTAGATATATATGCCTTTGCAGATTGATATAGCTTGTGTAGAACTGCTAGAATAGAATGACGTTAATATCATTATCTCTACTTCTATTACTACTCATGACATGTATGCTTACTACACCTGCTTGTATTACTGCTTTTGTATTATATTGTACCTTCTTCTTTTCCTCGCTCAGTGCCTAAGATCCGCTGGGGTGAGAGAATAAGAGAGCCACTTAGTCTTTATGACTAACAGTTGTTTGCCTTCCATTTTAGGAGGGGATCCCGTAGATAGAGCAGTAGCAGGTCATACAGCAGAGTAGCCAAGCCAGGGAGACAGAGACTGATGTGACAGTCCCGTCGATACCATCTGTAACTAATGTGAGTTTTTGAGAGATTAACTTTGTAGCATTTTTGGCATTTCGTGCTCTGATATTATAGAATCCTCGTTGATGCTTCTCTATGTGATGTATAATTTTTGGAATTATATCTTTAATGTGGATTTTGACTTCCATTATATTCTTTATGTTGGGTTGGCATTGGTGATATGGGTCTTAGCCAGCACGGTAGGCGTCTTATGGTATAGGTCAACCCGTGTGTTGGCGGTATGATGGGCCCGCGAACAGACTCTTACTGTGGTTGGTTCGGTGAGTCGATCGCCGCGGGCTTGCTCGGGTAGGCAAGTGCACCTATCACAAGTAGTACTCGATATTCGGGGGAATACCGAGGTCGTATTGTTCTCGGGGTCGCGTTGACTATTCTTACTCCTCCGGGAGGACTATTATTTTACTGAAAGAAAGATGGATTTTTTTACTTAATAAAAGACGGAAAAGCAAAGGAGCGAAAAAACGATTTAGACAATATTCGATGAAGGGTTAACGCTCGGCATCGAATCGGATTAAGACTAAAACAATTTTTAATAATAAAAAGACTTAGTTTTCAAATTAATAATAAGGCAACTTGGCCGTGGAGGTTCCACAAATGTGAGCTCACCTAGCTATAGGGATATCGCTCACCTAAACGTTAAGACTATTCGACCGAACGTTAGTCCGACGAAGGATTCCTCTTAACGCCCGCTTTACGCTAAGAACCCCGCTATTGGGTGGGGAACCCAATCCGGTAGAATTACGCTTGTCCTCTCTCGAGGGTATGCACGCAACTCTATTTACCCAGGGGTGATCGGTCCATATGCACGGCCTCTCGGCTAGCTAGCATATGGACTACGGAAATAGGGCCCACACATCGATATGTGGTCCTACGCGTCGTAAACCCGGGGTAAACCCTAAGTGCTTAAATTAAAATGAAAATAAAGAGCTTCAATTATTATAAATCATTTTAAATGTCCCCATGCTCTTCGATGCCGAGGGTAATAGAGATTAGCCACACATCGGTATGGGGACGGTTTATAATTTAGTGAGGCGCGAGCTCGAAATTTAACACTAAACATTTATAAGAAAGGGACACAAGAAAAATAACAACATTTAGAAAACTGAAAAATTAGCTAAAACAAGAACTCACGCACACTCCAAATTATAAATTAGAAAGGAACTAAGTTACACATAAAAAGAAATTTGCATAATTCAAATTTGCGAGTCCCACTCAAACGAGTGGGGGCGGTAAATAAAGGCTGAAAATTGCAAGTCCTACTCAAACGAGTAGGACTGAAATGAAAGCGAGTCCTACTCAAATGAGTAGGAGAAAATAAATGCGATTACAGGGCTAAAAAGTCCGGCCATTTAACTCAAGTGAGTAGGCGGAAAAATAAAGAAAGAAAAATTACAAGTCCTACTCGAACGAGTAGGACTGAAAATGAAAACGATGCGCCATTTAACTCTTAACGAGTAGGCGGAAATAAATACACACAGACACACACACTCCATAAGAAATTCAAGAAAGCAATAAAATTATACACCTACACTCACACACTCTACATAATTTGAATAAAGCATTAAAAGAAAGCAATTAAAAAGAAAGCATTAAAATTATACACCTACACTCACACACTCTACACAATTTAAATCAAAGCATAAAAGTTATACACCTACACTCACACACACAAATAACAAAGAAAAATCAAAGTTACCTAAAAATTAAAACTTTAACTTTTTCATGCTTAGGTTTTGCCAAAAACAAATAAAAAGAGAAAATTTCAATTTTTAGAAGACAAAAGTTTTTCAAAACAAATTAAAAACCAAAGTTTTTGGAAAATTAAAATACCAACATTTTCATTCTTATGATGTTATGAAAGTGATAAAAAAGGTGAAAAAGAAGATGAAAAGAACAAAAGAGGTTTTACAATCCTAAAAGAAAACTAAGTAAAAAAAGAACAAAATCACTTTTTAAATCTCTTTTATAAGATCATAAGAATGAAATCAAAATCCTAAGCATGAAGACAAGTTAAGGGAAAAAAGACATGGAAAGTAAATACATTACACTCATACACACACACACACCTTTCATAAATGAAGAACAAGTGAAGAACAAAGATAAAACCAAGGATAAAAAGGGAAAGAGATGAGCCATCCAAATGAATTTTTCATGCTAAATAGAGAGAGAAAATCTAACATTTTTATTAAAATTTTCAAACTATTACAAAGCTAAAAGATAAAGCAAAACAATACATGAAATAAGAAGGGAGAAATCTCCTTACATAGCACTAGTATCCACGGATTAAGCCCACAAAAAGACACTAACTTGGCCCAAAAATCTGAACCCTTGGACCTTACAGAACTGGGCTATTTATAGGAAAAAATTTCTAAGTACACGCCCTCGGTCACGGGCGTGTAGGGGGGGGGGGGGGGCGTGACAGTACTATTCATGAAGGCGGCCGGCGATTGGACAGCAAAGTTGACTTCGGGCTGAGTTCGCAGCAGTCACGCCCCAGGTCACGGGCGTGACTCTGGGCGTGTCGGGGAGGTAGAACCGGGCGTGGGTTGCGTCAAAAGTCCTCGGCAGCATCTTGTCGGGCCAGCTGGAAAGGTCACGCCCCGGGTCACGGGCGTGACTATGGGCGTGACATTTGGGGTCGACACTCGACGAATGTCGAGTGGAAAGTGTCGAGTCGAAATCGTCGAGCGGAAATTGAGTCACACCCCAGGTCACGGGCGTGACGCTGGGCGTGACAGTTGGTGTCGACACTCGACGATCGTCGAGAGGAATTCGTCGAGAGGAGAGGACATGGGCTTGGGTCACGCCCCGTGTCGGGTGACACGGGCGTGACCCCAGGCGTGTCAGGCTTTTACTTCAGAGATTTTTCGATTTCACGGGAAATGCGCAGTCACGGCCCGGTCACGGGCGTGACCAATGTGTCACGGGCGTGTACTTCCCAAATTTTGGCAGATTTTGGAATTTTTCTGCAAAATAAAATAAAACAAGTTAGGAGAAAATTTACAAGAATAGGAGCATTTTATTGAACAAAAATAAGTAAAAACGACGAAAATAAATGAAAATGACTAAATTAATGTGCATAAAAATATGTATAATTACAATTCATCACGGTACCGTAAGGCGGCTGTTCTGGGCATAAGATTCCCCTCGGTCGTGTTTTGTGTTCCGGGAGGGGGGTATTACAAAACTCCTATAGCGACATCAGAAACTCTTCTTCATTGCTGAAAGTCCACTTAGTGTCAACTACCTTTACCTATGGGGGGGGATAGGTGACGTGCAGCATTTTTGGGGAATTAAATTTGTACCTGCACACGAAAATAAAACAACACAACAAAGAAAGTACACAAGTAATTTAGAGTGGTTCCCCGATTTGGGTACATCCACTTTCCCCCTTTGACCTATCTCCCAACAAGGGACGACTCGGTCACTTCACCAACAGGATTGAAATCCAGTCCTTGCACTATCGGAAGGAACCCTTCCGCACGTAGGAGACAACACTCCCACAACACGGGTTGCACCCAACCCTTACAACTAGGAACCAACGTTCCTTTACAACAAAAATGTAACTAGAATGTACAAGAAATACAAACAACTTTTGGAGACTAAGGTGTCCCTCTTCGTTCGATGACGTGTTCTTGAAGTCAACGAAGAGTCCACAACCCTAGATCTCTCTTATAAAGAATCTCCCCGGAACCGGCGGCGGCAAGAAGTGCGGCGGCTTGGTTCTCGGGATCGGCGGCGACAACGGTGTGCGGCTACTGTACTTTGGAGATTCAAACTTCGTAGCAAAGCTAGCAAGGTCTACCAACGGTCACACTAGGATCGATCGTCTCGATCGATTCGGACGGGGAAATTTTTCCCGATCAACAAATCAAGAGACAAAGGATCTCTGGTTAGACGCATTAGACGCTATGCTTGGCTAAGCTTCTGTCACCGGGAGATCTGGAAGAAACCACAATCAATCATCCGGTGATCGACTAGCACGAGCGGCGACGGCGGCGGCGGAGGTATCGCGATCTAGGTCATGTCGGCGGCTCGGCTTCGTATATTTTTCTGTATCTTTATACTGTTCAAAATACCCGAGTATTTATACAGTAGTATCCCTCTTTATGACCGTTGTGGGTCCCACCAGAAGAAACCCTAATATCGGTTCAAAAGAGTGCCTTAACATTTGATCTGGTCCAGCGGGATCCAGAAAGTCGTCCAAGGCAAAATCGGCGAGAATCGAAGGTGATTCTCGTCGAATCGGCGAGAATCGAAGGTGATTCTCGTCGATTCGGCGAGAATCAAAGGTGATTTTCGTCGATTTTGACTTATTGGCACGCTCTGATATAGTCGGAAAGAGACGGCGAGAATCAGCCAGTGATTCTCGCCGATTCGGCGAGAATCACTAGTGATTCTCGTCGATTCATACTTAGACGATTTTTCGTCTTTCCACCCATGAGCTGCTCTTTGACCCATCCTTGCTCCTTGTCTGCTCTTACATGATCACAGCCACGTACTTGAAAATAAGTACACTCCAATAGAGAGAGTACACGTAGGCCAACACACTGATCTGCTCAACGAGGGATTACGTCGCGCAGACCCGTGTATATTGACCTACTGCACCCTGACATTGGTGTGCACTTAGCGTGGAATAACTGCAAGCACAACTTGAAAGATTTTATCAAATACATTGTCTATTTACCTTAGCTTGTTCAGGGGCTTCTTCAAATCAGGTACGTTGTGGATACAATACCCAACAATCTCCCCCTATTTGAAGAAGCCTAAACCCTACAAGCTAAGGTGAATAGAGCGTAATGGAATGAAAAGCACAAAATGGAGTTGAGAGAGATATTCATTACCAATACCAATTTCTTGAGAGCAAACTTGGAGCCACCTTAGCCTTAGCCGAGAGGGTAATATATCTCCCCCTTTTTGGCTTCTGCAAATCTGGGTCAGAGGCATATGACCCCCAGCTCCCCCTCAGTTCTTGCACTTGAGCGCACACTAGAGTTCCTGATATAGGCTCCCCCTAGATGCATGAGCCTGGAGTTGCTGTAGTCTTCATTCCTCATAGTTTAGCATCCCCAATTCAGTTTTGAAAAGACTGAACTTGGCTGCGTCTAATGGCTTTGTGAAAATATCTGCAATCTGTTTGTCCGTGGGGACATAATAGAGAGAGATGTCCTTGTTCTCCTCGTGCTCCCAAATGAAGTGGTAGCGCACTTCAATATGCTTCGTTCTGCTGTGCGATACCGGATTGTTGGCAATTGCAATTGCACTGGAGGAGCCGCAGTACATTGGTACTTCCTTGAACTGAAGGTCGTAGTCGGCTAACTGGTTTCTGATCCATAGGAGTTGTGCGCAACAGTTGCCTGCCAAGATGTACTCAGACTCTGCTGTGGAGGTTGCTACACAATTCTGTTTCTTGCTATGCCATGAAATAAGCCTTCATCCGAGGAATTGACACGTCCCGGAGGTGCTTTTCATGTCATCCCTACTCCCTGCAAAATCAGCATCTGAAAAACTGATTAGCACGACATCATTGTTTCTCGGGTACCACAAGCCAAGATTCGGAGTATCTTTAAGGTATCTGAGAATTCGCTATGCAGTGACATAGTGAGATTCCTTAGTGTTCACCTGATATCTGGCACAAACACATGTGGAAAACATGATATCCGGTCTACTGGCAGTAAGGTAGAGCAGGGATCCAATGATGCTTCTGTATTTGGTTTCATCGAAAGGTTTACCTTTCTCATCCTTATCCAGAGACAAAGTGGATCCCATTGGAGTCCTCATAGAGGTTGCATTCTCCATACCGAATTTCTTGAGGAGTTCATATGTGAACTTCGTCTGAGAGATGAATATTCCATCCTCAGACTGTTTCACTTGAAGTCCCAAGAAATACTTTAGCTCTCCCATACTGCTCATTTCAAACTTTCCTTGCATAAGTTTAGAAAACTTTTTGTAAAGATTGTTGTCCGTCGAGCCGAATATGATGTCATCGACATAGATTTGTACCAGCAAAATCTTGCCTTTGACTTCCCTGAGAAACAATATCTTATCTATTTTACCTCTAGAGAACTTATTCTCAAGAAGAAAACTAGACAAGATCTCATACCAAGCTCGTGGAGCTTGTTTTAAGCCATATAGAGCTTTATTAAGAAAATATACATGATTGAGATAAGTAGGATTGACAAAACCTGGGGGTTGAGCGACGTATACTTCCTCTTTCAGGTCTCCGTTCAAGAATGCTGATTTCACATCCATTTGATAGACTGTGAATCCTTTGTGCGAAGCATACGCCAGAAACAATCTGATTGCCTCGAGTCTTGCCACTGGTGCAAAGGTCTGGTCGAAGTCAATCCCCTCCTCCTATCTGTAACCTTGAGCCACCAGCCTGGCCTTGTTCTTTATGATGACACCATGTTCATCCAGTTTGTTTCTGAAGATCCACTTGGTGCCAATCACATTCTGCTTTTGTGGTCTGGGAACCAGCGTCCAAACGTTGCATCATTCGAATTGATGCAGTTCATCTTGCATGGCCAAGATCCATGCTGCATCTTTGTTCACCTCATCGAACTTCTTTCGCTCAACCTGTGACAGAAAGCTAAGATGCAAAATCTCGTTAACAGTACCTCTTCGAGTTCTGACACCAGCACGAGGATCTCCGATGATCTGCTCTTTAGGGTGATCCCTCACGTGCCAGAGCTCTAGAAGTCTGGTGTCTGGAGCTTCGACTACTTCTTGGGCTTCTCCTTCTTCCAAGAGATTTTCTCCATTTTGATCTTCAACATTCCCATTTGACGTTGAGGTGGAAACTCTGACGTACTTAGGAGTTTCATCATTAGCGGTCTCATCGAGACTCAGCTGATCAAGTCTTGCACCTGCACCTTCAAGAATACCGCTTGAAGAATTGTTGTTAAGCAAGCTTCCTTCATCAAATACAACATTAATTGGTTCTTCTACCACTAGGGTTTTCTTATTGAAGACCCTATATGCCCGACTGTGGGAACTATAGCCCATAAATATGCCTTCGAAGCATTTTTCACCAAATTTAGTGCGCGGGTACTTCCCATTATTAAGTACATAACATCTGCAACCAAAGATCCTTAAGTAGGACATGGTTGGTTTCCTGCCTCTCAATAGCTCATAAGGCGTCTTACGATGATGCTTGTTGATCAATGCTCGGTTTTGTACATGACAAGCTGTATTGACCGCCTCTGCCCAGAAGTATTCTGGGAGAGAAGCATCTTTCAACATTATCGTGCAAGCTTCAATGAGAGTTCTATTTCTCCTCTCCGCGACTCCATTTTGCTGAGGAGTGCGCGGGGAGGAAAACTCATGAAAGATACCTTGTTCTTCACAAAACTCTGTCATAGCACCAGATTCGAATTCTGTTCCATGGTCACTTCTGATTTTGACCACTGAGCAGTTAAATTCATTCTGAACCTGCTTGACAAAACTAGTGAAGATGTCAAACGTATCTGACTTTCGTTTTAAGAAGAACACACATGTAAACCGAGAATGATCATTAACTATCACTAGCGTATAGGACTTGCCTCCCAAGCTATGAACTAGCATTGGACCAAACAGGTCCATATGTAGAAGATAAAGACACCGGGAAGAGTCTTTATCTGCAATGCTCTTAAAGGTAGCCCGAGTTTGTTTGCCCATCTGGCATGCATGACAGGGGCTATCTTTGATGCACTTGATAACGGGAGCATCCCTTACTAAGTTTTTAGAAAACATCATACTAATTGTTTTGAAATTAAAATGTGCCAATCTCTTGTGTCATTGTTCACAAAGAGATGCACTGCCTGTTGCCACTAGACATACGGGGGTAGATGAATCTAAACTAAGAAAATTTAAGTAGAAGATATTTCTGCTCCTAATGCCTGTTAATACCGTCTCAGAAGAGGCACATGATATTATCAGGCATTTATCCTTGCAGAACTTAATGACATAACCTTTATCACATAACTGACTTACACTAATCAGGTTATGGTTTAACCCTTCAACATAAGCCACATCGGTGATAGAGATTATACCGTTGGAAATCATACCGTAACCTCTGGTGACTCCTCGATCTGACCCCCCAAAGATGACTTTGGGTCCATTCTCGACTGGAGAGTAATCACGCAGCAGGCTTCTTGTCCCAGTCATATGCCGGGAGCATCCACTGTCCAAGTACCATATTGGCATTTTGGTGGCCTTTGGACATTCCTGCAAAACAAAATTAATTTCCCTTAGGAACCGAATCGAACTTGGGTCCTAGATTCTTGGTTAGCATACTCCCCCTCGGGTGATTAACCCTACGAGTGGTCGGCCTCGCATTGCTAACATAGGGAGTCTCGTTATACCTCGGATTAAACCAACAATCCACGGCAAAGTGACCGACTTTGCCACAACACCAACAGTCAAATCTGTTGTACCTTGTCCTAGGCACCTGCTTTGTCCTGGGATTGGTGGGTACAGCCGGGGCCTTGGATCTGTAGGTGGAGGCCTCATAGTGATTGCAGTCATATGACTTCTTCACTTTCTGTTCCTTCAGTATAACAGGCTTGGCTCTTGGTGCCTGCTTTCCATTATGGCCTCTAGAGAATTGACCATAATTTCCCATGTGGATTTCCTCATAAGGTTCCTTGAAGACACTCTCACTGAAGTTGCGGGGAAAAGTCCAACCATCATATCAGCTCTTTGGCTTTGCAACCGAGGGCTGGAAATGATAACCAAAGGTTGATTCAAAGTCATGTTGGTTGCAAGGAAAGCTAGGCTTTCTGAACGCAACAGGACTGAGCGGAGCCTTTCCCTTTCCAGCAGCGGAGGCCTTCTTGGCGGCCTTATTTTTTCTCTGGTTCCTATTTCTCCTTGATGAGGAACCAGATACCCCTACATGCCCCAAGCCAGCTCCTTTGGCCTGAGCAGAGAAGGTATCAACTACTGGAAGAACTGTTTTTGGCATAGAGAAGCTCTTGACGATCTTCCTTTCTGCCGCAAGTTGTTCTTCCAACATGTCGACTTCCTCCTGCTTAAGATCAAGGAGCTTAAGAGACTCTGAATGCTTTGAAGTCAGGTCTAGGTGCTCCTGTCGGAGAGAGACCAAACTGGTGATCTCTTCCCTTAGGGAGACACTCTCACCCTTAATAAATTTCACTTCCTTTTTCTCAGCCTTCAATCTCTTACGACACTCGTCGAAAGTGTTGAGCAGAAGCTCATACTTCTCGAGGAGCTCCGCTTCACGGTCCGAAAGGCTATCCTCAGGGTCATCATCCTGAGACTCAAGATCAGATTCAGAGTCGGAGAGAGGGGTGTGAGCTTTTACCTTCCCAGTAAATGGGGGGCATTCTCCTTCTGAGTCGGAGCGACCCACCAGCCCGAAGTAGGCTTCCTCATCATCACTGGAGTCTGATGAATCAGACTCACTCAGTGTCTTTGGCTTTTGGCGATGTAGCTCCGCTCTTTCTTCTTATCTCTAGAGGATTGGTGCTCCTCTCCTTTCCCCTTTTCTCTCTTGCCTTGGTAGCAGTCGGCCACGACGTGTCCTGGCTTATTGCATCCAAAACAAATAATGTCAGAGGAGCGATGTTTGTTCGGTTTAGAAGCATACCTGTCAGAAGAATAATTTTTCTTCTGATGCCTGGAGGAGGAGCCGTCTCTCTTTCTTTGATTTCTCATCTTGAGGAACTTCTTAAATTCTCGGGTGATGAGGGAGAAATCTTCCTCAAACAGCTCTGAGCTGGAGGAGCATGGCTCGGAGTCCTCCTCCTCATCCTTTTTCCTGGCACGGTATGAAACCGCACCCTTGCCCTTCCTGAAGTGAATTGCATTTAGGGCCACAGTCTTTTCCTTGGCTGCAGCCTTCTCTGCTTCTTCTTCTGCTTTCCTGGTGTTCAGTTGAAGCTCATAGGACATCAGCTTCCCAAACAGAATTTGCGGGTCTATTTCAGCAAGTCTGCCAAACTCTCGGATGGCGCAGATCTTTGTTTCACATTCCTTAGTAAGGGACCTAAGGAATTTATCATTAAGTTCACCACCAGTGAACACTCTTTCATATCCTTGGAGCGCATTGACAATCTTGAGGAAGTTCTCGAAGATGACTCCGATCTCTTCCTTAGGCCCTTGTCTGAGGGCCTCATATTTCTGGTTCAGGAGGGATCTCCGATCATCCCTCACTTCATCAGTGCCCACCATTAGGATAATCAGGCAGTGCCAGATCTCCTTTACTGTCCTGCAGTTGCTGAAGTTCTGCATCATTGAGTCATCGACCGCGCTGACCAGAATGTTTTGTGCCTTCTTATCAAGTCCCACCAGCACCAACTCGTCCTTGTCCAGTTCAGAAATTTTCTTTGGCACTTTCTTGGTAGGATCAATGGTGGAGACCTTAGTGGGGACATAAGGTCCCTCCTCCACGATCATGAAGAGTCGAGGATCAACTTCTTCCATGTAGAACCTGATCCTTTCCTTCCAAATAGGAAAGTTGAGCCTAGTGCACACTGGAATCTTGCCTGTGTATTTGAGCCCGTCCATGGTAGATGTTTTCCTTCTTCTTGACACTACTGGCAGGATTCTACTCAAGGTGTGAACCTTTTTGATGAGTAACCTCCCTCTGATACCACTTGAAAGTCCACCTAGTGTCAACTACCTTCACCTCTGGGGGGGGGGATAGGTGACGTGCAGCGTTTTTGCAGAAATAAATTTGTACCTGCACACGAAAATAAAACAGCACAGCAAAGAAAGTACACAAGTAATTTATAGTGGTTCCCCGATTTGGGTACATCCACTTTCCCCCTTCGACCTATCTCGCAACAAGGAACGACTCGGTCACTTCACCAACAAGATTGAAATCCAATCCTTGCACTATCGGAAGGAACCCTTCCGCACGTAGGATACAACACTCCCACAACACGGGTTGCACCCAACCCTTACAACTAGGAACCAACGTTCCTTTACAACAAAAATGTAACTAGAATGTACAAGAAATACAAACTACTTTTGGAGACTAAGGTGTCCCTCTTCGTTCGATGACGTGTTCTTGAAGTCAACGAAGAGTCCACAACCCTAGATCTCTCTTGGAAAGAATCTCCCCGTAATCGGCGGCGGAAAGAAGGGCGGCGGCTTGGTTCTCGGGATCGGCGGCGACAACGATGTGCGGCTGCTGTACTTTGGAGATTCAAACTTCGTAGCAAAGCTAGCAAGGTCTACCAACGGTCACACTAGGATCGATCATCTCGATCGATTCGGGCGGGGAAAGTTTTCCCGATCAACAAATCAAGAGACAAAGGATCTCTGGTTAGATGCGTGAGACGCTATGCTTGGCTAAGCTTCTGTCGCCGGGAGATCTGGAAGAAACCACAATCAAACAGCCGGCGATCGACTAGCACGAGCGGACGACGGCGGCGATGGAGGTATCGCGATCTAGGTCATGTCGGCGGCTCGGCTTCGTATATTTTTCTGTATCTTTGTACTGTTCAAAATACCCGAGTATTTATACAGTAGTATACCTCTTTATGACCGTTGTGGGTCCCACCAGAAGAAACCCTAATATCGGTTCAAAAGAGCGCCTTAACATTTGATCTGGTCCAGCGGGATCCAGAAAGTCGTCCAAGGCAAAATCGGCGAGAATCGAAGGTGATTCTCGTCGAATCGGCGAGAATCGAAGGTGATTCTCGTCGATTCGGCGAGAATCAAAGGTGATTCTCGTCGATTTTGACTTATTGGCACGCTCTGATATAGTCGGAAAGAGACGGCGAGAATCAGCCAGTGATTCTCGTCGATTCGGCGAGAATCACTTGGTGATTCTCGTCGATTCATACTTAGACGATTTTTCGTCTTTCCACCCATGAGCTGCTCTTTGACCCATCCTTGCTCCTTGTCTGCTCTTGCATGATCACAGCCCCGTACTTGAAAATAAGTACACTCCAATAGAGAGAGTACACGTAGGCCAACACACTGATCTGCTCAACGAGGGATTACGTCGCGCAGACCCGTGCATATTGACCTACTGCACCCTGACATTGGTGTGCACTTAGCGTGGAATAACTGCAAGCACAACTTGAAAGATTTTATCAAATATATTGTCTATTTACCTTAGCTTGTTCAGGGGCTTCTTCAAATCAGGTACGTTGTGGATACAATACCCAACAATTGCCAACACACAGGTCACCTCCCCTTTACTCAACATTCTTATCTATACCAGTTCCTGCACATTTATAAAAATTTGAGAACCACATCGGGTATCCAATACCCAGGATGAAAGAGCAGAAAAGTTTATCACTATTACATAAATACCTGAAACAGAAGTCATACCTCCATTCATATTCTACGGACCCTCAATATAAGAAGGATAGTTCTTCCTCTAACGACCATCCATGCCATAGTGGTTGCATTTCCCTTCTTTGTCAAAGCCTTTCATCTTCAGTGCTGTAGACTTTGGCTCAAGAGAAGATTTAGGTCCAACCTTTATCTTGTTGTAACCCTTAGCATTGCCCTTGTCTTTATGCATAATCAGTATGGGGCTTCCAGGCTTGGCCTTCTTCATATTGATTTCGGCAGTTCTCAACAATTTTATGAGCTCGGGTAGTCACTTGTATATTTCATTCATATTGTAATTCAAGACAAACTGCTCAAAACTGTCCGACAACGATTACAGGATCAGGTCTGTAGCCAACACTTGGCCTAGTGAAAAACCTAGTATTTCAAGGTTCTATATATACCCAATCATCTTGAGTACGTGAGTCCCTACTAGGTCTCGAGCTCCTATCTTACACTCAAAAAACTGCTTGGTGACATCAAACCTCTCTTGTTGAGCTTGTTTTTGAAACATTTTCTTAAGGTGCTCCTCAATCTCCTTACAACCCATGTTCTCATATTGCTTTTGAAGCTCAGAGTTCATGGTTGCGAGCATGAGCTATATTCGACATCCAAGGAATCGTCTTGATACTTATTATAAGCATCTTGTGCGAACAAAAAAAGAGAAGCTGGAAATTGGAATAACAGAATTCTTTATTATCCAAAAAAGGTGTGTATTACATTATATAGCCTCCCTTTTATAGAATGGAGGAGATAGGAGAGATTACAATTAAATAATGTGAGACTAAAAAATTACATGTACAAGCGGTTTATCCTAAATACAAGTCGACCAAGTCGCACGGTTTGACGAATGGGCTAACCACCCGGCGACCACCAAAGGGAGAGAACAAGCAGCCACGGGAGACCGCTAGGTCGCCCGGTTTCCAAGTCACCGGGGGCAGATCGGCAGACTGTCAGGGCACCAACAGAAACAGTCCTTCTACCAAACCACTAGAGAGAAACTGACAGATCGCCCGCACTGCAATCCATCAAAGTTAGACTGCCAGACCGCCCGGACTTCAATCCGCCAGAGTCAAACCGCCAGACTACCCGGTCTCTATTCTGCAACACACCCCCTCAAGCTAGAGCATATATGTCCATCATGCCCAGCTTGTCGCAAATGTGATGAAAAGAGGGGAATACCAACTTGGTGAAAATATCAGCCAACTCTTTGTCTGAGGTGACGAACGGACTACAAATTTGTTCCTTCAGAATATCTTCCTGAATAAAATGCCACTCAACTTCAATGTGCTTAGTTCTCCCATGGAAGACTGGATTTTTAGAGCCCGTAACCACATCAACTCACACGTGGTCGTTGCTATACTTCGATATTCTGCTTTTGCATTGGACCATGAGATGACAGACTGTTTCTTGCTTTTCCAGCTGACAAGGTTTCCCCCCACAAAGGTATAAAATCCTGATTTGACTTGCTGTCTCCTTTGTCATCGACATAGCTTGAATCGGAGTACACTTCAACCCTCAAATATCCATTCTTCAGAAATAGAAGTCCTTTCACAGGAGATGATTTAACATACTCCAATATTCTCAGGGCAGACTGTAGATGGCACTCCCTAGGAGCTTGCATGAATTGGCGACCTTGCCTACAACATAGGAGATATTGGTTCTAGTCATCGTGAGATATATAAGTTTACCAACCAGATGTCTGTACCTTGTAACATCAGAAAAAAGAGGAGAGTCAACCGTCCATGTTTTATCTTCTCCATTCGTTATGGTACATTGGGAAGTTTTAGCCCCAGTCAGCCCTGCCTCTTTTAACAAGTCAAGAGCGTATTTTCGTTGGGAGAGGACAAGTGAATTGGGCTTCCGAGAAATTTCTATCCCCAAAAATTATTTTGGAGAGCCCATATCTTTTGTAACTATGTGTTGCCGAAGATGCTTTTTTGTCAAGGTTATTCCAGCTTGATCATCACCAGTGAGAAGAATATCATCCACATATGTCGCAAGCAACACTAGACCCAGAGAGGTTTTACGAGTAAATAAGGAGTGATCGGCAGAACTTCTCGTAAAAACTACGGCCACCACAATCCCGCTAAACTTGTCAAACCAAGCCCGATGACTTTGCTTTAGGCCATAGATAGCCTTCCTGAGCAGGCACACCTATGTCTCCCCCTGAGCAAATTACCCTGGAGGTTGCTATATGTATACATCTTCTTGAAGATCCCCATAAAGAAAGGAATTCTTGACATCCAGCTTTGAAATGGGCCAATCCCTATTGACATCCACAGAGAGAAGGACCCTGATAGTACTGAGACGAGCAACTGGAGAGAAAGTGTCAAAGTAGTTAACTCCATAAGTCTGGGTAAAGCCCTTGGCAACAACCCGAGCCTTGTAACGGTCCACACTGCCGTCCAGGCGGAACTTCACCACAAAGACCCAGCAACAGTTAACATCATCTATACCAAAAGGTGGAGGAACCAGGGTCCAGGTACCCCGTTCAGTGAGAGTAGGAGTCTCTTCATCCATTTCAGCCTTCCAATGTGGAATAGTAAGGGCCTCTTGATAGGAACGGGGGTTGGAAGTGGAAGAGATACCCAGCGCAAACTTCCTGCAAGCAGGGGTTAAATGATCATAGGATACAATAACAGCAAGTGTTTGCTTGGTACACACCCTAACCCCTTTGCAAAGGGCAATGAGGAGGTCTAGGTCAGCAGGTTCCTTAGTATCTGGAGCATCCATGGTGGAGAGAGCTGGACCGGGAGGAGTGAGCGACGGCGGAGAAGAGGAGGGAGATAGCGGAGGTGAAGAGGGAGGAGAAGATGATGGAGACGGTGGAGGAGGAAATACCTTGGTAGGAGTGGATGGGTTGGAGGGAAGAGGAAGAGAATTGGAAGTCACATGTAGAGGAGAGGAGTCGTCAGAGAAATACAGAGCATTCTTGAAGAAGGTAACATCTGGGAAGACGAACTGCTTGTGAAGAATGAGGACAAAACAATAATAGCTTTTCTGAGTGATAGAGTAGCCCAGAAAGACACATTTGGTGGAGAGAGGGGAGAGTTTGTCGTGGGTGGTGGAGATAGAGTGCACAAAGGCTGTGCACCCAAAGATACGTAGAGGGAGAGGAAAGGGATCCTTGCCCAGATAGAGAATGGAGAAAGGGGTTTGACTGCGGAGAACGGTGGATGGAATGCGATTGATGAGATAGCATGAAATGAGAACAGCATAGCCCCAGTAGGAGCGAGGGACATGCATTTTCATTAGCAGAGTGCGAGCAACATCAAGGAGGTGTGGTTTTTGTGTTCCGCCACTCCATTTTGTTGTGAGGTATAAACACAACGTTTTGATGAACAATCTCATGTTGCATACAAAAAGAGGAAAATGCTTGACTAAAATACTCTTTGTCATTATCAGAGCATAATATTTTAATGGAAACATCAAACTGATTTTTAATTAAATGATAAAAGGATGTCCATACATCAAAAAGTTCAGAGCATTCTCGTAAGTGATGCAACCAAGTACATCGAGAGAAGTCATCAATGAAAGTAACAAAATAAGAACTAACCCAACCAATGGTGAGCGTAGGAGCAAGACCCCAGATGTACATCAGAACGAACAAGATCAAACGGACAGGTAGAACCACGATCTTGCTTCAGCGGGAAGGAGGAACGGTGATGCTTACCAAGCTGACAGTCATCGCAGTTGAGAGGAGAACTATGCAGAGGAAGGTGGGGCAGAAGCTGATGAAGAAGCCGTGGAGGAGGATGCCCAAGGCAGAAATGCCATTGTAGAAGATCTGTAGAGGAGGAGGAGAAGGCCGACAGAGCAGAAACTTTATCGAGGAAGTAGAGGCCGTCGCTATCAGTCCCAGTAGTAGTCATCCGTTGGGATCTCAGATCCTGAAAAGAATAAGAAGTTGGAGTGGATGTGATGGATCATTGAAGTTGCTTGCACAAAGAAGTAACTGACAATAAATTGGATGGAAACTTGGGCACATAGAGAGTGTCGGCCAGGCAAAGAGACGGAGTGACATGAACCACGCCCATCCCATGACCGAGGAGGGAGAGCCGTCTGCAATAAGGATAGGGGGCAACCGATCATGTGTTTCGAGGAGAGAAACGCATTGAGAATTGCCCGTCATGTGATAGTGGCACCAGAGTTAATGAGCCATTTACCTTGAGTAAACACGTGAGCAGTACCTGAGGAAGTGACCACCGAAGCAGACGGCTTGGAAGAGGAGGTGGAAGAGTCACCAGAAGGGCGAAGATGTGGATGTTTCATCTAGCAACGATCCATAAGATGCCTGGTGAGGCCACAGTGAAAACAGAGGAAGCGCGAAGAACTACGGCTACCGGAATGGTGTTTGCGACTACTAAAGCCACTCCGTTGAGTTTGGTGAGCATAGTGGTCTGGAGGAGGACATGACAGAAGCAGACGCTGAAGGAGAGATGTAACTGCGACAATGAGTGCAGCAGTTGTACAAAGTTGGGACTGTCCGCTTTGCCCAAATTTTGTTGGTGAATCATGTCGTAGGACTCAGGGTGTCGTAGAAGGTAGCACACAACAAGAAGTTCTTGGAAATGCTTGTGTTGTTCCACTGAGTCCACATATAAGGGAAATTTTGAAGAATCTCAGCCCTGAGAGCCTGGACCTATTGATAAGCTACAGCATGAGACATGGATGTACGGGCAAAGAGGTCTGCATACAAAGTATAGATACAGGACATCTGAGCCCCTTTCGAGTACAGATCAGCAAGATGAAGCCATTCCTTCTTAACTGTCTCATCATGACGGATGACAGGAAGACAATCATCGAAAAGACTGTTAGCCAGTCAAGAGCGCACAAGCACATCGCTAGCATCCCAGTCATCAAACGCAGCAGAAGTGGGAGGAGGAGGGTCATCAGATAGGTGGTGGCATTTGCATTGTGAGCGAAGAAGGAATGTGAAGGAGACACTCCAATCCGACAAGCTTGGAGATGGTGCCAAGATTCCTAGAAGGAATGGTTGGAGGATGCAGAGTTACCACAGGAGTATCAGTGGTGGTAGAAGAGCCGGAAAGAGCAATAAAAGAGAAGCCGTGTGGGAAGAGAGAAGAGAGAAAGGTCGTGCGGGTAGAGAGAAGTCGAGGTAGATAGACAAGGCAGAGAAAAGGTCGCGCGGGTAGAGAGAAGGCCGCGCGAGTAGAGAGAAGTCGGGTAGGTCATAAACACAAGGCAGAAGGATGCAACAGACACAAGGAAAGGTTCTGCAGTAGATAGGATAAGAAACCACTGCGGACAAGAGAATAAATCACGGCGGACACCGGGAAACAAGTCGTGCGGGTAGATAGCAGGCCGCACGAATAGGAGACAGAGAAACGACTTAAACCAGCCGCGGAGAGAGATCGATAAGAAGGCTGCGAAACTAAGGGCATCGATAAAGGAGGGAATGGAGGAGAGTCCCCGCAAATATATGGCAAGAAGGAGATAAAGCCGCGCGGACAGGAGTGTTAAAACCGAAAACTCGATTGCTTATGTAGTCCACCCTTGGGGATGGGGTGATCGCGCACCTACTTATCTCTTGCAAGCAAAATGACAAAGGAAACAAAGAAGAACTAACCCAAGGGCTCGGCATGGAGGACCCGCCGCAGACCCGAAAGAGCTTAGAGCGCTTCCCCTTCGTAGCCAAAGGCCGAACTATGGCATCCTCAGAAAGCGCAGAAAGATTAGGGAGCAAGTGAGTCTGAAAGCATCCTTTCTGAGGTGCGCCTTGGGTCCTATTTATAGATTTCCGAAAACAGCCTGCAAATAGCCAACCTCCGCTGTTTTGAATGGCTATGTGCAGCCCAACTTGGTCTACCAATAGAGCAACTCCGCTGTTCTAACAAGCTATTTGCACCCATGGGAGGAGCATCCTAGTAATTTTACCTCTGGGCCTCACTGGGCAGGTCCCAAGGATATGGAGGTCAGCTCGCCACAACTCTCCACTCCCACAGCACGGGTGTGACTTGACTCCAGCAGCTCACCTTCTCTTTTTGGGCTAGCGTGAGCCAGGCCACCGCGACCCGCCAATGCCTGCTCCGAGCCGGGCTGGCGGCCAGGTCGCCTGTAGGAGGGCGGGTTGGCAGGTCTCAGATTATCACTATGGAATGCTCTATAGGAGCTCACTGTTTGGGCTTGACGAGTTCAACCCTGAATATTATTTCGAAGCATGTCGAGCTAAGTCCTCTGCTCGACGAATGTTGAGCCCAAACTCTGCTCGACGAACTTCGAGCCCGATCTCTGCTCCATGAACTCGAGTCGAGTTCGAGGGGAGAGGGGCCAGCTCGCGCGGCTCGCATGACTGGATGGGGCGAGAGCGAGCTGGCCATCCGTTGCCTGCCCGTATGTTTTTCTGGTGCGGGCTGGGTTCCTTGGTCCACTCGGCGAACACGGGCTTGTACACAATCCCCGCTCTTTTTGAGCTTGACCAAGCTCGAAAAGAATCATCTAACCCGCATGTTCGATGAGTGCAGTGCTGAGCTGTCGAGGAATCTTCTGGTGGGTCCCACTCCCTAGCTATAAATACACCACCGAGCCCCCAAGGAAATCCCACCTTCTTTTGCCTTTCTCAGTGAACTGTGGCTGCACCATGCCTGTCAGTGAGGATGTGTGAGCCTGGCTGGCAGCTGCGAGCCAAAACACCGGGGAAGAGGACCTTGAGGCAGCCCTGTGGTTGGCGTGTGGATCTCCCGGCCCCCTCTTCAGGCCAGTAAAAGGAAAAATCGTCAGGAGATCCCCGACGAATGACCCCCCCCCCCCCCCCCCCCCCCGGGTTCCAGTTCGGCGGTAGGCACCGAGGTTATTCCTAAGGTATGCGCGTATCCCCGTCTGACTTGTCGCTTCATTTCTGAATTTCCTCACCGCAGGTGTTGTAACATCCCTCAAACAACAAGACCCCTAGGAGTGGTTTTGTCATGACTAGGTCATGACAAAACCCTAGTAAGCCCAAGAAGGCCAAGTGAACCTAGGAATGTAGGTGAGACCACTATGGTCTGTAAATAGTAGATTTATAAACCCTAGTTTAAGATGATCATGGGGCTTCACCAAGACTTCAAGACCCTACCATGCTCTCACCAATCTATTGTAAGGTTCCCTAACTAACGATATTGTGCCCTAGTAAAGCCCAACTAACCCTACCATGGTCTTCCTAGACCTAAAGTGGGGTCAATAGGTCACTAAGGACCCATGGAGGGTAGTCAAAGTCATTAAGTTGACCAAAGTCAACTCTAACCCTAAATGGGTCAAACTAACCTACATAGGGTCAACTGACCTTCCCTTAGCCAAGTGGATCCCACTCATGTCTTCCTAACCCTAAGGTGAGGTTAATGGGACACCAAGGACCCATTAGGGGAAACCAAAGAGTTTAGGTTGACCAAAGTCAACCCTAGCCATAATTTGTCAAAGTACCCTTCCTAAGGGTAAGTGACCTACAGTGTGCAAGTTGACCCTACCCAAGTACTTCAATACTTTATGGGAGGCCCATGGGTCACCAAGGAACCATTGGGGTCAACCCTAGTGGTTAATTTGACCAAAGTCAACCCTTGGGTCAAAGTGGTCAAACTAGCCTAAATGGCTAACTCAAGCCCAATCTTAGTGGGCTAGGCCTAGGCAAGTGTGGCCCATTGGTCTAGGAGGTGGTGAGCAACATTTTGGGCCCACAAAATTCAGAAATGGGTGACTAACAAAGAGAAAGAGCGAGTTACCCAAACTTGGAGGAGAGAGAAAGAGGTGCTTAACGGCCATCATGGCCATGGAGGCCCCATAACTCCCCCTTTTGATGGGGTTTTAACTCCTTGATACAGGGATGGAGATTTTCAGGAGGTGGCCGGCTAGTGGGGTGGCTCAGCCCTTCAATTTTGATGAAACTGAAATTGCCCAATATGGCCATTCATGTCCATTGGAGTTGCACCCTTCCTCTTCCCCAATTGAGAATCTTAAAAGAATCACCAGTCATAGGGGAGAAGGTTACAACCTTCACCTGGAGGATTCAAGGCGTTTGACTGTGCTGTTGTAGAAACCCGATCGCCGCAACCATAGCCATGACAACCCGAAGATCAGCTCGCCTCCAGCCCTCCCAACAGGTCCTCCTTCTCTCCTTCTTCCATGTGTAGATCGTAGCAACTCCTAGGGCCAAGGTTCGGGCTCAATTGAGCCCGATCGGGAGAGCATTTCTCCTTATTTTTCCACAAAAACGTACCTATCGGGTTCGTCGGAATAGGCTTCTCTGACGAATGTGTCGCCGTCTGGCGTTAGCCACCACCTCAACGGAGGTGGTGGTGGCGGTGGTGATGGCCGACCAGGGAGGTTGCCGGATGGCCGGAGGTGGCGTTTGGAAACTGCTTCAGGCGGGCTGAATCGTATCTGTTGGCATGCCGGGATGATGATGGGATGCCGTCGAAATGTGCTCCAAGATTCCTGCAGTATAAGAATTAAACTATAGGATTATATTATTACATTTTAATGAATCTGTCACAGTTTTACTATTTAATGTTTTAAATTATTAAAAATACTTAGCGACTCTGTATGAGAAAATGGTCAACCTAAAATTTGTAGTCTTGTGGGTCTAGGTTACTTCAAAATTGGTTTAAACCAATTTGGGTGCTTGGTTTGACCAAGGCACACATTTTGGTGGGGTCTATACCTAGGGCTAGGCAGAAATTAAAATGGGTGCCCACACTTCATCTCTGGTCCAAATGAATTGAAAGTTGGATAGGGCATCACCCTAGTCTATATCTAGGTCTTGCCCAAAAATGAGAATTTTGGGGACAATTTTTCTATATTTTTGGAAATTATTTAATTTATCTAGGCTAAAATAATTTAGGGACCTAGACCTCTAAACTCACCCAAATTTTGGTGAGTGGTGTTTAGGGCCGTTATAAAGCTCTGGTTAAAATTTCAGCTCATTTGGAGATGGTTTGAATTAAAATCATGCAAACCCTAGCCTTGCCATAATAAGGGTATTTTGGTCAAAAAGTGCACTTTGGGTTTGAGTAGCCAAATCACCTCAACAGAGGTTGAAATTGGGGCCACTGACTTGGCATAGATTTTAACACCTCCCCATGGAAGATAGGGTAGATTGGAATAGATCTGCCCTAAGACCTAAGACCAAACCCTAAGGAAGGGCTTTTGTGGCTTGTGAAGGGCATGAGGTCAAAGGACCTTGTATGTACTTTATATTTGGTAAGGAGGGTACTAAGGTAGCTAAAGCCCTCTAGAAAACATCATAGGGGATTTGAGAAAATATAGGCCCCATAAAACCCTAACCGTAGTTTAGGGCACAAACATTGTAGTGTTAGAATAGATTAGTAAAACTCCTTGAACAATAATGAAATTTAGGTAGTGTGGTCAAAAGGATAGATTGAACCTCTGGTAATTTAATTGAGAATTTTGGGACATTAATTTTAGTACTTCGTTTATAAATGCATGAGTTAGCCCTACTTATTTATCTGGATATTATAATCCCACTGCCCATTAGAAGGTCATGAAAATTAGGCAGAGGGAGTTTTAGACCTTATTGCTTATATATGAATTCTATTAGAATTTTTAAATACATATTTGCAGTACCTACTTCACAAGCTCATTAACTTTGAAAATTATTCAATAAATTGTTTAAAGTTAAATTCTTGCTAATAAATTATGAAACTTGACCTAGAGCATTTATATGTCCTTACAATCATCCTTGAAGTTTCTCAGAATTTTTGGAAATATTTTTGCTGCATTTGTCTCTTAAAATTGATAAAAATGGGTTATATTCAAAATTAGAATTAGAGGCTAAACCTTGCTGAAAAATTGGGAGACTTTGGATTTTATGTTAATAGTCATTTTGAATTTATCATAAATTTTGTGGAGCATTTGCTTGTCTGAAATTGGTGCTTCATGTTCAACTTGGGGTTTCTGGATTAATAGAATAATTAAATAAATTACCAGAGGAATTAGGAAAATTATGAAATTCTGGAATTATGTTAAAAATGTTATCACAGCCCTCTACTAATTATTATAGGGATACTGGGTGAATATTTTGAGAACCTCTCATTTTGCACTTCATATAGCTTAGGTTGGTCTGCACTAGTCAATCCAACACTCTACTCATCCTATCTTCCAATGATAAACTATTTTTTATTTATCCAAACCAACAAAATCATTAACCCCAATCTGTATGAGAAAATGGTCAACCTAAAATTTGTAGTCTTGTGGGCCTAGGTTACTGCAAAATTGGTTTAAACCAAATTGAGTGCTTGGTTTGACCAAGGCACACATTTTGGTGGGCTCTATACCTAGGGCTAGGCAGAAATTAAAATTGGTGCCGACACTTCATCTCTGGTCCAAATGACTTGAAATTTGGATAGGGCATCACCCTAGTCCATATCTAGGTCCTGCCCAAAAATGAGAATTTTGGGGACAATTTTTCTATATTTTTGGAAATTATTTAATTTATCTAGGGTAAAATAATTTAGGGACCTAGACCTCTAAACTCACCCAAATTTTGGTGAGTGGTGTTTAAGGTCATTATAAAGCTCTGGTTAAAATTTTAGCTCATTTGGAGATGGTTTGAATTGAAATCATGCAAACCCTAGCCTTGCCATAATAAGGGTATTTTGGTCAAAAAGTGCACTTTGGGTTTGAGTAGCCAAATCACCTCAACAGAGGTTGAAATTGGGGCCACTGACTTGGCATGGATTTTAACACCTCCCCATGGAAGATAGGGTAGATTGGAATAGATCTGCCCTAAGACCTAAGACCAAACCCTAAGGAAGGTCTTTTGTGGCTTGTGAAGGGCATGAGGTCAAAGGACCTTGTATGTACTTGATATTTGGTAAGGAGGGTACTAGGGTAGCTAAAGCCCTCTGGAAAACATCTTAGGGGATTTGAGAAAATGTAGGCCCCACAAAACCCTAACCGTAGTTTAGGGCACAAACATTGTAGTGTTAGAATAGATTAGTAAAACTCCTTGAACAATAAAGAAATTTAGGTAGTGTGGTCAAAAGGATAGATTGAACCTCTGGTAATTTAATTGAGAATTTTGGGACATTAATTTTAGTACTTCATTTATAAATGCATGAGTTAGCCCTACTTATTTATCTGGATATTATGATCCCACTGCCCATTAGAAGGTCAAGAAAATTAGGCAGAGGGAGTTTTAGACCTTATTGCTTATGTATGAATTCTATTAGAATTTTTAAATACATATTTGCAGTACCTACTTCACAAGCTCATTATCTTTGAAAATTATTCAATAAATTGTTTAAAGTTAACAACTTGCTAATAAATTATGAAACTTGACCTAGAGCATTTATATGTCCTTACAATCATCCTTGAAGTTTCTCAGAATTTTTGGAAATATTTTTGCTGCACTTGTCTCTTAAAATTGATAAAAATGGGTTATATTCAAAATTAGAATTAGAGGCTAAACCTTGCTGAAAAATTGGGAGAGTTTGGATTTTATGTTAAATAGTCATTTTGAATTAATCATAAATTTTGTGGAGCATTTGCTTGTCTGAAATTGGTTCTTCATGTTCAACTTGGCGTTTCTAGATTAATAGAATAATTAAATAAATTACCAGAGGAATTAGGAAAATTATGAAATTCTGGAATTATGTTAAAAATGTTATCACATCCCTCTACTAATTATTATAGGGATACTGGGTGAATATTTTGAGAACCTCTCATTTTGCACTTCATATAGCTTAGGTTGGTATGCATTTAGTAAAACTGCAGAAATTATTTCGGAATATGAATTTGGGCACATGAGTTGGGGTTAGAGATTTTGCTGGTTTGGATAAATAAAAAATAGTTCATCATTGGAAGATAGGATGAGTAGAGTGTTGGATTGACTAGTGTTAAGTGGTGCTCAGGATCGACGAAAGATCGTCTTTCCCGTGGGGAGGAAGTGTCAAATACTCTAGGGTTAGATGCAATGCAAAAAGTAAGGGTTTTGGGAAATTTGATAGCTACCAATAATAGTAAGTGCCCTGCGAAAGGGAGCTTTGGGCGTAATCTCATCGTAGTTCCTAGTGCCGTCGAGAGCCCTTCACGGCGAATACCTTGGGCAGTCCTAGGCTAACCAAAACTGTAGGTAAACCTGAATTGCAAGAGTAACTAGTATAACTAGGTATTCACTTACACTCACCTCGGTGTCTCGGGATGGTAGATTGGGTCACTCGGGTAGTAGGCTCAGTGGATTTGGTGATGGGCAGGTTGGCCTGGCGAGCTTTGGCTCGGTTGATGTTTGTGATGGGCAGGTTGGCACAGCGAGCTTTGGCTCGGTTGTTGTTTGTGACAGATGGGTTGGTCCGGAGAGCTTTAGCTCGGTGGTTATACATCAAGGTTGCATGTGCATAAAGTATAAGGTGGTTGGTCTTCAGTATTGGAGAGTCGATGCACTGACGCCAATACGTTGACTCGGCAAGTGTGGTTTAGCACTTGGCCAAATAAAGTCCGGTGCGCCAGCCGGCAAGAGTATGCAGCAGCTTCGCTTAGTGCACCAGCGTCAATGCGTACGATAGGTCTGACTAGTAGTGTAATTACAGGTTTAGAGGTGGGCGAGTCCCCACCCACCGCTTCCATTTGCCACTACGGAAGTATCCTGGGAGGTTCGGCTCCAAAAAGGGGGAACTAAAGGTCTGTGTACACAGAGTCGAGTGGGTGAGTTGCACTTGCATGTTCACATCATGGCATAAATGTATTTCATAGTATAATAATTGCATATAACCTGACACCTATTGTATAAGTGGTATGGGACGCTTATACAATAGGCCCTGCAAAATGACTCCTTGGTTTATAAGTTCGTGCGAGCAAGCTTATAAGTTAAGGTTTTATTTTAGTAAATATAAATGTAGGATTGCTAGAAAACCGACACCCTATCGTATAAATTGGTATGAGACTTTTTATACAATAGGAGCACTGCAAACGATCCCTTGGCTTATGTGTTTTCACATAAGTTAAGGTTACGTTTCTTGTTAAGTCTTTTTACCTTCATTCTATCTTGTATACTATAGAACTACTAGTTTAGTTTTGCCGTCGTCTGCTTATTTGCTATTCTCCACCTTCATGTGCTCTCCTTTCCTCCTCCCCTCTCGGTGCCTAGGAGCCATGGTTGAAGGGGTGGGCGATGATAGGACTTAGTCTTTTAGACTAACAGTTTTCGAACCACATCATTTTAGGGGACCGTGGAGCACAACATGGAGGAGCATACCTGGAGGTCGGCATGCTTGGAGATGGGGTAGTCTAGTACCGGAGTTCAGATGGCAGGGACTGTGAGTCCGGGTCACTAGTAGTTATTTTGGTTTTGCTTCCGCGTTGAGTGATATGCAGTGAGGTCTTGATGTACTAGGCATGAACCCAAGATTTGGTATTATTTATTATTTCTGTGGACACTCCATTCGTGGAGTTTATTTACTAGATATGTGATTTGCGTGGACTTGCTTTATTATTTTGCTACAGTTGTGATCGATTTGGCCAGCAGGATCGGGGTTTTGTAGTGATGACCTTCCCGGGCACAAAGGTGTCAACGCAAAGCGGCGGTTCTGGGCCTAAGACCTCGGTGTTTAAAAAAAGGGGTCTTACATGTGGTATTAGAGCAGACCTCGATCGAAAAGTAGTAGTCCACAACCCCTGGGTCACCGTCGCGTGAGTTTAGTTTGGGGACAAACTAAGCAGCGGAAGCAGTGGTGTGCCCATATGGGGGATTACATGTAAATTGTCCACTTTTAATTAGGTTTGAGTCGGTTACTTGCTAATGGAGTTTGTTACGCAGCCCCCAGCACAGCCTACGCCATAGGGCGGAGTCCAGCAGACTCCGAATGTTGCACCACATCCCCCGGTCCCCACTCCGTTCCTACAGTCAGTGATGGGGCAGACTCTGACAGCTATCTTGGAGGATTTTAGGGCTCAACAGGTTCCGGCTCCGCAGCCAAACCCAGGGGCCAACTGGCTGAGTATATTTCGAGGACTTTCTCCCCCATCCTACTTAGGAACAGAGTCGGCCATTCAGAAGGAGGAGTGGCTGGACATCATGTATGAGATGTTGACTGGGATACGGTGCCCGTGGGAGGAGAGGGTTCCCTTGGTCGTCTCTTACTTAGAGGCCCATGACAAGAGGTGGTGGAAGACATCGCTGGATATGACGTTTGTTGACAAAGAGGTGCAGAGATTGCTTGGGGGGAGTTCAGGGCCACACTGTTGGAGCATTTTGTTCCACAGTCGGCCAGAGATGAGTTGGAAGATAGATTTATACAATTGAGATTGGGTAGCAAGAGAGTAGTGGAGTATCATCGGTAGTTCAACCACCTAGCCCGATTTGCGGATTCATATCAGTTGGATGAGGCAGGTTACACTAAGAGGTTCTATAAGGTCCTGCGAGAGGATCTGAGGGAGTCTCTATTGTTCGTGTCTGACGGGTCTATTCCTCGGATATTGGAGATGGCAAAAAGGATCGAGGTAGATTGGCATACTACCCGAGGCCGGAAGCGGCCAACTGAGGATCAGGGTCGGGGAGTCAAAAATGACCAGCGGCGGGGTCGCATAACAGATGGGAGAAGAGCAGAAGATCAGCCTCGTCAGGAGGTGAGACAGGATTAGAGGGAACCAGTAGTGGTGGCCCCTCAGCCTCTCCAGATGTTGGAGGTGCAGAGACCCGGGGGTATGGAATATCCCCTGCCAGAATGCTTCAACTGTCATCAGGTGGGGCATATCCAGAGGAACTGCCCCATGAGGTGGGAACCACCTCTAGCACCACCGACTTCCCCTCTAGCTTAGTATTTTGGAGGCTGAGGACGTGGCCGAGGTCGTGGATACCAGGGTAGAGACCGCAGGCAGGAGAGGGAGGAACTATATGCACTGGATCTGACTCAACAATGGAATCCGGATCAATCATAGGTACGCCAGTTAATTTTAAGTTTTCTCCTTCATAGATAGTTAAGGTTATGGATATAGAGCTGATGAACTAGGAAAGAAAACCATAATTAGATTTTGAATACTTTAAACTACCCTAGGCATAGTCTTCATCAGCGGCAAGCCCGCCTATACATTGTTCGATACGGGTGCTTCGCACTCGTTCCTGTCGGAAGCCTTTGTGGAAGGGCTGGAAGAAGTGGAGCGATTCACATGCCTGATGATGAGGGTATGGCTACCAGATGGATCAGAGTTATTCACCACCGCCCACTGCAACATGGAGGCGGAGATCGGCAGAAAGACATTTGAAGGGCCAGCGAAGGTCCTGAAGATTCTGGTGTTTTACTTGATCCTAGGCTTGACATGGTTGCATTGGAACCATACTCAGATTGACTGCCTGTCAAAGAGGATTACTGTGAGGCATGGGGATTCCTTCATCTTCATCGAAGGAATTAGATCTATTCCACCTCTCTTATTTTTATCCGTGCAGGCCGTCAAGGCCCACTTGCAGGGGGAGGAAGTCTATGAAGTGTTGTTTGAAATGGTTGATGCCAAGGATTCCATCTCAGATATCCCGGTAGTGCGAGATTTTGCTGACATATTCCCAGAGAAGTTACCCGGGCTACCCCCGCACCGGGAGTAGGACTTTCGGATACAGCTGGTGTCGGGGGCTAAGCCGACATCTAGAGCCCCATACCGGATGGCCCCGAAGGAGTTGACAGAGTTTTGAAGCTTGCTCTAGGAACAAGTGGAAGTCAGATTTGTTCGGCCAAGCTCTTCACCATGGGGAGCCTCGGTGTTGTTCGTTAAGAAGAAGTACGAGACACTTAGGTTGTGCATCGATTACCGAGCACTGAACCGACTGACAGTCCGGAATACCTATCTATTGCCAACGATGGATGAGCTATTTGATCAGCTGGAGTGGGTGTATTTCTTTTCAAAATTGGATTTGAGTTCGGGCTACTACCAGTTGCAGATCTAGGAGGAGGACATTCTGAAGATTGCCTTCAGTAGCGGATATGGGCTGTTCGAGTTTACCGTGATGCCCTTCGGGCTCACGAATACACCGTCAACGTTCATGAGCCTCATGAATCGGGTGTTGGAGACATATTTGGATATGTTCGTCATTGTGTTTATTGATGAAATCCTCATCTACTCGAGGATAGAGGAGGAGCACACACGATATCTGACGCTGACCCTAGAGAGACAGCGGGAGCATCAGCTTTATGTGAAGTTCAGCAATTTCCAGTTCTGGTTGAGGTAGGTGGTTTTCCTAGGCCATATCATCAGTGGTGTTGGGTTGGCAGTGGACCCGGCCAAGATTCAGGCAGTTAGGGATTGGCCGCAGCTGAAGTCGGCCATAGACGTGCAGAGTTTTCTAGTACTTGTCGGTTACTACTGGAAGTTCGTGGAGGGATTTTCTCGTATTGCCCTTCCACTCACATCCCTGACAAGGAAGGATGTGCCCTTTGTCTAAACCCCACAGTGCGAGGTGGATTTCCAGGAGCTGAAGGATCAACTCACCTAGCCTCACATATTTGCCCTTACTTCTGGGAAAGAAGAATTCTGGGTCTACACCGACGCTTCCTACTAGGGCATGGGTGTAGTGCTGATGCAGAATGGTCATGTGATAGTGTACGCCTCACGACAGCTGAAGAAGCATGAGCAGAACTACCCTATTCATGGCTTAGAGATGGGAGCGGTCATATTTTCTCTGAAAGTCTAGCGACACTATCTGTACGGTGTCCACTGCGACATATACTCCGACCACAACAATTTGAGGTATGTGGACACGTAGAAAGAGTTGAATATCAGGCATAGACGATGGGTGGAGTTTCTAGCAGATTACAGTACGAGATGCACTACTACCCTGGGAAGGCAAATATAGTGGCAGATACGCTGAGCCGAAAGGCCACAAACTCTGGAGCAGGACCGTAGTTGATGGACTTAGAGTTGGTCCAGATGTTGGAAAAGATGCAGATATCCTTTGTGTCCGAGGATCACCCTGAGCTGTACCGGGAGTACCTAGCGTCGTTGGTTTCCCTAGATGACATTCGAGACCGAGTCAGAGATGGGCAAAGGCAAGATGCCAATCTAGAGTCGATATTCCGGGCCTTAGAAGCAGGCACTGCTGGAGATTACTCGTTGAGGGATGGTCTAGTGTGTTTCAGAGGACGGATTTACATACCAGAGGGAGGCCAGGTCCGGGAAGATATCATGACGGAGGCTCATTGCAGTCGGTATTCAGTGCACCCGGGAGTTACAAAGATGACTGTAGACCTGAAGAAGATCATGTACTGGCCGGGCATGAAGAATGATATTACCTACTTCCTGTCCCACTGTGAGGCATGCCAGCTGGTGATGGCAGAGTGCTGAAACCCCGCAGGATTGTTGCAGCCACTCCCAGTGCTGGAGTGGAAGTTTGATGATATCGCGATGGACTTCATACATGGGCTTCCCCGATCGCGGACAGGAAATGATTCGATCTGGGTGATCGTCGACCGGCTGACTAAGGTAGTCATATTCATCCCGATCAGGAAGGATGACTCGGTTGGTGTGCTGGTTCGGAAATTCATCTAGCAGTTCGTCCGTTATCATGGCGTACCCAGGACGATTGTATCAGATCGGGATGGACGGTGTACATCCAGGGAGTGGAGATCAGTGCAGACTTACTTGGGCACTCGACTAACATTCAGTACAGCTTTTCATCCCCAGACTGATGGGTAGACGGAATGCACTAATCGGACAATGGAAGATCTGCTGAGACTTTGCATATTGGATCGTGGTGAGCCCTGTGAGAAGCTGTTGCCACTGATCGAGTTCTCATATAATAACAGCTACCAGTCCAGTATAAGGATGGCTCCTTATGAAGCCCTGTATGGATGGAGGTGTAGGACTCCGCTGTCATGTATACAGGACGAGGATCTGAAGGCTTTGGGTTCAGAGTTTGTTGAGGACACCGAGGCTAAGGTGAGGATGATACGGGACAGGATGCTAGAGGCACAGAGTCGACAGGCTAAGTATTACGATGCTCGGCATCGTCAGGTGGAGTTCCAGGTGGGGGACTAGGTGTTCTTGAAGATCCGACCGATGTATGGGGTTTCACGGGTACGCGGTCGGAAGAAGAAGCTCAGCCCAAGATATATGGGGCCTTATAGGATTCGGGACCGGATCGGTCCCCTGGCATACAGGCTGGAGCTGTCTCCGGAGCTGTCGAGCCTGCACGACGTGTTCCATGTATCCTCTCTTAGGAGTTCTCTACTATGCCTGGAGCAGCAGATTACGACCATGGATGGACCGATAGCATTGGATCGGTCAGTTCATCTGGAACCGGTCCGGATTGATGACAAGGGAATACGAGTCTTGCATCGCAAGAAGGTTCCATTGGTCAAGGTCCTGTGGAGGAATCATGTGCGAGAGGAGCACACATGGGAGCCTCAGGACTTGATGTAACAGAGGTACCCAGAGCATTTCAGTCAGGTATTTCTCACAACCTCTCGGGATGTTACAATTTTTCTTTCATATTTGAAACCCCGTAGGCCTAACTAGAATTTCGAAGATGAAAATTTTTGTTTATATATTGGGATTTGTAACATCCCTCAAATAACTAGACCCCTAGAAGTGGTTTTGTAATGACTAGTCATGACAAAACCCTAGGAAGCCCAAAAAGGCCAAGTGAACCTAGAATATAGGTGAGACCACTATGGTCTGCAAACAGTAAATTTCTGAGTCCTAGTTTATAATGATCATGGGGCTTCCCCAAGACTTCAAGACCCTATCATGGTCTCACTAATCCATTGTAAGGTGCCCTAACTAAGGGAAGTGTGCCCTAATAAAGCCCAACTAACCCTACCAGGGTCTTCCTAGACCTAAAGTGGGGTCAATGGGTCAGTAAGAACCCATGGAGGGCAGTTAAAGTGGTCATGTTTACCAAAGTCAACTCTAATCCTAAATGAGTCAAACTGATCTACATAGGGTCAACTGACCTTCCCTTAGGCAAGTGGATCACACTCATGTCCTCCTAACCCTAGGGTGAGGTCAATGGGTCACCAAGAACCCATTGCGGCCAACCAAAGAGTTTAGGTTGACCAAAGTCAACCCTAGCCTTAATTTGGTAAAAGTACCCTTCCTAAGGGCAAGTGACCTACAGTATGCAAGTTAACCCTACCCAAGTGCTTCTATACTTTAGGAGAGGCCCATGGGTCACCAAGGACCCTTTGGGGTCAGCCTTAGTGACTAATTTGACAAAAGTCAACCCGTGGGTCAAAGTGGTCAAACTAGCCTAAATGGCTAACTCAAGCACAATTCAAGTGGGCTAGGCCTAGGCAAGTGTGGCCCATTGGTCTAGGAGGTGGTTAGACATATTTTGGGCACACCAAATTCAGAAATGGGTGTCTAGGAGAGAGAAAGAGTGTGTTACCCAAACTTGGAGAAGAGGGAAAGAGGTGCTTAATGTCCATCATGGCCATGGAGGCCCCATAACTCCCCCTTTTGATGGGGATTCAACTCCTTGAAGCAGGGGAGTAGTTTTTCAGGAGGTGGCCGGCCAGTGATATGGCTCAGCCCTTCAAATTTGGTGAAATCAAAATTGCCCATTATGGCCATTCATGGCCATTGGAGTTACACCCTTCCCCTTCCCCAATTGAGAATCTTAAAAGCATCGCTAGGCAGAGGGGAGAAGGTTACAACCTTCACCTGGAGGATTCAAGGTGTTTGACTGTGCTATTGCAGAAACCCGATCGCCGCCGCCACCGCCATGGCAACCCGGAGATCAGCTCGCCTCCAGCCCTCCCAACAGGTCCTCCTTCTCTCCTTCTTCCATGAGTAGATCGTAGCAACTCTTAGGGCCAAGGTTGGATTCAATTGATCCCGATCGGGAGAGCTTTTCTCCACATTTTTCAGAAAAAACTTACCTATCGGGTTTTCCAGAATAGGCTTCTCCGGCGGCTGTGCCGCCGCCTGGCATTAGGCACCATCTCAACGGAGGTGGTGGTGGCGGTGGCCGGCCAGGGAGGTGGTCGGATGGCCGGTGGGGGTGTTTGGAAACAGCTCCAGGCGGGTTGAATCGTAGCTGTTGGTGCGCTGGGACGATGATGGGATGTTGTCCAAATGTGCGCCAAGATTCGTGCAGTATAAGAATTAAACCATAGTATTATATTATTACATTTTAATGAATTTGTCACACTTTTACTATTTAATGTTTTAAATTATTAAAAATACTTGGAGACTCTGTATGAGAAAATGTTCAACATAAAATTTTTAGCGTTGTGGGTCTAGTTTATTACAAAATTAGTTTGAACCAATTTGGTTGCCTGGTTTGACCAAGGCACCCATTTTGGTGGGGTCTATACCTAGGGATAGACAAAAATTAAAATGGGTGCCCACACTTCATCTCTGGTCCAAATGACTTTAAATTTGGACAGGATGTCACCATAGTCCATATTTAGGGTAAAATATTTAATTTCTCAAGGGTAAAATAATTTAGGGACCAAATTACCTCCAAACTCACCCAAATTTTGGTGAGTGGTGCTTGGGGTCATTATAAAGCTCTGGTTAAAATTTCATCTCATTTGGAGAAGGTTTGAATTGAAATCATGCCAAGCCTAGCCTTGCCATAATACGGGTATTTTGGTCAAAAAGTGCACTTTGGGTTTGAGTTGCCAAGTCACCTAAACAAGGGTTGAAATTGGGGCCACTGACTTGGAGTGGCTTTTAACACCTCCCTATGGAAGATGGGGTATATTGCAATAGATCTGCCCTAAGACCTAAGACCAAACCCTAAGGAAGGGCTTTTGTGGCTTGTGAAGGGCATGAGGTCAAAGGACCTTATATGGATTTGAAATTTGGTAGAGAGGGTACTAGTGTAGCTAAATCCCTCTGGTAAAAATCTTAGGAGATTTGGGAAAGGGTAGGCCTCACAAAACCATAACCCTAGTTTAGGGCACAAACTTTCTAGTGCTAGAATAGGTCACTAATACTTCTTGAACAATAATGAAACTTGGGTAGTGTGATCATAAGGATAGATTGAACCTTTGGTAATTTAATTAAGAATTTTGGAACATTAATTTTAGTACTTCTTTTATAAATGCATGAGTTAGCCCTACTTATTTATCTGGATATTATGATCCCACAGCCCATTAGAAGGTCATGAAAATTAGGCAGAGAGAGTTTGAGACCTTATTGCTTATGTATGAATTCTATTAGAATTTTTGAATACATATTTGCAGTACCTACTTCACAAACTCATTAACTTGGAAAATTATTCAATAAATTGTTTAGAGCTCATTACTTGCTAATAAATTATGAAACTTGACATAGAGCATTTATATATCCTTACAATCATCCTTGAATTTTCTCAGAATTTTTGGAAATATGTTTGCTGCACTTGCCTCTCAAAATTGATAAAAATAAGTTATATTCAAAATTAAAATTAGAGGCTAAACCTTGCTGAAAAATTGGGACACTTTGGATTTTATGTTAAATAGTCATATTGAATTTATCATAAATTTTGTGGAGCATTTTGTTGGGTACATTAGAAAATATGTACCAGGTTTGAAAAAGCACCACATTACTCAATGATATGCATCAAGGTGTATTTGATATTGTTTTTAGTTTGTATGTGCAGGTTAAGAAAATTCAGGAATGCAGGAAAAGTTTCTAAGTCCATGAGTCGACACCAGAGGATGCTGTGTCCACACTTATGAAGGCTTGTGTCGACACTTATGAAGGCTTGCGTCGACACTGGATAAAAGCTGTGTCGATACCTAGAGTTAATTATGTCGACACTTGGAAAGGCTGTGTCGACACCAGAAGAAATTGTGTCGACACACAGAGGCAGTGTCAACACACAGAAAAGCTTAGTTGACATCAAATATGTCGACTCACAGAGGCAGTGTCGACACACAGAAGACTTTGTCGACATCAACTGTGTCGACAAACTGGACTTGTGTCGACACATAACAGAGTTTCAACAAAGTTGTTTTTTTTGTGAAGAGAAGAAGTGATTGTGTAGACACACAGAACTAGTGTCGACACATTCTATAGAAGTTGTGTCGAGAAGCAGTGTCAACACCAAGGGGCTGTGTCGACACCACCAAGGCTTGTGTCGACACTTAGTCTACTTGTGTCGACACATGTGAAGTTCAGACTCGACATTTTGCTGACAGAGATAAAGTTTTAAGAAGTGACTGGAGACTTGACAGCTGTCATAACCAACCGGTCTACTGCAACTGTCAGTGCTGTCAGAAGTTCGCTAGAAACCGGATCAGCCGGTTACCATGGAGGAAGTCTATATAAAGACATTTTCTATCAACAGGAGAATATAGATGACATACACAAGAGATAAACACGTAAAACAGAATAAAATTTTCAACAGAAGATCTAAGAAACATTCTCAAGTGGTGATCTACTCAGAGTTTGTCAAGATAATTCAAAGAAGAATTCAGAAGAATCTTCAGAAGAATTTGGAGAGAGAGAGCTCCATCTATTTAAGTGAAGAAAGAGACTTACATCAACAAGTCTCTTAAGTGCAGATTCTGAACTAGTCTGCCAAGAAGAATTCAGATTGATTTCTAAATTTCAAGAAAGAAGCTGATTGAAGATCAACTTCAAAGGAGATCAACCCTACTGTATTCAGATTCAAGAAGCTTTGAAGAAAGCTAAGACAGGTTGATCTCTAACATCAGATTCTTTCAAGAACTGATCAAGAAACTTTCCATCCTTTTCTCTCAACCATGGTGGTGGTAAATTTCAAATTTACATCTATTTTCAGTAGGATCTTTTTAAGATCTGAGTTATAAGCCTGATTTATAAAGGCTGAGTTGTTGGAGATTAAGTTCTCTGAGTGGTAGGCCCTTTTGAAGGCCGAGGTAGAGCTGAGAGCCTGAGTTGTAGGAGATTTTCATCTCTAAGTTGTAGGCCTTGTTGAAGGCTGAGGTAGGGCAGATTGCCTGAGCTATAAGAGTGTGGACTCACTTTGAGTTGTATTATCCTTGTTTGGGTTCTGAGCTGTAAGATCTGCGGATCTGAGGAGAAGGAAAGAAGTTAGGCCGAATCTAGCACACTGCTAGATAGGCGAAGGGGGAAAGTGGATGTACCCAGACCTTGGGGAACCATTATAAATCAGTGTGCCATCTGTGATTGTGTGTGGTATTGTTATTTTTGTGTTGTGATAGCTGTAGAACTATATGTTTCTATTAATTAACTGGATTAATATTTTTCCTTAGAAGAAAAAGGAATTGCACCTATTCACCCCCCCCCCCTCTATTTGTTTAGGAATCAATTCTTTCAAGTGGTATCAGAGGGAGGTTACTCAAAGAAAGACTTAACAGTCTGAGTAAGATCTGTAAGGTAGAAGTAAGTTAAAGAAAATGGTTTCAGAGAAAACCATAAAAAACTTGGTTTAATGAAGTTGCCTATCTACAGGAAGGAAATCTTTGGAATATGGAAAGAAAGGGTCAGACTATTTATGGAGGCATCTGATCCTAGAATATATATAACAGTTAAGGAACGACCATATATTCCAATGAAGGTTTTTGTTCTTGATGCTAATCAAAGGATTCCTAAAGATTTTTCAGAAATAACTAAGGATGAGATCATCTTGGCTACAATGGATAAAAGAGCACAGAATATTATAGTGAGTGTCATAGATGACTCAACATTCCAGAATCTGATTCACTGCAAAACCTCAAAGGAGATGTGGGACACATTGGTTGTCTACATGGAGGGTTCTGAAGACGTTAGGCAAGATAGAAAGTCTATACTTAAGAAAGAATATGAGAGTTTCAGACAAGCCAAGTCTGATAGCATAACTGAATATTATAAGAAGTTCTACAGAATTGTAAATGAACTAATGTCATATGGAAGAATCTTCAGTACATATGAGCTGAATGACAAATTCCTTAGGTCTTTGACTAAGTATTGGGATACAAAGATCTGTGTCATAAGGAAAATGGCCAGACTGGCAGAAATTTCACCTCCAACACTGTTTGGCAAATTGCTGTCTTATGAGATGCAGCTATTGGCCAGAAAGAAGGAAGAGAAAAATACAAAGGTTGACTATAGAGATAAGTCAGTGGCCTTCAAGGTAGAAGCCACAAGGAAGAATAGGAGGATCTCTCCATATTCTCCTAAGAAAGATGCAGAAGTGATCTCATAAAATTCTGATAATCACAGTTCAGACAGTAGTAATTCTGATGAAGACATTGATATTTTCACAAGGTAGTTTCAGAGATTCTTAAAGAATAAGCAGTGGAAATCTAAGCCATCCTCATCTCAGTCCAAGGATGATTATTATCAGAAGAGAAAATCATCCAGGAAGGACAGGAGTGGGACAAAGCCTAGCAAGTCAACTACATCAAAGATTATTTGATATTGCTGCAACAGACCTGGACATGTTGTGCCTGACTATCCAGACAAAAGGAAGGAGTCTGCTGATAAAAAGAAGTCTCAGCACAAGAGCAAGAAGGAGAAATCCTTGGTAGCTAAGAAAGAGAAAAGTTGGACAGATCAATCAACTTCATAGTCTGAATCTGAGGTTGAGGCATATATTGGTTTGTTTGCAATAGAAGAAGAGGATGAGTTCTTGAAATTACTGAACTCTATTAATGAGCAAGAAGACCATTAGTGCAAAAGACTGATGGGTGTGTCTAAAGAAGATCAGTGTCAGGATCAACCTTGTCCCAGTAAGGTAAAAAGTTTATCTATTGATTCTGATTACTATACGGGGTTAGAATCAGATGCATCTGTATCAAGAGATGTGGATGGGTCTGAATCTGAATGAGATATTCATCAGCTTATAGATGAATATGGGGATTTCTTGCAGGCACTCAAGAGAAGCAAAAACCTGGCCAAAAATCAGGCTAAGGAAATTGCAGCTATTAAGTTGGTTGTATCTGATTCAGAAAAGCTACTGGATCAGAAGATAAATGAGATTGCCAAGCTAAAAAACATAACTGTTATTCAGATGGGGACAATCACATTCAAAAATGATCAGATCAAAAGTTTGGAAGACAGACTTCAGAAACAGAAGGAAATAGTGGCTAGTTTCTCTAAGCCAAAATCTATCCTACCCTTAATTGATGACTTTGTATCTCAAAATGGTAAGGCAAGATTAGGCTTTAAGGGAACTGCATGGGATGCCCAGTCCAATAATAAAGGTAAAGCTCCAGCACAAATAAAAAGATCTGCTGCCAACATTACATCTAATATTGTACCTAAAAAGAGGTATAATAAGCATGAGTGTTGGTGTTGTGGCAAGATAGGCCATTATGCCTTACACTGTTGGCACAACACCAGTGTTAGGAAGAATATCAGTCTACTTGTTAGAAGAGCTGTAGACAGATTTGTCAAGTTTTAGGTTAACTTGAACCAATGACCCAAAAGTTATTTGGGTTCTAAGGTTAAGTAATCTTTGTTGTAGGTGAGTCCAAGTTGCCATGACCCTATATTGTACTTGGACAGTGGATGTTCCAGGAACGACTGGAACAAGAGAATTGCTGAAGGACTACTCACCAATATGGAATGGGTCTAAAGTAATCTTTGGTGGTTCTGAAAAATGAGTCATCAAAGGGTTTGGTAACATTTCTAACAACTTAATCACTATCACTCAAGTGGCTTATGTGAAGGGTTTGAAACACAACCTAATAAGCATAAGCCAGCCGATTGATCTTGGATATGACATTTCATTTATCAGGAATGGGTGTCATATCAAGAGGTCAAGTGATCAAAAAGTCATATTGACTGGCTATAGAAAAAGAAATGTGTATTGCCTAAACTTTGAGAGTAAGAATAAAAATTCTCCTATCTGTCTTTTGGCTGATGAGAAAGCCTCTCATTGTGTCAAATGGCACAAGAGGCTAGCTCATCTTAACTACAAGACTATTGGCCAACTCTTTAGTAAAGAGTTAGTGAGGAATGGTCCTCAAGTTAAGTACTTTAAGGATGGTGGTGTAGGGATTCGTCGGATTAAAATAGCGTGCGGATTTTCTTACAACTCAAGCCCACGTAACACGTTCTAACGCGTCCTAACACAAACATTCTAGCCACACGATTCACCGTCATCCCGCACAAACACGCGGAGGGGACTGGACTAAAAGCGACGATCTAATTAAAGTCCAATCCTTTCCCACCGAAGATTGAAAGCAAAGGTCGCCACACCTTTTTGAGAGGAAGATCAATAACTATATGCCAAGATCTTCCTCAAGCAAAAGGATCCACCCGATCCGGCTTCTTGCAAGGTTTCGAAAATAAACGCAAGAAGGTTTTCGATTAAATCCAAAAGATCGTATTCAAGATCGCGGATAAAAAGCCATTGCATCCATTCCAAATCTCACAAGAACTCACAAAGGAAAGATGTAGATATTACCCTCCCCAAGATGGGGTGAAGATCACACAAGGAAAGTGGAAGAGTCACACGTCCACGCACCACCGGCGTCACACCGAGCGGCAACCTTCTTCTTCGCCGGAGTCACACCGAGAAGCATCCGCCTCCGCGTTTCACAAGCCTTGGATCACCCAAGCGATTGGCTAACAAGGAGGAGAAGGAGGATGAGGGGGGGGGGGGGGGGCGGCAATCCCAAAGGGAGGTGGCCGAAATTCTCAAGAGAGGATTAATTTAGGTTTTCAAATAGCATGCCTTCATTTCTCATCAAATAAGCCTATATATAGGCAAGTCCCAAAACAAGCAAAATAAATCTAGCCATCCAATTTATCATCTTTTGGATGGCTATGAGCACACCAAAAATTAAACATGTCCAAAATAAAAGACAACATGAAATAATGATAACATTAAACTAGGAAAATAAAGGTGCAAATAAGGAAAGGGCTTAAGCCCGCCGCGAACGAAGATTGTAGCCACCAAGGTCACGAGTCGCGGTAGAAGGTCGTCGAGAATCTTTATGTTGCGCCGCATCAACTTGGTAACGAGCAACTTGATCATCATCCACAGCAACTTGATCACGAGCACTCTTAACATCAACGGGCAAGGGAATGGGAGACGAGCCGACATCAGATGGAATATGCTCAGCTTGTCAAAAAGGCAAGCAGACCAGATCCTCCTTTCATAGCCTAGAAACCAAAGACTCAGTGTGGTGCGTATATGATGGCGACGGCCACCACGACGGCCTATTGGGTTATGAAGACGACGACCATGGCGGTGTTACGATTGATGGCGACGACCACCACGACGGCCAATTGGGTGATGAAGACGACGACCATGGCGGTGTGACCGTGACAGAAGATGACGACGATGCTCCACCATCAAGAGACTTGCGGCGCCGTAGCGGGCACGGCTACAATCTTCGCCCACGCAACAAAAATAAGCTTTGAATTTATTTTATTATTTGGTCTGCCTTTATCTGGTTATATGTAGTATTTGACACTATGTTATTTTGTCATTTCATTTTCTGCAACATTTTTATTTTGGGCTGCTAATAGCCATATGATTGTAAGCCTTATAAAAGGCCACATTATCATTTGTTATGAAGGCTAATATTGAAATCAATTGAAAATTCCTCCAACCCTAAATTTTCTATCTCCCTTCCCTCTCTTCTAGCCGCCGGCCCCCCATCCTCTCCCTCTTTCTTCATCTTGGCCGCACCCCCCCTTCTCTCTCTCTTCTTCTTCTCTTTCCCTCCCTCATCCCTCTTCCAACTACATCCTCTCATCTACGTGTCCATCCCTTTTCTTTCAAAGGTGGTCGGCCAACCTTGGAGGAGGAAGATCTCGTGCAAGGAAGAATCTGTTGGGTTTCTCTGTGGGGGTGGCACAACGTTTGTGCGCGCAGCGGAATAATAATACATCAATAAAAACCCAAAGAGATGTGGATCGGGCCATGAACAGTTGAATCAAGAAGTTAGTAAAACTAGGCAAAAATTACCTCGGTGGCGTTGAGTCACAACTCAACAGAGATGCTCCAAACTTTATCTTCTTGCTAGTGGCGAGTCCTATGTGGAATAGTGTCCACGTTTCTGCAGAAGTCCACACAAGCGGGAGAACGCCGAGCTTTCCGTCGCACGGAAGATCGGGAAGGAGAAGACCGCACCTCTGCTATTCCACGGACTGCTAGGTCCGCGCCAGGAAGAGCAGCACCAGCGACAGTCGCCGGAGAAGAGGGTGGTCAACGGAGCGAACACGGCGGTGGAACTCTTCCGGCGGCGGGATCGGGATCGGCGGAGCGAACGAGCGGAACCCTTTCTGTCGCGGGTTTCGATCTGCTACAGTAGAAAGATCGCCTCTATTCTCGAAACCCTAAGTGTCCTATTTATACCAAAGGTATAAATAAACCCAAGAAAATCGCTATCCGCAGACCATCCAGAACTAGGGTTCAGAATCGGTGGGAATCGCTGAGCAGGTTCGGCGAGAATCAGTCGACGAGTATCATACAGGATCGGCGAGAATCAGAGTACAATACTCGACGATTCTCGCCGATCGTCGAGCCGCGCTCGACGGTACACAACGATACTCGACGATCGTCGAGCCGCGGTCGACGACAATTGTCGAAGTCGTCGATCGTCGAGAATCAACATATTGATTCTCGACGATTCTCGTCGATCGGCGAGAATCAGCAAGATGATTCTCGTCGATCGGCGGGAATCAGAGAGACGATTCTCGACTATTGTTATCGACCCTCGGACGACAATCCTAACCAGCCCTCCAAGGCAACATTTGCCCAACCCGATGATCCTTATGGCAACACTTTGCCCACAACCCCATTCAGGTCGGTGATTGGTAACCTTTACCAACACAGTCAGTCATCCAACTTCTCCACATCTCTTATGTGTGACCCTGCAGGCTCATATCGCGTTGGCAGTGAGATTACATGTTTGACCACTTCCAGATCATCATGGTAACTCCAACAGACTCCCACTTGATCTCAAAAGTATCAAACCAAAAACCTCACAAACAATGAGCGGCATCTAGCAATGCATCATTGCTCCCCAAGCAATAAGAGTTAATAACTCATATGCCTTTATGACCAATGTATCAGCGTTGTCTTTGTCCCTTTGTCCTTTACATCCGGAAAGAACTAGAGGCATGGACCGTGTCACCCTCGTAATAGCTCAATCCAAGTTTCTTGATCCAGGACGGACTTCCAGAGAATGGTGAGTCCAATATCACATATTGACTCAACCAAGCATGGCCATGCATTTCTCAGTCCAGTTCCATCAAGGGGCCCATGGATGTAACTCCTGTCATACAGGAGGACAAATTCCATATCTGCTCACACACAAACACCCAAATGATTCGTAACATGCCCAACAACCACCCTTATCATCAACCTTTCTCAAGGAAGATTTTAGATGGCATCAAAGCACGCTCTTCCTCACTTGATGAATGCTGTGACTTCAGGTCAAAGGACCACAACACCATTGTCAATTGAGACCTACTCGTGACACGATTGGATGACAATCCACAGAGTAGCCTCATGTTGGGTCTGTCCAGTACAACTTGTTCACTAACAAGTACCCACGTGATGACTTGATATCACAATATCATGACCTGTGAGAACCGATCATCAGTCACCACACGTGCTAGTCTTCATGTACCATCATCACCCTTAGCTTCTATGATGATACTCGACCAGGGACCTTTAAGAATGAATCTTCAAATAAATCATGGGCTCTCACATTCAACTCACGTACTTGATGTCCCATGGAAGCGAACATTCTAAGGGTATCTATTATGTTAACATTTAACTATCATATAGAAAAAGACATAATAAAAGAACTTGCCATTAATTATAAGAGAAAAATATTAGGTACACAGTTCATCATATGAACAAACAGCCAACAAAATACATATTTACATGCAATCCACAAGATTCTCGCTAGAGTTGATCACTTAGGTATCGTATACCCATGGATCTAGTATGACCATCATGCTTTCTCTGCGCGAGAGGCTTTGTCAGCGGATCCGCAATATTTTCCTCAGTCGGCACTCTGCAAATGTTCACATCTCCTCGTTCGACAATCTCACGAATAAGATGGAACCGCCGAAGTATGTGCTTGGAGCGCTGATGGGATCTAGGTTCCTTAGATTGTGCAATTGCACCATTGTTATCACAGTAGAGAACTACGGGACCAACAATGCTAGGAACTACATCAAGCTCGCCGATGAATTTCCTAATCCATACAGCCTCCTTCGCTGCATTAGCTGCAGCGATATACTCGGCCTCTGTTGTAGAATCAGCAACTGTCTCTTGCTTGGAACTCTTCCAGCTTACAGCTCCTCCATTCAGGCAAAACACAAAACCTGACTGAGACTTGGAGTCATCTCTATCATTTTGGAAGCTAGCATCCGTATAACCACTTACAACGAGCTCTTCCTCTCCACCATACACCAAGAACACATCCTTAGTCCTTCTCAAGTACTTCAGGACATTCTTGACTGCAATCCAGTGACACTCACCTGGATCTGACTGATACCTTCTAGTCATGCTCAAAGCAAAGGAGACATCGGGTCGAGTACATAACATCGCGTACATGATTGATCCAATTGCCGAAGCATATGGAATCAACTTCATGCGGTCCTTATCTTCACAAGACTTTGGACACTGGTCCTTAGAGAGATTCACACCATGAGACATGGGCAAAAATCCTTTCTTGGACTCAAGCATGTTGAACCGCTTCAACACCTTTTCGATGTACGTACTCTGGGTCAAACCCAGCAACTTCTTCGATCTATCTCTATAGATCTTAATACCAAGTATATAAGTCGCTTCACCCAAATCATTCATTGAAAAGCAGTTCCCTAGGTTGTTCTTAACAACTTTCAGGGTAGGAATGTCATTCCCAATCAACAGTATGTCATCTACATACAATATCAGGAAGGCAACAATGCTCCCACTGATTCGCTTGTAAACACAAGGCTCATCTTCATTCTTGATGAAACCAAACTCTTTGATTTTCTCATCAAAACGAAGATTCCAACTTCGAGAGGCCTGTTTCAGTCCATAAATGGACTTATTCAGCTTGCATATTTTAGTGGCTTCATCTGGGGATACAAAACCCTCGGGTTGTGTCATATACACTTCCTCAAGGAGGTTTCCATTAAGGAAAGCCGTTTTGACATCCATCTGCCAGATCTCGTAGTCATAATACGCAGCAATAGCAAGCAATATCCTTATGGACTTTACCATGGCAACAGGGGAAAAAGTTTCATCATAGTCAATACCATGAATTTGCTTGAAACCCTTAGCCACCAGTCACCCTTTGAATGTCTGTACATTCCCATCCATGTCGGTCTTCTTCTTGAAGACCCACTTGCACCCTATGGGTCGTACCCCTTCAGGTGGTTCCACCAAGTTCCAAACTTGGTTTGCATACATGGAGTCCATTTCGGATCTCATAGCCTCAAGCCATTTGTCGGAGTCCGGTCCATTCATAGCCTCTTGGTAGGTTGCCGGTTCATCATCATGATCCATAAGCAACACATTACCTATTTGAGACACGAGAAATCCATATCTCTCAGGCTCAAACCTCGGTCTACCAGATCTACGTAGGACTTGTGTTCCCTGAGCAGGTTCTCTAGCTACAACATCTTGTAGTCCTGTCTCAGAATCCAATTCCGGTTCATTCACTATATGTGGTTCTTGAACTTCTTCAAGCTCTACCTTTTCAGTCTTTCTTGATAAGAACTCTTTCTCCAAGAAGACACCAGTCCTTGCGACAAACACTTTGCCCTCAGACGGTAGGTAAAAGTAATACCCTTTCGTTTCCTTAGGATATCCCACCAGATAACACTTATCCGATTTGGGTTCCAGCTTGTCAGGCATTTGACATCTCACGTATGCCTCACAGCCCCAAATTTTAATGAACGACATACTAGGACGCTTCCCAGTCCATATCTCATATGGGGTCTTCAGAACCGTTTTCGTTGGAGCGCGATTCAATGTCATTGCAGCAGTCTCTAAAGCAAAACCCCAAAAGGAAACAGGCAAGTCTGCATGACTCATCATCGAGCGTACCATGTCTAACAGAGTACGATTTCTCCTCTCAGACACACCATTATGTTGTGGTGTTCTAGGTGGAGTGAGCTGTGATACAATACCACACTCTTTCAGATGATCACGAAACTCATGACTCAGGTATTCACCACCTCGATCAGATCGGAGTGCTTTAACCCTTTTACCCAACTGGTTTTCTACTTCATTCTTGAACTCTTTAAACTTTTCAAAGGTCTCGGATTTGCACTTCATAAGATACACATATCCGTATCTACTGAAATTATCAATAAATGTAACAAAGTAGAAATACCCACCTCTAGCCATGGAACTCATAGGTCCGCATACATCACTATGTACAACACCCAAGAGATCCTCAGCCCTCTCAGTATAACCAGTGAAAGGAGCTTTAGTCATCTTGCCTAACAAACAAGACTCGCATCACTCAAATGATTCACAATCAAATGAGTCCAAAAGTCCATCTCTATGGAGCTTGGATATGCGCTTCTCGTTGATATGGCCCAAACGACAATGCCAGAGAAAAGTAGGGTTCGAGTCATTTGTTCTTAGTCTTTTATTATTTTCTACATTACAGATCAGATGGTCCAAGTTCAAAACATAAAGACCATTAAACAATTGGGCTACAGCATAACAAACATCATTCTTAAATATAGAACAACAATTGTTCTTAATTATAAAAGAAAATTCAATCATGTGCAAACATGAAATAAATATAATGTTTCTAGTTATGGCCGGAACAAAATAACAATTATCAAGTTCTATTACAAGCCCACTGGGCAAAGGAAGACGGTAAACTCCTACAGCTACAGCAGCAACTCTTGCTGCATTGCCGACACGGAGGTCCACCTCCCCTTTACTCAGCAATCTTCTCCTTCCCAGTTCCTGCACATTTGTACAAATGTGAGAACCACATCCGGTATCCAATACCCAAGATGAAGCAGCAGAAAGGTTTATCTCTATAACGTAAACATTAGAAGCGGAAGTCATACCTCCCTTCATTTTCTGCAGACCCTCAATATACGAAGGACAGTTCCTCCGCCAATGACCAGCCTTGCCACAGTGGTGGCATTTCCCTTCCTTCACCGTGTTCTTCTTCTTCATCAGTGCAGAAGACTTGGGCTCAAGATATGACTTAGGTCCCACCTTTGTCTTCTTGGAGCCCTTGGCTTTGCCCTTGCCCTTATGCACCATCAGTATGGGGCTGGCAGGCTTGGCCTTCTTCATGTTGATTTCGGCAGTTCTCAACATGCCTAGGAGTTCGGGCACTGTCTTGTCTATCTCATTCATGTTGTAGTTCAAGACGAACTACTCATAACTGTCCGGCAACGATTGCAGGATCAGATCCGTGGCCAACTCTTGACCAAGAGGAAAACCCAGCCTTTCAAGGTTCTCTATATACCCAATCATCTTGAGTACGTGAGTCCCTACTGAGTCTCGAACTCCCATCTTGCACTGAAATAATGCTTTTGTGATGTCGAACCTCTCTTGACGAGCCTGCCCTTGAAACATTTTCTTGAGATGCTCGTCAATCTCCTTGTACCCCATGTTCTCATGTTGCTTCTGAAGCTCAGAGTTCATAGTGGCAAGCATAAGGCATTCGACATCTAAAGCATCGTCAGTATACTTCTTATAAGTATCCTTCTCAGCACGGGAAGAGTTCCCGGTCGGCACCTCGGGGGCTTCTTCTTCCAAGACATAGAGCTTTCGCTCTTGCCTGAGAACAATTCTCAGGTTCCTGTACCAGTCCATATAATTAGTCCCACTGAGCTTATCCTTCTCAAGGATGGCTCTCAGAGACAAAGTGGAGTGTGAAACACTTGCCATGGAATTCTACAAGAATTTACGCAGAATAAAATCAGTACCAAAATTTCAAATACAATTTATTTTAATTTGGACTTCAATTAAAATACTCCCACTATTTTATTCGAAATGATAGCCCTCACTAACAATTCGGAGAGTTCATGCGAGCTACTCTCTTAGTGGACAAGATCCGTATTTCACCAACACTATGAGTCCGCTTTGGCGTTCCTCTCACGATGCGGTTATTTAGGTAGGTAACGCTTGCCAATTGCATCCTCATGCAATTCTTGTATGGTTGGTGAATAACTCCTTATTCGCATCCATCATATGGTGCATGCCAACCCTATGCCTCTAGGCACTCAACCTTTGAGGTCACCTAGTTAAGTTGGACCCGAGGTCGACAGTGGGATATCACAATTATCCACTCGCACCCTTACCAAGATAGATTAATGCACCTTGTTTTGGCAAGCCCACACTTCATCGATCGAGGCAGGAAGATTGTCATCCATCGGAAGGCATCCGAACACTTAATATTAAAAGAAGGGATTTCAATTTTAGGTTAACAGTTAACCATGATCAACATTTGATCAATGTGCACATCCAAAGAAAAACAATTCTAAACCACATGCATCCCTTATGTGCACATCCTTACACCATCAACAATTTGATAGAAGGAAGGGCTAAATCTGAACATCCGGAAATTTCCAAATCCTCAGATTTACATGCATTGGACAAAGGCAAAGACAGCTCAACTTAAGCAGTAGACAAGCTCATCTCTCTATGTTGGATTCAAAATCCAAAACATACTCGAGGGATGGTTACTGCTAAGGAGACTACAATTTCTAACATTTAGAAATTCCACCGAAATTCCAATCATTCTTGGCGAAGTGCCAAGACTAAATCTAGACATTTAGAACGCTTCTAAATCCCTAGATTTACACGCACCGGAATAACAAACTTCCAAAACAACAGTCATGGCTGTAACCTGGCTCTGATACCACTGTTGGGTTTCTCTGTGGGGGTGGCACAACGTTTGTGCGTGCAGCGGAATAATAATACATCAAGAAAAACCCAAAGAGATGTGGATCGGGCCATGAACAGTTGAATCAAGAAGTTAGTAAAACTAGGCAAAAATTACCTCGGTGGCGTTGAGTCACAACTCAACGGAGATGCTCCAAACTTTATCTTCTTGCTAGTGGCGAGTCCTACGTGGAATAGTGTCCACGTTTCTGCAGAAGTCCACACGAGCGGGAGAACGCCGAGCTTTCCGTCGCACGGAAGATCGGGAAGGAGAAGACCGCACCTCTGCTATTCCACGGACTGCTAGGTCCGCGCCAGGAAGAGCAGCACCAGCGACAGTCGCCGGAGAAGAGGGTGGTCAACGGAGCGAACACGGCGGCGGAACTCTTCCGGCGGCGGGATCGGGATCGGCGGAGCGAACGAGCGGAACCCTTTCCGTCGCGGGTTTCGATCTGCTACAGGAGAAAGATCGCCTCTATTCTCGAAACCCTAAGTGTCCTATTTATACCAAAGGTATAAATAAACCCAAGAAAATCGCTATCCGCAGACCATCCAGAACTAGGGTTCAGAATCGGTGGGAATCGCTGAGCAGGTTCGGCGAGAATCAGTCGACGAGTATCATACAGGATCGGCGAGAATCAGAGTACAATACTCGACGATTCTCGCCGATCGTCGAGCCGCGCTCGACGGTACACAACGATACTCGACGATCGTCGAGCCGCGGTCGACGACAATTGTCGAAGTCGTCGATCCTCGAGAATCAACATATTGATTCTCGACGATTCTCGTCGATCGGCGAGAATCAGCAAGATGATTCTCGTCGATCGGCGGGAATCAGAGAGACGATTATCAACTATTGTTATCGACCCTCGGACGACAATCCTAACCAGCCCTCCAAGGCAACATTTGCCCAACCCGATGATCCTTTAAGGCAACACTTTGCCCACAACCCCATTCAGGTCGGTGATTGGTAACCTTTACCAACACAGTCAGTCATCCAACTTCTCCACATCTCTTATGTGTGACCCTGCAGGCTCATATCGTGTTGGCAGTGAGATTACATGTTTGACCACTTCCAGATCATCATGGTAACTCCAACAGAATCAAGGTTGGGGTAATCAACCACGGCGAGAAGCGAAGGAGGCGAACAAGATCTTCATCCGTGGCGCGTTTCTCGTGGATTCCAAAAGGGAAGAGCGATCGTACTTGGTGGATCCAACATCTCGGATCTACGTTTCCGAGTGGGGTAACGAAATTTCTACCTAAGAGATTCTCTTCTTGATTAATTCTTGTGGTGGACGCATTTTGCGTGATTTCTCGAATTGCTAAATTTTCGCGGTGTTCCTAAAAATAGATTTGAGATTTTCAGTTGGTTTTCCGAAAAGATCTCGCAAGAGGATTGGCGCTCCTCACTTTTGTTTTGTTGGGATAGATCCTAACGTTTTTCGAATCGTGAATTTTTTTTGGTGGATCTATTTTGGTACAACTCCAAAGCTCGTTCGGAATTAATATTATTCCATTTAGCCGTAAAGGATTTTGGCCTATAGCCATTCTCCGTTCCATTTGCGGATCGGATATCCGTATGTTAGCGCGAACGATAAAAAAACAATCATTGTGGTTGCTGCGTTGCGTTTGTGTGCCGGTTAGGGAGCGATAACGTTGCCAAGGCTGTAGTCACGCCCTCCGTGTAGGATCCCAAAGGCCTAGCCTACATCAATTTGGTATCAAAGCAAGGTTGTGTTGATTTCTCAATCGACACCGTCCTTACGCTCCCTTTTCTTAGGACGTCGACCCACACTTGGTCGTGCACGTTTTCGTAATCACCAAATCTGAATTTCTCTATTTGGTCTGCATATAACAAAAAAAAAATTTTGCAAAAAAAAGAAGTATAAAAAAATCTGAATTTTCTACCTATTTTTCTAAGCATATAAGTCAAAAAAATATTTTCGTTCTGCAAGTCATTAAGCGTATAAAAATCCTGATTTATAAAATTCTTGTCCAAACAGTCTCTAATCTAGGTGAGGCACCCTGTATCTGTGTTGTTTATGCGCACAAGGCTTGGCACGGAGTATTCTCCATCCACATCACACATGGCCGACCATCATGATGATGGTGAGCCCGCTCCTGCAACAATTGCGGCGCTTAGGGAAGAGTTTAACACTAGGTTCGATGCACTCACTCAGTTAATACAAGGGTTGGCTGTAAATCAGGCGGTGCCTCGAAATCCTGGCTTTGGGATAAATCGACCGGGGCAACCACCCCATCCCTCCAACCAACGAGAAGAGCGACAAAATCTCCCTCGTGATCCGGATTATGAGTACGCACCCCGAGCCCCTTATGAGTTCGACTTAACTAGGGCCGTTAAAATGGAATCACTATCCTACGATGGCATGGGTGAACCCCAACTTTTTCTAAACTGGATCATGGATATTGAGTGCTATTTTGAGTGGCACAACCTGACGGACGTTGAGAAGGTACGAGTAGCACGAATGAAACTTCTGGGTAGAGCCAAAACGTTCTGGTTGAACGAAGAAAGGCATCTAGGCACCGTAAATGGAGCACCCCCAATTGGGTGGGCCGCCATGAAGGCACTCCTGCATGACCAATATGTCCCGGCATATCACCGAACCCAAATGTTCGACGAGCTAGCCACCCTTCGTCAAGGGGGCCAATCGGTAGCGGAGTACATGGGACGACTCAAGGATATGATGGTGCGTTGTGATATACGAGAAATGCCCGAGGTCACACTATCTTGTTTTCGTAAGGGACTTAACACGGACATCCAAGGCAAGCTTTTGCGTTATGGTCACACGGACCTTAACACAACATTCAATGCAGCTCTAGATATAGAAAAGCACAATGCCAACAAGTCCAAGGGTCGGGCATTCCAGAAAGGAAAATCCATCTTAGGACCCCCACCTTCGTCATCCATGCGAGACAAAGGAAAGTTCCGATCGACGGACTCAAGTTCCATAGTAATTACCGCTAGGAACAATAAAAATCCCAATGGTGAGAGAGTCCCAGTAGGATGAATTAATAAGACTAATGCTACCTGTTATTCGTGCGGAATTCAAGGACACTACGCTAGTGAGTGTCCCACTAAAAGTAAACCACTGGCACTATTAGATACCACGTCTGACCCCGCCGAGATCGTTTATGAAGCCGGTACTGAGTCTGACGCCGAGCCGAGTGATATTGACGACGACTCATTTATGATGGTTATGAGATGTATTCTGAATACACCGCGAGCGACGGACGATTACAATCGGACGAATATCTTCTCGGTAAATTTTAAGAACGGTGACAAGTGGTGTAAGTTAATAATCGATAGCGGTAGTTGTATGGATGTCGTTTCGGAGAATGCCATCACTCGAATGCACTTAGTCACTGAGCCACATCCACATCCGTATAAGATAGCATGGGTGAACAAAACGTCCATCGCAGTTTCTAAGCGATGTTTGGTACCGCTTACGGTGAAGAACTACGTCGATAAGGTGTGGTGTGATGTCATCCCTATGGATGTCTGTCACGTTCTACTAGGACGTCCATGGCTTTATGATTATGACGTGACCCATTTTGGCAAAGCCAACACCTACGAGTTCAAGTTCAATGGTAAGACCATTGTTTTGAAACCCACACCACCTAAGGACCCGTCGATTGCGTCTAAGGACACAGTGGTCCCTGCGGAAAGGAAAACGATAAGTCTTATAAGTAGGAAGGAGTTAGAACGTGAGACCTTTCTCGATGGCGTCATATATGCGTTAGTATGTCTACAAGTACAGGAAGATTCACCATCTTTAGAGAACATACCGTTATCTCTGCGCACATTATTGGAAGAATATAAGGACGTCTATCCGGTAGATTTACCTTCCAAGTTGCCACCAATCAGGGATATTCAACATGAAATTGACTTCGTCCCGGGCTCATCCTTGCCTAACCTACCCCATTACCGACTTAATCCCTCCGCACATAATGAACTACAAATGTTAATTTCTGATTTATTAGCTAAAAGATTTATCCGCCATAGTAAAAGCCCTTGTGTCGTCCCTGCCTTGTTGGTCCCGAAGAAAGATAAGTCTTGGAGGTTGTGTGTAGACTACCGGGCCATCAATAAAATAACTGTGAAGTATAGGTTTCCCATCCCCCGTTTGGACGATCTATTGGATATGTTGTCCGGTGCCACCGTGTTCTCAAAATTGGATTTAAAGAGTGGTTACCACCAAATAAGGATTCGGGAGGGAGACGAATGGAAAACGGCCTTTAAATCTAAGGACGGGCTTTACGAGTGGTTAGTGCTAGGAGAGGGACTCACCAACGGACCAAGTACTTTCTCACGATTAATGACTCAAGTATTTAAGCCATACATGGGAAAATTTGTCGTAGTCTATTTCGATGATATTTTGGTGTTTAGTACCTCGCCGATCGATCATGAAACTCATTTGCGGACAATCCTTACTACATTGCGCCAAGAGAACTTATATATTAATTTTAAGAAGTGCGCATTCGGTGAGACTTCCGTGTAATTCTTAAGATACATAGTGAACGCTGAGGGAATACATGTTGACCCTAAGAAGGTCCAAGTAATTAGAGAGTGGCCGGAGCCGCAAAATATTCGGGAAGTTAAGAGTTTTCATGGATTGGCCACGTTTTATCGACGATTCATTCGCAATTTTAGTAGCATCATGGCACCCATCACTGAGTGTATGAAGAAGGGTGATTTTATATGGACCAAATCGGCCGCTAGCGCATTTCAAATGATTAAGGATCGGATGTCCGAAGCCCCCCTACTACGGTTGCCGGATTTTAGTAAAGTGTTTGAATTATCATGCGATGCTTCGGGGATCGGAATTGGTGGAGTGTTAAGTCAAGAGGGACATACGGTCGGATACTTCAGCGAGAAACTTGCGGGCCCAAAATTAAATTACTCTAATTATGATCGTGAGTTTTATGCCGTGATACGTTGTCTCCAACATTGGCGACACTATCTCATATCGAAAGAATTTATAATCCTCTCGGATCATGAGGCGCTAAAATTTGTAAACTCTCAAGGTAAAATCAGCCCTCGGCACGCCAAATGGGTCTCCTATCTTCAGGAGTACACATTCATTATCAAGCACCTTAAGGGTACGTTAAATCGAGTGGCGGACGCCCTTAGTCGTGTCACCCTATTGTTATCTAAAATGGAGGTGACAGTAATAGGATTTGAACGCATTAAGGATGAGTATGTCCTATGCCCGGATTTTAAGGATATTTATTTAGCAGCTCAGGAACAGGCCCCCTCTACTATTTCAGCCTACTACATTCGTGACGGTTATTTATTCAAGCACACGCAATTGTGTATTCCCCGCTCGTCCCTACGCCATTTTATTATATGGGAGTTACATAGTGGAGGTTTAGGTGGACACTTCGGTCGCGATAAAACGATTACGCTTGTGGAGGATAAATTCTTTTGGCCGGGTCTCAAGCCAATGGTCAACAAAATCGTAGGAAGCTGCCGCGTATGTCAATTGACTAAGGGTAACAAGACCAATGCGGGCCTTTACACACCCCTTCCGATTCCCTCTGCCCCATGGGTGGATGTTAGCATGGACTTCATATTGGGCCTCCCACTGACATTTCGGCGCCACGATTCCATCTTGGTCGTAGTGGACCGATTCTCTAAAATGGCTTATTTTATCGCTTGTCATAGTACCAATGATGCTTCCCATGTCGCTAAGTTGTACTTTAAGGAGGTCGTAGCTCATCGAGGTGTCCCCAAAACCATCGTGACCGATAGAGATGTTAAGTTTACAAGCTACTTTTGGAAGACACTGTGGAAGTTGTTGGGCACGAGGCTTATGTTTTCGTCGGCCTACCACCCCCAAACGGATGGGCAAACGGAAGTTGTTAACCGTAGTTTGGGAGGATTACTTCGTTGCTTGGTGGGCGATCATAAGGGTACATGGGATCTTATTCTCCCCCACGCTCAGTTAGCCTATAATAATTCTAAGAATAGATCCACCGGGTTATCGCCAAATGAGATAGTGCATGGATATAAGGCGCCCGTGCCTCTTGATTTGATTCCGTTACCACCATCATTTAAATCAAGTCAATATGCACAGGACTTCGCCTCGCACGTTCACACTCTCCATGAGCACATTGGCAAGACGTTAGCTAAACAATATGCTATTTATCAATCGAATGCTAACATACATAAGCGAGCAGTCCCCTTAAAGGTTGGTGATTTGGTAATGGTACGTCTTATCCCTGAACGGTTGCCCTCGGGCACCATAAAAAAATTAGCGAATAAGAGAGCCGGTCCTTTTCGGGTTTTGAAGAAGCTAGGTGAAAATGCATATTTATTACAGTTACCCGCTGAGTGGGGAATCTCCCCTGTTTTTAACATTTCGGATTTAACGCTTTATGTCGCTCCAACACCTGAATTGTCAGTCTCTCCGTTTCATATTTCCACTATACCGTCTAAAGTGGTGGGGTGTGTGAATATTTCTGGACCGCTCTCCCTTTCGGATTCTTCGGGAGGTACGTTGTCTATTGATGATGCAACTTGTTTTTCTTATTCGCCTAACGCTTTTCCAAGGTTCCCCCGAACCGATTTCTTGCCTGACAAGATTTTGCAGGATGCAGTGTTTTCTACTCCCGACGGCGACATTCACAGGTTTTTGGTCCGATGGCGTGGTCGTTCAGCTTCGGACGACTCTTGGATTTCTTCGGCCGACCTGGCTCTTCTCGATGTAGATCTCCTCCACCGTTACCGTCCAGCCCACTCATCGGTGATGAGTCCTTTTGAGAGCGAGAGGATTGATGGCGACGGCCACCACGACGGCCTATTAGGTTATGAAGACGACGACCATGGCGGTGTTACGATTGATGGCGACGACCACCACGACGGCCCAATGGGTGATGAAGACGACGACCATGGCGGTGTGACCGTGACAGAAGATGACGACGATGCTCCACCATCAAGAGACTTGCGGCGTCGTAGCGGGCACGGCTACAATCTTCGCCCACGCAACAAAAATAAGCTTTGAATTTATTTTATTATTTGGTCTGCCTTTATTTGGTTATATGTAGTATTTGACACTATGTTATTTTGTCATTTCATTTTCTGCAACATTTTTATTTTGGGCTGCTAATAGCCATATGATTGTAAGCCTTATAAAAGGCCACATTATCATTTGTTATGAAGGCTAATATTGAAATCAATTGAAAATTCCTCCAACCCTAAATTTTCTATCTCCTTTCCCTCTCTTCTAGCCGCCGGCCCCCCATCCTCTCCCTCTTTCTTCATCTTGGCCGCACCCCCCTTCTCTCTCTCTTATTCTTCTCTTTCCCTCCCTCATCCCTCTTCCAACTACATCCTCTCATCAACGTGTCCATCCCTTTTCTTTCAAAGGTGGTCGGCCAACCTTGGAGGAGGAAGATCTCGTGCAAGGAAGAATCAAGGTTAGGGTAATCAACCACGGCGAGAAGCGAAGGAGGCGAACAAGATCTTCATCCGTGGCGCGTTTCTCGTGGATTCCAAAAGGGAAGAGCGATCGTACTTGGTGGATCCAACATCTCGGATCTACGTTTCCGAGTGGGGTAACGAAATTCCTACCTAAGAGATTCTCTTCTTGATTAATTCTTGTGGTGGACGGATTTTGCGTGATTTCTCGAATTGCTAAATTTTCGCGGTGTTCCTAAAAATAGATTTGAGATTTTCAGTTGGTTTTCCGAAAAGATCTCGCAAGAGGATTGGCGCTCCTCACTTTTGTTTTGTTGGGATAGATCCTACCGTTTTTCAAATCGTGAATTTTTTTTGGTGGATCTATTTTGGTACAACTCCAAAGCTCGTTCGGAATTAATATTATTCCATTTAGCCGGAAAGGATTTTGGCCTATAGCCATTCTCCGTTCCATTTGCTGATCGGCTATCCGTATGTTAGCGCGAACGATAAAAAAACAATCATTGTGGTCGCTGCGTTGCGTTTGTGTGCCGGTTAGGGAGCGATAACGTTGCCAAGGCTGTAGTCACGCCCTCCGTGTAGGATCCCAAAGGCCTAGCCTACATCAGTATACCTCTTACATATGGATTAATTTGGTCCTATGACAGTTCATAATCTACGTAGGAAGGTCTACACTTTTGTGGTTTTAGATGACTATTCTAGATTTTCATGGGTATTCTTTCTGAGGCAGAAATCTGAAACCCCAAAGGTCTTCTGCAATTTTGTCAAACAAATTCAGAATGAATTAGATAGTTCATTGGTCAAAATCAGAAGTGACCATGGAACTGAATTCCAATCTGAAAGTATGACAAGGTTGTGTGAAGAATTTTGGATTCATCAGGAATTCTCCTCACCTATAACACCTCAGCAAAATGGCATTACTGAAAGAAAGAATAGGACATTGATTGAGGCTGAAAGAACACTATTGAGTGACACTACTCTCCCAGAATATTTCTGGGCTGAGGCAATAAACACTGCATGCCATGTGCTCAATAGGGCTTTCATCACCAAAAGCCACAAAAAGACATCCTATGAGGTTATGAAAGGCAGAAAACCTAACTTATCCTATTTTAGGATCTTTGGTTGCAAGTGTTATGTGCTTAACATTGGCAAGTCTCACCTAACTAAGTTTGCTGCCAAATCCCATGATGGGATATTTGTTTGGTAGAGCAACAATAGTAAGGCTTATAGGGTCTACAATTTGGCTACTCAAGTTGTAGAAGAGTCTGTTCATGTCATATTTTATGAATCTAGACTTATTAACAGTGAGTTGCCTAGTAGTTCTTGTAGTTCTACAAGTATACATCAGAAGATGGACCAGCTTACTATCAGAGAAGATCCAACTACAAAGCAGGATGAGGAAAATGGTAGTTGTTGTCCAGGGGGAGTACAAGACACTCAAGAGGCTGATGAAGACCATGAGGTGCAGCATAATGAAGAGATTGAAGAAGGTCAAACTATTGATAGATTACCTCCAGCGGTTAGACATTTAAAGGATCATCTTACACACCAGATCATTGGTGATCCAAGACATGAAGTACAAACAAGAAGCACGAACTTAAACATAGTTCTTTGCTGAAGCTTCTTATCTCAACTAGAACCTAAGAGATTTGAAGAAGCTATTCAAGACCCACACTGGATTGATGTTTTGCAGGAAGTTGTTGTGCACAGCTGTTGTGGAAACAACATCAGTTAGAAGATTATGGTATTCAGGTAAGTAGAACTCCATTATTATGAGATTCTACTAGTGTTATTTATATTACTCATAATCCTGTTTCTCATAGTAGAACAAAGCATATACAAAAAAGATACCATTTTCTTAGAGATCATGTAGAAAAAGAAAATATTTCTTTAGAATTTGTTAATACAGATTTACAAATTGCTGACATGTTCACTAAGCCATTAGATGAAACTAAATTCAATAATTTCAAAATTGAATTAGGAATGTTGAACATAAATTAGTTTAACAAATTTGGCTAAGTAAAATTGTGTCGACACAAAAAGTTGTCTGTGTCGACACATAGTAGTTGGTGTCGACACTCCAGGAAAGTGATGTCGACATATCTAGAAAATTGGTGTCGACACTTCAGAGCAGTTGTGTCGACATATCCAGAAGTAGTGTCGACACTTAGAATTAGAGTCGACACAGAATTTCTGTCGAACTGATAAGAATGTCTGTGTCGACACATCATCAAATGGTGTCGATACATAGAACTCAACACTTCTGTCGAGACATTAGATGTCTGTGTCGACACATTTCAACTGTGTCGACACATTAAGAGAATTTTGACGCACCTTTTGACCTTCTATGTTTAGACACATATAAATAGGTCAAGAACAAACCCTGTCGGCGTGCTCTCCAGATTTTTGAGACCAAAATCTTGTGTCGACAAATTCTCTCTTCTCAATCCAAGATTTCTCTCAACCCCAATGGCGCAAAATCTTGAAGATAACGTCAACGAAGGCTATGACCTGGTTCGCAACGCTTTTGATAATGCGGAACCCGAGATTAAAACAGTAATTACACTAATTACTGCGAATGGTTTGGAATTTCTGGTATCCGAACATACAAAGATATGGAAGAAAGAAATACTGGAATTCTATGGCGCAGCTACATTAGATTCGACTGGACTTAAGATCAAATCTACAGTTCATGGAGCTAAAGTTAAACTTACCTGAAGAGCTTGAGGAAAACTCTTCAACTCCCAAAAACTCAAGAAGTAGAAGAAGTACCCTCATTCAAGACTATGGAAGCACTTCAGTGGTGTGGATTGGATCCCACCATGAAGATTGGATCTGCAATGAACAGGAAAGGGATGAATCTGCAAGGAAAATTCCTTTCTGAAGTGGTTGGAAAGGTCATTCTCTGCAAGCCACGGGGACATGATAGGGTTTCAGCCTATATGTTCAGCTTGATGACCAGGATTATCTTCAGACTGAACACAGATTGGTCTGCAGTAATCTTTGAAAAGATTAAGGAATGCATTAAGAAGCCAAATTTGGGAAGAATCATGAGTCTATACTTGGCTCGAATAATTCCAGAAGTAGTGGAACAGACTACTGGTTCTAAGATCAACCACATGAGAAGAATGGATATAAGGATAATCTTCAGATGGGATAGAGTCCTAACAAGGGACATTCCTGATGAAGAGAGGCCAGAGATTGCTGAAAAATCTCCTGCATAAGACATGACAGATTGTGCTCAAGTGCAGGGGGAGCCTCATCTTGAGGAAGTGCCAACACACTTAGAAAGTGGAATGGCTACTCAAACTATTCTTGAGGTAATCCAAGAAGTTAATCAAACAATTTTCAATAATGAGGATGAAACACTAACTGTGCCTTTGGTTGATGTTGACCAGACCACTCAACTCAACAATCAAGCACAAGATGTTATCATGGAGGATACATCTACAGCTGCTGATGCTCCAGAGTTAAGAGTGCCTCTAGTCCAACCTCAACAAGAGTTTACCCTTGAAGAGTTGTTCCCTGAGATAGAACAAGTAAGAACTGAGGGGGAGCAAGATGAAATTGAGGGAGAGCAAGCTGAAATTGAGGGGAAGCAAGCTGAAATTGAGGGGGAGCAAGTCAAGACTAAGGGGGAGGAGCAAGGGACTCAGGGGGAGTTACCTAGATCTGACAAAGAGCTGCCCACAAGTCTAAAGGACACTGTGAATCTAGAAAGTACTTCTGATTCTGATGATGGAGGAGCTCTAAGAGCAAAGAAGAGAAAGCTGATGGTTTTCAAAAGAAGAACCCAAAGCTATAAAGGTCATTGCAAACTGCTCCATGACCTGCCCCAGCCACTGATTATAGCTCCTTACTGATACCTTTGCAAGTCAAATTAGATAAATAAAGAATAGCCATGGAAAAGTATATGGATGAGAGACATAATGAATTGCAGTTATCATTATCTCAAGATATTAAATCCATAAGATTTGAAGTAAATCAGAACAAGAAGGAAATGACAGATTGCTTTCACAAAGGTGGCAATGCTATAGTCTATCTTGCAAAGCAACAACAAGCATTAAAGGCTCGAGTTGATGATATTGCTGTTAAACAAGGTTATGTCCTTGAAAATCAACTAAGGATGAATGACAATCTGACTGAATCACATAATGTGATTGTTACAGAATTAAAGAATACTGCTACTGCCCTGACTGAGGCAAGGGCTAAAAACAAGTCAGATTTTGATAAACAATTACAGGAAGAACTAGCTATTGTACAAACATCTATTAAGAATTCTCAAAAGATCATTTCTAATCAGCTACTGAAACTAAGGTCATTTTATAAAGATGGTGTTAATTATCTCGATGACCAAGTTAGATTTCAGAAAGTTGACCTTAGAGCTCATATTGAGAGAGAAGTCATAAAGGGGGAAGAGTGTTAGTCAAAGCAGGCTAAGATCATGCCAAATGGATATCTAATAGCATCAGAGCCACCCTTGGATATCCACCCCTATGTGATGATGATAATGTAGCTGAGTCAGGTATGCAACCTGCTTATTTTGAAGGTGATCAACCTGAAGTTGCTCAGGTCATTTACCCTCCAGTAGATTTTGATATGATTCAGCAAGAAGTACAGTCAATGTACAGTCCTCCACAGGAGGTTGACAATATTATTATTGAGAAAGTGGAAATGTCACACGCTGCCAAGGAAGCTCAGAAGAAAGCTTTATTTTCTAAGAAAAGGATCAGAAAACAGGCTGAGTTGAAGCCTGATTTTGAGCAATGGAGCCCAACATCCAGGAATATTATATTGACTCCCTGAAACGCTGTGAAGGACAAGACCTATGAAAGGGGTAAATGGTATGCTAAGCAAGAATGGAACAAGCATGAAGCTAGGCAGGAAGACATTCTATAATATAGAAGAAAGGCAAAAGCTGGAAATCTACCTCCTAATGCTCAGGAGCATAGCAAGTACTTCCCAAAGCCTTTTCAATATTTTTAAAGGCAAAGGATAAAGGCTGAAGAACAAAAGAAGAAAGTTCTGAAAGGAAAGAAACCTGTTGATGATGCTGAACCTACTGTGCAGGCTCAGATCAAATCAGGAAAAGGTATAGTTCTCAAGGAGCATGATCAGCCTTAGAATAGATTAACTAGATTTTACAATATTGTAATCTTTAGTTTTAAAAATCTATGTAAACTATTGTTAAGAAACTTTTTAAAGTTTAAACAAAACAATGATTAATGCTCATTATGTTTTCATCATTATTCTGTGATGACATTTTACACATGTTTTGTTTATAAGTTATCTTATCATGTAATATTTTTATACATCATAATGTGTGTTTATTATGAATGGTGTATATAATTGACTAAGGGTTATGACTTCTCTAAATAGGGGGAGATTGTTGTGTACATTGGAAAATGTGTACCAGATTTGAAGAAGCCTCACCTTACTCAATGATATGCATCAAGGTGTATTTGATGTTGTTTTGAGTTTATATGTGCAGGTTAAGAAAATGCAGGAATGAAGAAAAAGTTTCTAAGTCCATGAGTCGACACTAGAGGAAGCTGTGTCGACACTAGAGGAAGCTGTGTCGACACTTATGAAGGCTTGTGTCGAAACTTATGAAGGCTTGTTTCGACACTGGAGAAAAGTTGTGTCGACACCTGGAGTCAATTGTGTCGACACTTGGAAAGGCTGTGTCGACACCAGAAGAAACCGTGTCTACACACAGAGGCAGTGTCGGCACACAGAAAAGCTTAGTCGACATCAACTATGTCGACGCACAGAGGCAGTGTCGACACACAGACTACTTTGTCGACATCAACTGTGTCGACACACAGGACTTGTGTCGACACATAACAGGGTTTCAATAAAGTTAATTTTTTTGTGAAGAGAAGAAGTGACTGTGTCGACACATTCTACAGAAGCTGTGTCGAGAAGCAGTGTCAACACCAAGGGAGCTGTGTCGACACCACCAAGGCTTGTTTCGACACTTAGTATACTTGTGTTGACACATGTGAAGTTCAGACTCGACATTTTGCTGATAGAGACAAAGTTTTAAGAAGTGACTGGAGACTTGACAGCTTCCATAACCAACTGGTCTACTGCAACTGTCAGTGCTGTCAGAAGTTCGTTAGAAACTGGATCAGTCGGTTACCATGGAGGAAGTCTATATAAAGACATTCTCTATCAACAGAAGAATATAATGACATACACAGGAGATAAACACAAAAAAACATAAGAAGATTTTCAACAGAAGATCTAAGAAGACATTCTCAAGTGGTGATCTACTCAGAGTTTGTCAAGAGAATTCAAAGAAGAATTCAGAAGAATCTTCAGAATAATTTGGAGACAGAGAGCTCCATCTATTCAAGTGAAGAAAGGGACTTACATCAACAAGTCTCTTAAGTGTAGATTCTGAACCAGTCTGCCAAGAAGAATTCAGATTGATTTCTGAATTTCAAGAAAGAAGCTGATTGAAGATCAACTTCAAAGGAGATCAACCCTACTGTGTTCAGATTCAAGAAGCTTTGAAGAAAGCTAAGACAGGTTGATCTCTAACATCAGATTCTTTCAAGAACTGATCAAAAAAACCTTCCATCCTTTCTCTCTCAACTATGGTGGTGGTAAATTTCAAATTTACATCTATTTTTAGTAGGATCTTTTTAAGATCTGAGTTATAAGCTTGATTTATAAAGGCTGAGTTGTAGGAGATTATGTTCTCTGAGTGGTAGGCTTTGTTGAAGGCTGAGGTAGGTCTGAGAGCCTGAGTTGTAGGAGATTTTCATCTCTGAGTTGTAGTCCTTATTGAAGGCTGAGGTAGGGCAGATTGCCTGTGCTGTAGGAGTGTGGACTCACTCTGAGTTGCAGTAGCCTTGTTTGGGTTCTGAGCTGTAAGATCTGCAGATCTAAGGAGAAGGAAAGAAGTTAGGCCGAATCTAGCACACTGCTAGATAGGCGAAGGGGGAAAGTGGATGTACCCAGACCTTGGGGAACTACTATAAATCAGTGTGTCATCTGTGATTGTGTGTGGTATTGTTATTTTTGTGCTGTGATAGTTGTAGAAATATATGTTTTTATTCATTAACTGGATTAATATTCTACCTTAGAAGAAAAAGGAATTTCACCTATTCACCCCCCCCCCCCTCTAGGTGTTGAAGCCAAAATTGGCTTCTGTGGAGTTCGGGGTCCCAAAAGAGGGGTGACCGCGCACCTACTACCTTCAAGCGAACGATCTAGGCACAAGATTAGGAACACAAGGGATAGAACCAAGGTCTCAGCGTGGAGGACCCACCGCATACCCGGAAGACTAACAAACTCTTCCCCTCCCAAGCCAAAGGCTGAGCTAAGACACCTTCGGAGGGCGCTCTCGGCCGATCGGAATATCTAAGGAGGATCTCGAGATTGACTCTCTCCTATCCAGATGTGTTTCCTTGGGTCTACACAAAATGCTCCTCACCCGCCCTACTGATGGCGCGAACTCGCCGAGCAATTCCATGATACGCTGCCCAAACTAGGCCACGAACAGCGTAACTCCGCTGTCCTAAAAGGCTGTCAACAGGCCACGAGGGGCTTCCCGGCAACTATACCTCGAGGCCCCCACGGGGCGAGCGGTTCTTGAGAACACCGCCTGCCTAATACGAAAAAGAAAGCTACACATTCTCAGAGCATCACAGATATTAAAAGAATATTACAGGAATATGAATTCCATACTTCGGCACGCAGGCCGGCAATATAAACAAAAAGGACTTCGAGGGCCGGCACAAGCTTGGGCTTAAGCCCGCTACTCCCCGCTTGGTACTGCAACACCTGTACGCCAACGTCTCGACAAGCGGCGGTCAGCTAAACGCCAGTTGGTTAACATAAGCTGGCCGAACATATTGCACATACCCCTTTTTCGGGGCTATGGTGCGCATTCCCTGCAAATGGAAAATATACAACTTCCTCAGAGTCTTCTCCGGGAACCCCAGAACATCACCAATCCGGCTCACACGTCCGGATGGGCTTCACACAGCATGCCTAAACCCGTACTCACACTTCCGGACGCTAACAAAGTTAATTGCGGGGACGTACACGTCAACCCGTCGGAGAGCTCCCTTCCCCCACCCGTTGGTGGAGAGGGGCTTCCATGCAAATATGGAAATTGAGGGCTTCACCTGCTCAAGTAGAAATTTCGTTACCATTGACGCGTGTTTGGCGGGGCCGCAACTGCGCTCATTGCCCGAGGCTCCACGTCTAGCATCCGTAGTGGTTGTCCGTGCCCGGATCCGACCACCGTGGGAGAGTTGAAAGCTCCGAATGATTTTTCCCCTCCATGGCCGAGCCTCTCCATGGCCGACCGTGCTCCAAGTGGCCGGCCGCTGTTGTACGAGGCCGATCCCGGCTTCAAGTAACACCGAGGAAGTCGATCCCGGCCTCCACAACTTCAGGCGGCATCGGCGAAGCTGATCCCGACTGGCCTAGCTCCAAAAGGCGCCGGGAGAGGAGCTCCCGGTCGACCTAGCTGTAGGCGGCGCCGGGAGAGGAGCTCCCGGCCGGCCTCGCTATAGGCAACGCCGGGAGAGGAGCTCCCAGCCGGCCTCGCTGTAGGCGGCACCGGGAGAGGAGCTCCCGGCCGTCCTTGCTTTGCCCTAGGTGGTGGCGACGAAGAGAGAACAGAGAGAGAGAGAGAGAGGGAGAGAGAGAGCCATGGTGGGCTGCTGCTCCAGGCGGCCGGAGAAAGAGAGGTAGGGGCGGGGTCGGGTGCTGCCCCAGGCGGCCGGAGAAAGAGAGGTAGGGGGCGGGGTCGGGTGCTGCTCCAGGCGGCCGGAGAAAGAGAGGTAGGGGCGGGGTCGGGTGCTGCTCCAGGCGGCCGGAGAAAGAGAGGTAGGGGGCGCGGTCGGGTGCTGCCCCAGGCGGCCGGAGAAAGAGAGGTAGGGGGCGGGGTCGGGTGCTACTCCAGGCGGCCGGAGAAAGAGAGGTAGGTGCGGGGTCGGGTGCTGCTCCAGGCGGCTGGAGAAAGAGAGGTAGGGGCGGGGTCGGGTGCTGCTCCAGGCGGCCGGAGAAAGAGAGGTAGGGGCGGGGTGGGGTGCTGCTCCAGGCGGCCGGAGAAAGAGAGGGCCGGGGCGAGGTGCTGCTGTAGACGGCCGGAGAGAGGGATGCGGGGGCGGGCGGCTGCTGTAGACGGCCGGAGAGAGGGAGCGGTGGTGGCGTCGAGCTGCTCCAGCCGAACCCTAGCTCCTTTTTCTTTTTTGTTTGCTGCTGTCCTCCCCCCCCCCCCCCCCCCCGACCCATCCCTGCTATTCCTCCTTTTTATTTCCATGTTCCTCTCCTCCATGCCCGTACCCCCTCCAGCCTTTATTGTTCCTTTTTTATCTGCCTTCACTTCCCCCCTTTTTGCTGCCTCCCCATGTGCAACTATATATATATATATATATATATATATATATATATATATATATATGAAATTAATGTATAATATAATAGTAATATATTATAATATTAATTTAATACCAATAAAATGCCTTTAAATACAAATTCTCCGCACGCACGCACGACTACTCACACGTCCTCGAACGGGGCTGCACCAAAACGTCGCTCATGGCACGTCCCGAGCGCGCCACTTGGGGAGGATCCTGCTCGGCCGGATACGGGGTTGTACACAATCCCCGCTCTTTTCGAGGTTGGCACAAGCTCGGAAAGAAATGTCCAACCCCAAGTATCCGGCGAGTGGGAGCCGACCCAAAGAAAATTTTTGGGAGAAACTGAAAATTGCACTTATGCGGTTATGCCCACTAATCCTTTCATGCCCCTTCTGATCTTGTTGAACCACTCGATACATTTTTTTCTCACTGCTATTGGATTACCCTTATACCTTTACTTATAATAAGTACATAATTTATCAAGATATTATGAAATAATGAAGTCAAATATTTTGCAATCTCTTGAGCACGCGGAGCTAATCCTTTCCCCCCAGGTGTGCCTACCGCCCTGCCCAGCTAATGAGAGCCTGAGCAGTGAGTCTACCTGGGGCCGAGCCGAGCTCGGGGTGCCGATGACGATCTCAAACCAAAACCTATCCCCCACAGGCGAGCCTACGGACCTGCCAGCTAGATGAGAGCATGCGCAGCGGGTCTACCTGGGGCCGAGCCGAGCTCGGGGTGCCGATGACGATCTCAAACCAAAACCTATCCCCCACAGGCGAGCCTACGGACCTGCCAGCTAGATGAGAGCCTGCGCAGCGGGTCTACCTGGGGCCGAGCCGAGCTCGGGGTGCCGATGACGATCTCAAACCAAAACCTATCCCCCACAGGCGAGCATACGGACCTGCCAGCTAGATGAGAGCCTGCGCAGTGGGTCTACCTGGGGCCGAGCCGAGCTCGGGGTGCCGATGACGATCTCAAACCAAAACCTATCCCCCACAGGCGAGCATACGGACCTGCCAGCTAGATGAGAGCCTGCGCAGCGGGTCTACCTAGGGCCGAGCCGAGCTCGGGGTGCCGATGACGATCTCAAACCAAAACCTATCCCCCACAGGCGAGCCTACGGACCTGCCAGCTAGATGAGAGCCTGCGCAGCGGGTCTACCTGGGGCCGAGCCGAGCTCGGGGTGCCGATGACGATCTCAAACCAAAACCTATCCCCCACAGGCGAGCCTACGGACCTGCCAGCTAGATGAGAGCCTGCGCAGCGGGTCTACCTGTGGCCGAGCCGAGCTCGGGGTGCCGATGACGATCTCAAACCAAAACCTATCCCCTACAGGCGAGCCTACGGACCTGCCAGCTAGATGAGAGCCTGCGCAGTGGGTCTACCTGGGGCCGAGCCGAGCTCGGGGTGCCGATGACGATATCAAACCAAAACCTATCCCCCACAGGCGAGCCTACGTACCTGCCAGCTAGATGAGAGCCTGCGCAGCAGGTCTACCTGGGGCCGAGCCGAGCTCGGGGTGCCGATGACGATCTCAAACCAAAACCTATCCCCCACAGGCGAGCCTACGGACCTGTCAGCTAGATGAGAGCCTGCGCAGTGGGTCTACCTGGGGCCGAGCCGAGCTCGGGGTGCCGATGACGATCTCAAACCAAAACCTATCCCCCACAGGCGAGCCTACGGACCTGTCAGCTAGATGAGAGCCTGCACAGCGGGTCTACCTGGGGCCGAGCCGAGCTCGGGGTGCCGATGACGATCTCAAACCAAAACCTATCCCCCATAGGAGAGCCTACGGACCTGCCAGCTAGATGAGAGCCTGCACAGCGGGTCTACCTGGGGCCGAGCCGAGCTCGGGGTGCCGATGACGATCTCAAACCAAAACCTATCCCCCACATGCGAGCCTACGGACCTGCCAGCTAGATGAGAGCCTGCACAGCGGGTCTACCTGGGGCCGAGCCGAGCTCGGGGTGCCGATGACGATCTCAAACCAAAACCTATCCCCCACAGGCGAGCCTACGGACCTGCCAGCTAGATGAGAGCCTGCACAGCGGGTCTACCTGGCGCCGAGCCGAGCTCGGGGTGCCGATGACGATCTCAAACCAAAACCTATCCCCCACAGGCGAGCCTACAGACCTTCCAGCTAGATGAGAGCCTGCGCAGCGGGTCTACCTGGGGCCGAGCCGAGCTCGGGGTGCCGATGACGATCTCAAACCAAAACCTATCCCCCACAGGCGAGCCTACGGACCTGCCAGCTAGATGAGAGCCTGCGCAGCGGGTCTACCTGGGGCCGAGACGAGCTCGGGGTGCCGATGACGATCTCAAACCAAAACCTATCCCCCACAGGCGAGCCTACGGACCTGCCAGCTAGATGAGAGCTTGCGCAGCGGGTCTACCTGGGGCCGAGCCGAGCTCGGGGTGCCGATGACGATCTCAAACCAAAACCTATCCCCCACAAGCGAGCCTACGGACCTGCCAGCTAGATGAGATCCTGCGCAGCGGGTCTACTTGGGGCCGAGCCGAGCTCGGGTTGCCGATGACGATCTCAAACCAAAACCTATCCCCCACAGGCGAGCCTACGGACCTGCCAGCTAGATGAGAGCCTGCGCAGCGGGTCTACCTGGGGCCGAGCCAAGCTCGGGGTGCCGATGACGATTCCACAAACCTAACCTAACCTATCTTAACCTATCCTAACCTATCCTAACCTATCACCCACAAACCAAACCTATCCCCCACAGGCGAGCCTATGGACCTGCCAGCTAGATGAGAGCCTGCGCAGCAGGTCTACCTGGGGCCGAGCCGAGCTCGGGGTGCCGATGACGATCTCAAACCAAAACCTATCCCCCACAGGCGACCCTACGGACCTGCCAGCTAGATGAGAGCCTGCGCAGCGGGTCTACCTGGGGCCGAGCCGAGCTCGGGGTGCCGATGACGATCTCAAACCAAAACCTATCCCCCACAGGCGAGCCTACGGACCTGCCAGCTAGATGAGAGCCTGCGCAGCGGGTATACCTGGGGCCGAGCCGAGCTCGGGGTGCCGATGATAATCTCAAACCAAAACTTATCCCCCACAGGCGAGCCTACGGACCTGCCAGCTAGATGAGAGCCTGCGCAGCGGGTCTACCTGGGGCCGAGCCGCGCTCGGGGTAGTGCAGAACCAAGAACCAGGACCTCTCCCCCACAGGCGAGCCTACGGACCTGGCAGCTAGTTGAGCCAGGCAGCGGGTCTACCTGGGGCCGAGCCGCGCTCGGGGTAGCTCTAACCCGGTCAATCTTTACCCACTACGGGGCACATCTACCCGCTACATCCACCCTCCTGAGAACGATGGTCGATCATATAATATTCTCCCTAAGGCACGTTTTGATCTCTAGGACCGAACATCCTAGCGACAAGAGGGGATGGGAGGGTACTTCTTTCATCTCATGACCTTGGTCGTCACTTGGTTCCTCTTCCATAGCCATGACATTCGCCTAAGTTTTTCTTTACTGGTCACTCTCCATGCTCACCGCACCATAACTGTTGAAGCCAAAATTGGCTTCTGTGGAGTTCGGGGTCCCAAAAGAGGTGTGACCGCGCACCTACTACCCTCAAGCGAATGATCTAGGCACAAGATTAGGAACACAAGGGACAGACCCAAGGTCTCAGCGTGGAGGACCCACCGCATACCCGGAAGACTAACAAACTCTTCCCATCCCAAGCCAAAGGCTGAGCTAAGACACCTTCGGAGGGCGCTCTCGGCCGATCAGAATATCTAAGGAGGATCTCGAGATCGACTCTCTCCTATCCAGATGTGTCTCCTTGGGTCTACACAAAATGCTCCTCACCCGCCCTACTGATGGCGCGAACTCGCCGAGCAATTCCACGACACGCTGCCCAAACTGGCCCACGAACTGCGTAACTCCGCTATCCTAAAATGCTGTCAACAGGCCACGAGGGGCTTCCCGGCAACTATACCTCGAGGCCCCCACGGGGCGAGCGGTTCTTGAGAACACCGCCTGCCTAATACGAAGAAGAAAGCTACACATCCTCAAAGCATCACAGATATTAAAAGAATATTATAGGAATATGAATTCCATACTTCGGCACGCAGGCTGGCAATATAAACAAAAATGCCTTCGAGGGCCGGCACAAGCTTGGGCTTAAGCCCGCTACTCCCCGCTTGGTACTGCAACACCTGTACGCCAACGTCTCGACAAGCGGCGGTCAGCTAAACGCCAGTTGGTTAACATAAGCTGGCCGAACATATTGCACATACCCCTTTTTCGGGGCTATGGTGCGCATTCCCTGCAAATGGAAAATATACAACTTCCTCGGAGTCTTCTCAGGGAACCCCAGAACATCACCAATCCGGCTCACACGTCCGGATGGGCTTCACACAGCATGCCTAAACCCGTACTCACACTTCCGGGCGCTAACACAGTTAATTGCGGGGACATACACGTCAACCCGTTGGAGAGCTCCCTTCCCCCACCCGTTGGTGGAGAGGGGCTTCCATGCAAATATGGAAATTGAGGGCTTCACCTGCCCAAGTAGAAATTTCGTTACCCTTGACGCGTGTTTGGCAGGGCCGCAACCGCGCTCATTGCCCGAGGCTCCACGTCTAGCATCCGTAGTGGTTGTCCGTGCCCGGATCCGACCACCGTGGGAGAGTTGAAAGCTCCGAATGATTTTTCCCCTCCATGGTCGAGCCTCTCCATGGCCGACCGTGCTCCAAGTGGCCGGCCGCTGTTGTACGAGGCCGATCCCGGCTTCAAGTAACACCGAGGAAGTCGATCCTGGCCTCCACAACTTCAGGCGGCGTCGGCGAAGCTGATCCCGACTGGCCTAGCTCCAAACGACGTCGGGAGAGGCGCTCCCGGTCGACCTAGCTATAGGCGGCGCCGGGAGAGGAGCTCCCGGTCGACCTAGCTGTAGGCGGCGCCGGAAGAGGAGCTCCCGGCCGGCCTTGCTGTAGGCGACGCCGAGAGAGGAGCTCCCAGCCGGCCTCGCTGTAGGCGGCGCCGGGAGAGGAGCTCCCGGTCGTCCTTGCTTTGCCCTAGGTGGTGGCGACGAAGAGAGAACAGAGAGAGAGAGAGAGGGAGAGAGAGAGCCGGGGTGGGGTGCTACTCCAGGCGGCCGGAGAAAGAGAGGTAGGGGGCGGGGTCGGGTGCTGCCCCAGGCGGCCGGAGAAAGAGAGGTAGGGGGCGGGGTCAGGTGCTGCTCCAGGCGGCAGGAGAAAGAGAGGTAGGGGCGGGGTCGGGTGCTGCTCCAGGCGACCGGAGAAAGAGAGGTAGGGGGCGCGGTCGGGTGCTGCCCCAGGCGGCCGGAGAAAGAGAGGTAGGGGGCGGGGTCGGGTGCTGCTCCAGGTGGCCGGAGAAAGAGAGGTTGGGGCGGGGTCGAGTGCTGCTCCAGGCGGCCGGAGAAAGAGAGGTAGGGGCGGGGTCGGGTGCTGCTCCAGGCGGCCGGAGAAAGAGAGGTAGGGGCGGGGTGGGGTGCTGCTCCAGGCGGCCGGAGAAAGAGAGGGCCGGGGCGAGGTGCTGCTGTAGACGGCCGGAGAGAGGGATGCGGGGGCGGGCGGCTGCTGTAGACGGCCGGAGAGAGGGAGCGGTGGTGGCGTCGAGCTGCTCCAGCCGAACCCTAGCTCCTTTTTCTTTTTTGTTTGCTGTTGTCCTCCCCCCCGACCCATCCCTGCTATTCCTCCTTTTTATTTCCTGTTCCTCTCCTCCATGCCCGTACCCCCTCCAGCCTTTATTGTTCCTTTTTTATCTGCCTTCACTTCCCCCCTTTTTGCTGCCTCCCCATGTGCAACTATATATATATATATATGAAATTAATATATAATATAATATTAATATATTATAATATTAATTTAATACAAATAAAATGCCTTTAAATACAAATTCTCCGCACGCACGCACGACTACTCGCACGTCCTCGAACGGGGCTGCACCAAAACGTCGCTCATGGCACGTCCCGAGCGCGCCACTTGGGGAGGATCCTGCTTGGCCGGATACGGGGTTGTACACTAGGTGTTTAAGAACCAATTCTTTCACATTTGCTTGTCTGAAATTAGCGCTTCATGTTCAACTTGGGGTTTCTGGATTACTAGAATAATTAAATAAATTACCAAAGAAATTAGAAAAATTATGAAATTCTGGAATTAGGTTAAAAAGGTCATGACAGCCCTCTATTAATTATTATAGTGATACTGGATGAATATTTTGAGTCGCTCTCATTATACACTTCATATAGCTTAGGTTGATCTGCATTTAGTAAAACTGTAGAAATTATGTCGGAATATGAATTTGGGCACTTGAGTTGGGGTTAGAGATTTTGCCAATTTGGATAAATAAAAATGAGTTCATCATTGTAAGATAGGATGAGTATAGTGTTGGATTGGCTAGTATTAAGTGGTGCTCGGGATCGACGAACGATCGTCTTTCTCATGGGGAGAAAGAGTCAAATACTCTAGGGTTAGATCCAATACAACAAGTAAGGATTTGAGAAATTTGATAGCAACCAATAATAGTAAGTGTCATGCAAAAGGGAGCTTTGGGCGTAATCCCATCGTAGTTCCTAGTGTCGTCGAGAGCCCTTCACGGGGAATACCTTGGGCAATCGTAGGCTAACCAAAACTGTAGGTAAAACTGAATTGCAAGAGTAACTAGTATAACTAGGGATTCACTTACACTCACCTCGGTGTCTCGGGGTGGAAGGTTGGGTCACTCGGGCAGTAGGCTAAGTGGATTTGGTGATCGGTAGCTTGGCCCGACGAGCTTTAGCTCGGTTGATGTTTGTGATGGGCAGGTTGGCCCGACGAGCTTTAGCTCAGTTGTTGTTTGTGACGGACGGATTGGTCTGGGGAGCTTTAGCTCGGTGGTTATACATCAAGGTTACATGTGTATAAAGTATAAGGTGGTGGCTCTTCGGTATTGGAGAGTCGATGCACCGATGCCAATACGTTGACTTGGCATGTGTGGTTTAGCACTTGGCCAATTTAAGTCTGGTTTGCCAGCCGGAAAGTGTACGCAAGAGTTCTGCTTAGTGCACCAGCATCGAGGCATACGATAGGTCGGACTGGTAGTGCAATTACCGATTTAGGGCTGGGTGAGGCCCAACCCACCGCTTCCATTTGCCACTAAGGAGGTATCCTGGGAGGTTCGTCTCCAGAAAGGGGGAACTAAAGGTCTGTGTACACAGAGTCGAGTGGGTGAGTTGCAATTGCATGTTCACATCATGGCATAAATGTATTTCATAGCATAATCATTGCATTTAACCAGACACCTATTGTATAAGTAGTATGGTTTATAAGTTCGTTCGAGCGCGCTTATAAGTTAAGGTTTTATTTTAGTAAATATAAATGTAGCATTGCTAGAAAACTGACACCCTATCGTATAAATTTGTATGAGACTTTTTATACGATAGGAGCCCTACAAAAGATCCCTCGACTTCTGTGTTTTCACATAAGTTACGGTTATTTTTCTTGTTCAGTCTTTTTATCTTCATTCTATCTTGTATACTATATAACTGCTATTATAGTTTCGTCACCATCTGCTTATTTGCTATTCTTCACCTTCATGTCCTCTCCGTTCCTCCTCCCCGCTTGGTGTATAGGAGCCATAGGGGAAGTGGTGGGGGATGATAGAACTTAGTCTTTTAGACTAACGGTTTTTGAACCACATCATTTTAGTGGACCGTGGAGCCCAGCATGGAGGAGAAGCCCCGGAGGTCGGCACGCTTGGAGATGGGGTAGTCTAGTACTGGAGTTCAGATGGCAGGGATTGTGAGTCCTAGTATCTAGTAGTTATTTTGGTTTTGCTTCCGTGTCGAGTGATATGTAGTGAGGTCTTGATGTACTCGGCATGAGCCCAAGATTTGGTAATATTTATTATTTCTGTGGACACTCCCTTCGTGGATTATGTTTACTATATATATTATTTGCGTGGACTTGCTTTATTATTTTGCTACAGTTATGATCGATTTGGCTGGCAGGATCGGTGTTTTGTAGTGATGACCTTCCCGGGCACGGAGGTGTCACCGAAATGCAGCGGTTCTGGACCTAATACCCCGGTGTTTCAAAAAAAGGGGTTCTTACATGTGTCGCCTCGCGAGGGTCGAGATGGGGGAGTGGAAGGGGATCATTCCCTCTCATTGTTAACCGAGCTGGTCGCCAGCCCCTCGGGCCTGGGACGTCCCCTGTAACATCCCGTTTCCAACTAGACCTCTAAGAGTGGTTTTGGCCATGACTAGTTAATGACAAAACCCTAGGAAGCTAAAAAGGGCCAAGTGATAGAAGGCCAAGGTGAGAATCACCTTGGTCTGCCTATGGCACATCCTCATCACCAAACATAGGGTTTGGCCTTAGGGCTTCACCATGACTCCATCACCCCACCATAACATCACTAACCCATTAGAGGGTCCACTAGAGCCTTAAGGGTCCATTGGAGTCAACTCAAAGTTTCCAATTTGACTTAGGACCACCATAAGCCTAAATTGGGCAAGGTGCCCTAACAAAGGGGAGTTGGCCTCTAATGTGCCCAACCAACCTTTCGCAAGTCTTCCTAGACCTAAAGTGAGGTCAATGGGTCACTAAGGACACATTGGGTGCAGTCCTAGAGACCAAGTTGACCCAAGTCAACTCAAGCCCCTAATCTGGTCAGAGTGCCCTTACCAAGAGTCAAGTGACCTCCAATGTGCCCAGTCAACCCTACCCAACCATACATAGACCTTAGGGGAGTCCAATGAGTTACCAAGGACCCCTTGGGGTCAACATAAATGGCCATGTTGACCCAAGTCAACTCAATCCCCAAAGTGGTCAAAGTGCCCTTACCAAGGGTCAAGTGACCTCCAAGGTGCCAAGTTAACCCTACCCAACCCTACATTGACCTTAGGTAAGGACAATGGGTCACCAGGGACCCATTTGGGTCAACCCAAATGGTCATGTTGACCAAGGTCAACTCTACCTTAAGGTTAAGTCAAATTAGCCCAAATAGGCTAACCCAAGCTCAAGCCCATTTCCCCCCATTTCGTCTAACCTTGATATCATGGAAATGATGAATGAGTGGGCTGCAAATAGGCTAGAGTGATGAACAAATTCGGCCACGAGGGTTAGGAGAGAGAAAGTGATGTAGGCTAGCCCTTTGGGGTCCTACACGGAGGGAGTGACTACAGCCTTGGCAACGGTATCGCTCCCTAACCGGCACACAAACGCAACGCAGCGACCACAATGATTGTTTTTTTATCATTCGTGCTAACATACGGATAGCCGATCCGCAAGTGGAACGGAGAATGGCTATAAGCCAAAATCCTTTCCGGCTAAATGGAATAATATTAATTCCGATCGAGCTTTTGAGTTGTACCAAAATAGATCCACCAAAAAATTCACGATTCGAAAAAAAACGGTAGAATCTATCCCAACAAAACAAAACCGACGAGCGCCAATCCTCTCGCGAGATCTTTTCGGAAAACCAACTGAAAATCTCAAATCTATTATTAGGAACACCGCGAAAATTTAGTAATTCGAGAAATCACGCAAAATCCGTCCACCACAAGAATTAATCAAAGAAGAGAATCTCTTAGGTAGGAATTTCGTTACCCCACTCGAAAATGTAGATCCGAGATGTTGGATCCACAAAGTACGATCGCTCTTCCCTTTTGGAATCCATGAGAAACGCGCCACGGATGAAGATCTTGTTCGCCTCCTTCGCTTTCTCGCCGTGGTTGATTACCCAAACCTTGATTCTTCCTTGCACGAGATCTTCCTCCTCCAAGGTTGACCGACAACCTTTGAAAGAAATGGATGGACACATAGATGAGAGGATATAGTTGGAAGAGGGATGAGGGAGGAAATGAGAAGAAGAAGAGAGAGAGAAGGGGGGGTGCGGCCAAGAAGAAGAAGAGGAAGATGAAGGGGGGCCAGCGGCTAGAAGAGAGGGAGGGGAGATAGAAAATTTAGGGTTGGAGGAATTCTTAATTAATTTCAATATTAGCCTTCATAACAAATGATAATGTGGCCTTTTATAAGGCTTACAATCATGTGGCTATTAGCAGCCCAAAATAAAAATGTTGCAGAAAATAAAATGACAAAATAACATAGTGTCAAATACCACATATAACCAGATAAAGGCAGACCAAATAATAAAATAAATTCAAAGCTTATTTTTGTTGCGTGGGCGAAGATTGTAGTCGTGCCCGCTACGGCGTCGCAAGTCTCTTGATGGTGGAGCATCGTCGTCATCTTGTGTCACGGTCACACCGCCATGGTCATCGTCTTCATCACCCAATTGGCCGTCGTGGTGGCCGTCGCCATCAGAAAGCTCCAATTTCCATTTAATGGAGGAGAGAGAAAATAGAGTAAAGGTCATTCATGCCATAGGGAAGCCAAGGGCCATTCTTCTTTGCTTGGTTCACCTCCCCTAACAGCCCTGAGAAGATCAGGAGGCTTTCCAGGATCTTCCACTGGCTGGATGCACTGAACCACCAAGGCCGAGAGATAGCTTTCAAGGCCATTAATGGCCATTGGTGATCCAGCCTCTCCTCTCCCCATCTGAGGCTTTAAACACCTTCAGTGGGCCGAGAAAAGGATTTCCCAATCCTTACCTGAAGAAACCGAGGCTCCCCACAGTGCAGTTGCAGAAACTGAGCGGCGTCGCCTTCAAAGATGGCTTCCCGACGATCTTCTCGACTTCAGGCCGCCGGCAAGGTCCTCCTCCTCCCCTTATCACATGGTTAGATCGTAGCAACGTCTAGGTTCAAGGTTCGGGCTCAATTGAGCCCGAACCAATTTAGTATTTCCATGGTTTCGGGCCAAGAATTAACTTGGTAGAACCGCCGAAATTTTCCTCTCCGGCGGCTGTGCCGCCACCTGGCGACAGCCACCACCTCAACGGAGGTGATGGTGGCGGTGGCTGGCCGGGGCAGGGGCTGGATCGCCGGCGGCAGCGCTTCGAAAGAGCTCTAGGCGGGATGAATCCAGGCCATCGGCTGGAGCTAGATGATGACGGGATGCCATCCACTGTGTGCCAAGATTTGTGCTATGAATGATATCAAACTATAGGATATAAATTTCTTAATATTAAATTATGTCACACATTTTGGTATTTAATGGTTTTAATTTTTAAAAATAATAGGGTCTAGATCAGAACATGTGGTCAACATAGAAAATGTAGCCCTTGATGTCTAATATAATTTAAATATGATTTCACTCAATTTGGAGTCTTGGGTAGACCACAACACTCATTGTGGTGAGGTCTATCCCTATGGATATCATGAGATTCAAATGGATGCCCACCCTTCATAACTTGTCCAAATGATCTGAGATTTGGAATGGGCGTCTACCCTAGCTATACCTAGGGCCTGACCAAAAATCAGAATTTTTTGGAAAATGTTTTTTTATAGTTTTTAGAAAAATTTAATAATCAATGAATAATTTAACTAGGAGTCATAAACAACTCAAAATCCCCCCAAATTTGGGTGGGTGCTCTTAGAGAGCATGTTAGGGCTCTGGTAAAATTTTCATATCATTTGGAGATGTTATGTTTAGGTATTGATCCAACCCTAGGTATACCCTTATAGGGTTATTTAGGTCAAAGAGCTATTTTTGTTGTTTGAGTGGTCAAATCACCTCAACAGAGGCTGTGATTTTGACCACTGACTTGGTAGGACCATTATCACTCTCTTAGGGAATATGGAGTGGTTTACGATTGTTTTACCCTTGGATCCAGACTCAAACCCTAGGGTAGATCCCTTAATGTGGATTTTTAAGGTTTGAAGGTCATGGGGTCAAATAACCTTCGAATGACTTGAAAATTGGTAGAGAGGACCATAGGGTTAGTATAGTCTTCTAGTTAAAATTTTAGGGAATTTGTAAGCCTTAAACCCCCTCAAAACCCTAACCCTAGTTTAGGGCACAAACCTTTTAGTGAAAGAAAATGTCACTAACACTCACTGAACAGTGATGAGATTTGGGTAGAGTAGTATTTTAAAGATAGTGCAAGCTCTGGAGATTTTACTATGAATTTAAGATTATTATTTTGGACACTTCATTAACAATTTGGTAATTTGTATTATTTACTTAAAAATTTATTAAAAAGTAACTAATTACTGGAAATTGATGAATTTTAGTCAGAGGACTTTTTTTATGTTTTAAAGCTCTGTGAATTTTTATGAAATTTTTGGAAGATTAATTCTAAGGGTTGCTTCATTAAGAATTGTTTCCCATGAAAAATTAATTAAATTTATTTTGGAGTCTAGCAAGCCTGTAAAATTATGATTTTTGCACAATGACCCTTTTCGTAACATTTTAAGGTTCTGTAATTTTTATATAATTTTCTGATGAATAATTTTGGTACTTCATTCTTTACATATGATTAAGGGAATTATTTTGGATAAATTAATTAAATGTCAACTATTTTCTGAAAAATTATGAAAATTAGTCTCTAGTAATATATCTCTATTATTTTGTGATTACAATTTTTGGGTGTCCATTACTTGAGTAGATCATATAGTTCATGTTCTAAATTGCCCATGCCCAAACATTTGGTAAAATTCAATAAATATCAAATTAATTAGAAAAAATTATGAATCTCTGATTTTAGACTAAATTTGTTATGATAGACCTCTGGTAAATTTTATAGGAGATTTGGAAGACAATCCAGAGTACCTCCTTTATACATCTCATATATTATAGGTTGGTCTGCATATAAAAACTGCAGAAACTGAACTAGAGTGGGTAATGAATTTTGAAGAGTTGAATCCTTAGTAGGTTGTTGGTTTGGGTAAATAAAGGAGTTCATCATTGGAAGACAAGATTAGTGGAGTGTGAGGTTGGCTAGTGTTAGGTGGTGCTCGGGATCGGCGAAAGATCGTCCTTCCCGTAGGGAGGAAGTGTTTAATGCTGTAGGGCAAGATTCAGTAAAATTAATTAAGGGTTGTGAAATCGGGTAGCAACCAATAATAATAAGTTCCTTGCAAAAGGGAGCTTTGGGCATAATCCCATCGTAGTTCCTCGTGCCTTCGAGAGCCCTTCACGGGGTATACCTTGGGCAGTCCTGGGTTAACGTAAACTGTAGGAGTGATAAATCTAAAAGAGCAACTAGAATAATTAGGGGTTCACCTTCGCACACCCCGGTGTCACGGGAAGTTAGTTTGACTAGGATGTTCGAGCGGTAGGCTCAGTGGTTGTGGAAAGGTGCAGGATGGCCCGACGAGCTTTGACTCGGTTGATATTTATGAGGGGCAGGATGGCCCGACGAGCTTTGGCTCGGTTGATGTTTGTGACGGACGGGATGGTCCGGGGAGATTTGGCTCGGTGTTGATACATAAGGTTGCATGTGAATAAAGTAAAGGTGGTGGGTCTTCGGTATTGGAGTGTCGATGCACCGACGCCAATACGTTGACTCGGCAAGTGTGGCTAGCACTTCGCGAACAGAAGTCCGGTGCGCCAGTCGGTAATAGTACGCAGGAGTACGCAGGAGTCTGCTTAGTGCACCAGCATTGAGGCGTACAATAGGTCTGATCGGTAGTGCTTTACTGGTTTAGAGGTTGGCGAGGCTCAACCCACTGCTTCCGTCTGCCACTACGGAGGTATCCTTGGAGGTGAGGCTCCAGAATGGGGTAACTAAAAGTCTGTATGCATAGAGTCGGGTACGTGAGTTGCACTTGCATGATCGCATCATAACCCACTAGCATGTCATAGCATAATCATAACATAAAACCCCTGTCACCTATTGTATAAGTGGTATGGGACGCTTATACAATAGGCCCGACAAAACGACCCCTTGGTCTATAAGCTTGTGTGGGCAAGTTTATAAATTAAGGTTAAATTCTTTATATATATATTGTTGTTAATAACCGACACCCCAACGTATAAATTGGTATGGGACTTTTATACGATGGAAGCCTTGTAGAAGATCCCTTACTTATATGTTTTTGTATAAGTTAAGGTTACTTTTCATACTTTATTTTTGTAAGACCCCCCTTTTTTTTTCTTTTTCGACACCGGGGTCTTAGGCCCAGAACCGCCGTTTTGCGGTGACTCCTTCACGCCCTGAAGGGTCATCACCACAAAGCGCCGATTCTGCCGGCCAATTCGATCACAGAAAAGTAGCATAATGAAGTAAAATGGAAACTATCTGTCCACAGAGAATCACGTGACATAATAAATATAACTCCACGAAGGGAGTGTCCACAGAAAATAACATCAGAGTAGCAAAAACGGGCTTATGCCCGGTACATCATAACCTAACTACAAGATCTCTCATGCAGAAACAAAAGTAGAAAACTACTCAGGGTCGAGACTCACGGTCCCGGCTGTGTGAACTCCGGAGCTAGACTGCCCCACCTCCAAGCGCACCGGTCTCTGGGGCTGCTCCTCCATGCTGGTCTCCGCGATCCCCTAAATGATGCGGTTCGAAAACCGTTAGTCTAAAAGACTAAGTCCTATCATCCCCCACCCCTTCCCACACGGCTCCTAGGCACCGAGCGGAGAGGAAGAAAGTGGAGGACTTGAAGGTGGAGAATGTCAAAACAGATGGCAGCGGTCCTATTCTAGCAAGTTCTATAGCATATAAAGACAATAAGCTGTAATATGAAATGTAACCTTCGCTTATGTGAAAAACACATAAGCCAAGGGGTCTTTTGCAAGGCTCCCATCGTATAAAGAGTCCCATACCGATTTATACGCTGGGGTGTCGGTGGTCAAACAGCAGTAACTAAATATATCAAAATTAACCTTAATTTATAAACTTGCCCACACAAGCTTATAGACTAAGGGGTCGTTTTGCAGGTCCTAAGGTATAAGCGTCCCATTCCACTTATACTTTAGGTGTCAAGGTTAAAGGTAACGATTATGCCATGACATGCAAGTGGGTATGATGGACATGCAAGTGCAACACACACACCCGACTTTGTGCACACAGACCTTTAGTTCCCCCTTTCTGGAGTCGTAACCTCACAGGATACCTCCGTAGTGGCAGACGGAAGCGGTGGGTTGGGCCTCGCCCACCTCTAAACCAGTAAAGCACTACCGGTCAGACCTATCGTACGCCTCAACGCTTGGTGCACGAAGCGGACTCCTGCGTACTCTTGCCGGCTGGCGCACCGGACTTCTGTTGGCGAAGTGCTAACCACACTTGCCGAGTCAACGTATTGGCGTCGGTGCATCGACCCTCCAATACCGAAGACCCACCACCTTAATTTCCTTTCCTGTTATGCACATGCAAATTAGCGTAATCAAGAACCGAGCCGAAGCTCCCCGGACCAACACGTCCGACTCAACAATCGAGCCGAAGCTCCCCGGACCCAAAGTCCGCCTTTTAACCATCCGAGCCGAAGCTCCTAACCAACATCTGGTGCCATTAGTGTTGTGGAATGTGCAACCCTAATTACTAAGTTACTCTTTCAGCTTGTTAAACAGTTTACGTTAACCCAGGACTGCCCCGGTATTCCTGTGAAGGGCTCTCAAGGGGCACTAGGAACTATGTTGGGATTACGCCCAGCGTTCCCTTTCGCAAGGTACTTATTTTATTATTGGTTGATTCCCTTACCCTTTATTTTCTCATATTTCGATATGCTAATCCTAGGGTAATTTGACTCCAACTCTCCTTGGGTAGGACGATCTTTCGTCGGGCCCGAACGCCTATAACCCTAGACAGAACCACACCTTACTCACTCATCTTCCAAAGACGCAGCCCATTCCACTTGTCCTTACAACAAACCATCAGGACTCATCATACTTGCCCTAATTCACATCCAAATGAAATTCTGCAGTTTTGCTATATGCAGACCACTTAAGCTACATGACCCGTAAAAAGGGAAGTACATGAAATACTCATCCAGTACCCTTATGATAATTATTAGAGGTCTACTATGATAAATATAGTCTAAATTCAGAAAATCATATTTTTCTCAACTAATCTTCTATTTATTGAATTTTCCTCAAAATCTAGGCCATAGTCAATTTGAACATGAACCATAAGAGTTTCTCAGGTAATGGCCTCCATAAATTTGTATTCACTAAATATCAGAGAAATATTATTGGTTGCCAATTTTCATAATTTTACAGATAGTTCTTGACCTCTAAAGGATTTATTAAAATAATTCCTAAAATCAAATATAATGAAGGAAGTGCCACAAATATGTCTCCGATAATTATGTACAAATTACTAGGGCTTCATAAGGAGCTATAAACATCATGATGAAGAAATTAGAATTTTTCAGACAATCTAAATGTCATTATTAAATTTACCAAAGTTCCATAGAATTAAATAATTAAAGAAGAAACCACTAAATATCATTCTTCAAAAATTTCATAAACATTTATAGAGATGGGTACCATGATTACAAGCCCCTTTGCTAAGTTTCATCAGGTTTAATCAAGTATATTGTTCTCCAAAAATTCCTAAGTGAAAATTGTAAAACATGACTTTGTGAATAAAGTACCAAAAATATTCATCCAAAATTTATTATAAAATTTCCAGAGATATATATACCCTGAGCAACTACCTATTCAAAGACTTAGGTCTTTTCAGAAAGTTTTGGTATTAGATCTTATGGTTTCAAGCTAGTGCCCTAAACTAGGGTTATGGATTCAAAGGGTTTTAAGTCTTCCAAATGCCCTAAAATTTTAACCACGGGACCATAGTAACCCTATGGACATCATTCCCAAGTTTCAAGTCCATCCAAGGTCTTTTGACCCCAATTTCTCCAAACCCTAGAAATTTACCCTAAAGGGCCTACCCTAAACTTCTAGGGCTACCCTAGTCCAATCCACTCCAAACTCCACAAGTGAGTGTAAAAAGTCAAGTTATATCAGGGGCCAAAATTTCAGCCTCTGTTGAGGTGATTTGGTCACTCAAAACCAAAAGTGCAACTTTTGACCAAAATGCCCTTTATAGGGTATAAATAGGGTTGGGTCAAAACCTATTCAAAACACATCCAAATTAAATGAAATTTTATACAGGTACCTAATTGGAACCCAGGGACCACTCACCAAAATTTGGGAGGGTTTGGAGGTGTTTAGGGCACTTATTTAATTTACCTAATAATTATTAAATATTTACAAAAACTATAGAAATAGTTTCTCCAAAAATTCCCATTTTTGGTCAGGCCCTAGGTATGTCTAAGATAGACTCTCTGCCAAAATTTCAGCTAATTTGGGCTAGGGGTGAAGAGTGGGCACTCAATTTTGTGACTGCCTAGCCCTAAGGGTATGTCCCACGAAAATGGGTGCCCTGGTCTAACCGGAAGCCTAAAGGGGTTCAAACCAATTTTAAAAAAAATTAGACAGGCAGGGCTACAATTCATGTGTTGACCATTTTCCCATACAGAGCCTCTGGCTATTTTTAAGAATTTAAAACATTAAATATCAAAAGTGTGATAGAATGAAATAAATATCATTAATTTCCTATAGTTTGATTTTGATGCAGCGCGAATCTTGACACAGATCGACGGCGCTGGGTTATCGTCCCCGATGAGGCAACGGCTGAGATTCGTCCCGCCTGGAGCGATTTCCAAGCCCTGCCGCCGGCGATCCAGCCCCTTCCCCGGCCGGCCACCGCCACCATCACCTCCGTCGAGGTGGTGGCTATCGTCAGGCGGCGGCTCCGCCGCCGGAGAGGCGTTTTCCGGTGGATAAAGCAAGAGATTTTCTTGCCGAAACCAGGAGAAATCCCGGATTGAATCGGGCTCAATTGAGCCCGAAACTCAAGCCTAATCATTCCTAGGATCTACCCGCGAGTTAAGGAGAGGAGGAGGACCTTCCTGGCGGCCTGGATGCGAGAGGAGCGGCGGGATGCCATTGACGACGGCGGCGGCGCTCGGCTTCTGCAACTGCACAGTGGAGTGGCCCGTCTCCTCCAGGTAAACGCTCCAAAATGATCCCCTCGGCTCCCTGAAGGTGTTTAAATGGTAAATGGGGGAGAGGAGAGGCTGGTTCTTCAATGGCCATTAACACCATTAAAGGTGTGGCTCGGGTTGTGTGGAGGGGGGCTGAACCCACCCCTTGGTGGCCGGGAAACGTCTGGAATCAACTCCTCTCCCCTAGAGGAGTTGATTACAGCCATAACTGGTGGCTGTTGGCCTTCCTTGGCCGGCTTCTCTCCTCCCTTCCCTCTTCCCCATTTTCTCTCTCCTCCATTATCATGGAGAGGAGCTCTTTTCTCTCTCCTAGTCACCTCTGGTTGACTAGTCAATCTCATAAGCTAAAGGCAGCCCACTGGATTATGATGGTCATGAGAATGGGTTTAGCCTAAGGGAGAAGTGGCTTGAGCTTGGGTTAGCCCTTTTTGGGCTAAGTTGACTTGACCCTCAATGAGGGTTGACTTGGTCAGTTTGACCATCTAGGTTGACCCCATTGGGTCCTGGGTGATTCCTTGGCCTCCCCTAAGGTCTATGTAGGGTTGGGTAGGGTTGTCTTGGCACCTTAAAGGTCACTTGACCCTTGGTAAGGTCACTTTGACCATTTTAGGGCTAGAGTTGACTTGGGTCAACATGACCATTAGGGTTCACCCCTATGGATCCTTGGTGACCCATTGACTTCCCTTAGGGTCTAGGTAGGGTTATGTAGGGTTGCCCTGCACTTTGGAGGTCACTTACCCTTAGTAAGGGTACTTTGCCCAGATTAGGGCTTGAGTTGACTTGGGTCAACCTGGCCTCTAGGGCCGACCCCAATGTGTCCTTAGTGACCCATTGACCTCTCTTTAGGGTTAGGAGGGCATAGGTGGGGTCCTCTAGACTAGGAGTGGGTCAATTGGCCCTAAGTAAACTAGGTTGACCCATTCAGGGCTAGGGTTGACCTTGGTCAACTGGGCCTCTTGGGTTGGCCCTAATGGGTCTTTTTGGCTCTAATGGGTCTCCCAAAATGTTTGGGAGTGTTGTGGTAGGGTCTTGGGGCCATGGTGAAGCCCCATTGCCATTCTAAACCATTGTTCAAAATCCTACTATTTGCAGACCATGGTGATCCCTACCTTGGCCTCCTATCTCTTGGCCCATTTCTGGCTTCCTAGGGTTTGTCATGACCTAGTCATGGCCAAAACCACTCTTAGGGGTCTAGTTGGAAATGGGATGTTACAATTTTACTGTCTCATGTACTATAAAATTGCTAGTATAGTTCCGCTTCCATGTGTTTCTTGATTACTCTCCACCTTCAAGTCCTCCAGTTTCTTCCTCTCCGCTCGGTGCCTAGGGGACATGGGGGAAGGGGTGGGGGACGATAGGACTTAGTCTTATAGACTAACAGTTTTCGCACCACATCATTTAGGGGATCGTGGAGCCCAGCATGGAGGAGCAGCCTCGGAGGTCGGCCCGTTTGGAGATAGGGCAGTCTAGCTCAGGAGTTCAGACAGTTGGGACTATGAGCCCTTGACCTTAGTAGTGTTTTATTTTGCTTCCGCTGGAGTGACTATGTAGTGAGGATTTGATGTATCGGGCTTAAGCCCTTACTTTCAGTACATTTATATTTTGTGGACTCTCCCTTCGTGGAGATATTATTACTCTAATGTGATTTTATTGTGGACTTTTGGTTAGATTTTTTACCTCACTTGTGTTTACTCTACTTTCGTTGCTTTTCTGTGATCAAATCGGCCAGCAGAATCGGCATTTCGCGGTGATGACCCTTCAGGGCATGAAGGTGTCACCGCAAAGCGGCGGTTCTGGGCCTAAGACCCCGGTATTTCAAAAGAAAAAAATAGGGGGTCTTACATCCCCCTACGGAGATATCTCAGTCGCCGATCCCCCCTGGGATAGGGAAATACATTGCAACTCTCTAAGGGGAACTCTTCGAGGGACGGTCGGGTTCTTCTCGACCATCCACCGGTGCGGGCGACGAGCCGACCCCTCGGAAGCTTGTTCTTGGTGCTCGTTTTGTTCTCGCCTGTCCCCTCTAACGTTTCTATTGTAGGTTATAACACGATTTCCTCCTCCAAAGCCGAGATGAGTGAGGAGTATTCGCCTCCCCCTAACACAGAGGGTATTTCAGAGTACCTGGGCAACCTGGCGAATGCGGCGGGGATGAAAAGACAAGTGACATTGCTGTTTCAGAAGCGTACTCTGCTGCTACAAGAGATCTTCAATAGGGTTAAATGAGACAAAACTGCGACGAAGGCGCGGCTCGCGGCTCTGGAGGGATCGCGGCGCCCAGCCGGAGAGTAGAAAGTTACTTCCCCTGGTGTGCATATTATGCAGGCCGAGGAGGGGCTTAGGTACGCCACGGAGCAAGTAGGCCTGGCCCAGCAGGAACTGGTGGTGGTTCGCATTTTCCACTATCCTTGCGTGTCGCCCCGGACCGGGACGCAGAGGCGGGGCAGGTGGAAATGGATCCAGTACTGACCCGCCTACCCCCTCCCCGCGGTCAGTCGTCGGGTCAGGCCACATCCACACTCTAAACCAACTCACATAGTAGGTTTTCTCGTCTTGAAACATTTAAAGTCTGTAATAATATGAGACTTCGCTCGCCCGTCGACGAGCTTAATTTCTGCCGTACGTTACTTCTATTGTGTTGCTATCTAGTTTTCTTTGGGTTGGTACGAATGAAGCCTTCTTGCTCACCCACGAATTCTTTAAGCGGGCGTGAGATCGTTGAATCGGCTTGCCCAACCCGCCTATTTAATCTTGGAAGGAGCGGGACGGTAGCTCGTTGGTTGCGAGTCTCCCTGGATCGCCTATGGTTTGGGGTAGGCGTGAGCCGCTACTTGCCTGCCTCTTGTGCGGATGTGGGTGGGCATAATTCGCTACCGGATGGTCCTTGTGGCACGATTGCGAGTCGTGAAGTTGAACCATCAAGCCTCTTTTTGCTATCCGCACTTTTCCCGCCGACAAAAGAGTTTCCCGCCCTTTTTCTTTCTATAAATAATCCCTACCTGCCATTGCTCATCCATTGCATTTAAGCTTTTCTCCTTTCCTGCTCCTTGCGAACCCCGGCTCACCTGCTTCCTGCAAGGACTTCCTCACCCGCTTAGCGAGCTTTCTACGAAATGGGCGGCGGCGGCAGCAGCGGCGATGCAGACGGGCGGGGCAAGTACGCTTGGACCTTTGGCGATCATAATTTCCCCTATGCCGCCATTTTCGAAGGCGAGTTCTTCAAGGCGATAAGTGACTACATACCGCTACGTTTCATGGCGAGGCGGTCTGGGGAGGGAGAAAGAATAAATGACCTCATGGAGGGAGAGCTCGCCATCCTGGTGGCGCACTTTGAGGCTGGCCTATGGCTCCCTCTATGGCCGGAGGTGCTCCAGATACTGAAATATTTCAGGGTCATCCTCGGCCAGATAACCCCGAACTTCGTAGCAGTCATTGTCGGATTCGGTTGTTTCCTTCGGGAAGAGCGGGTTGAGTTTATCCTCGTAGTCTTCCGCAAGCTGTTCTCTTTCGACACAAATAAGGACGCGACCGCCTACTTCTCTAGTGCCCATCTGGCTCAAGAAATTTGTGTTCGTAAAGGTGTACTTCAGCAACGTCCCCTTCTCGCAGGTTCATCTCAGCGAGGCGAGCTATCGCCCACCTAGCCTGGGGGGTCATGAAGCGGACCTATGTGGGTTCTTTGCCAGGAAGAACTTCTAGGTCACGTACATGTATTATAATTTGGACAACCTCGTCCCCGTCCCACCCGGGGGAGGTAAGCTACCTGCGCTTCTCCGTTTTAATTCATTGTTTTACCTACTTTAAACCTCTCTTATCACAGGTGAGCGAGACATCCTATTCTAGCCTCCTTATGAGAGTGTGCGAGTCGCTCCGAGTGGGCTCGCATGTGCTCAAGCTGCAGACGCCGAACAATGCGAGATCCCAGCGTATGCTATCCAGAAGTGGCCGAGACGCGAACAACCTCCACTACCACCGCCCAAGAAGGTGAAGGCTACGAGCGAGGCGCCCACCGCGGGCCAGAGAAAAGTCAAAGCCCCAGTGACCCAACCAGCCAAGGATCCCGCCCCCGCTCCTGCTTCACCTAGCGGCATACCTCGCGAGGCAGCTGGCACCTCCGGGCCGTAGGAAGAGGCGCGGGATGCCATGAAGCCGCTGTCGAGAGGGCACCACAACTTCGATTATGATGAGAAGTGCCTAGACAAGCTTGGCATCCCGCTTCAGTCATGGGACAAGGAGTCGAACCGGGCGATGATCTCTACCCTGGTGCCGAGTTGGCTGGATTAGGAGACCATCAGCGGGGAGGCTTACAACTTCTCGTTTGGCCTTTATTCGTGAGAGGAAGCAGCAATCTACGATGAGGAGGCAACGCAGGTGCCGTTGCATGAAAGCGCACGAGCCCAGCTCCGCAGCCTGGAGCTGGCCCACATGGCCGGCCGGCACTGCAGATGAGAACATTTCTTGAACGCCCCGTCGCTCAAGCGGCTGGCGGATGAGAAGGAAGAGGCCCGTCGCCTCGCCTAGGAGGAGGCAGAGCGGTAGAGGGAGATGGCGGATGCAGCTGACGCCGCCGTCACCACTCTAGAGAAAGAGAGGGAAATGTTGTGGGCACGGGTGCAAGAGCTAGAAGCCGCAGCGACTGTCTTGCTGTCATCAAGCAGCGCCTGCCAGCTCACGCATTACACCGAGCATGAACTGGAAGAAATGATGCAAAAGAACGTGGCCAGAGTGACCAAGTATACAATCCAGATGCTACGGTGGGGCAATCTCATCAAGAGCGAGGGAACGGGTGTCTCCGCGAGCGACGTGGTGCCGACATTGTTCCTCCCGGTGCCGAATCCGGGAGACAAGTCTTACCAGCGCCTCTAAATTTGTCCCTCAGGAGCTCGCGTCCTCCTTATGTATATACTTTCTCTTCGTTATGATGTAAGTGCGGGCCACGTCCTCATTTTTTATTTCTGCCCATTAGTGAAATGTTTTGTATTCGCCTCTTCGTGTGTATGTATATTATTGTCGCTTGTATTGTCTTCCATGTAGTGCAGATTTTCTTTCTTTTTGGTCTCGCAGCTTGTCTTAATCTTCCCGCTCGCAATTACTTTTTCCGTGCCCTGACGGTGAGATCACGTGCCCTCTAAGGACTTAGTGTAGGAAGCATATGTGCTGCCTCCCTAGCCCAGGTCCTCCGTGTCGCCTGCCCGCTTGCTAGGAGGGGTGAGCAGTCTCGGCTCGCAGCCTAGCTACCAGATTCCCCACGAGATGCCCCTTATAAGACACGGCATGGATCTCGCCTCCTTGTATCTTGGGTGTCGATTGATCATGTGGGACCTATCTCATCGGCTATGTGACTTCTTTCATGTCATTCGGATGACAAGGGCCCTCTAACTTCCAACACCGCTTCGTTCATCTCGACCTGTACTGTTGGCCAGTTAGGGAACTGGATTAGACTCCTACGAGTGACTTCCAGCCATGCCAGCGTTTTGAGAGCCTGGCAGCGAGATTTGCTCAGCGTCTGGGTAGACCCACACAAGTGACATCCAGCCCTGCTAGCTAGGTGAGAGCCTGGCACCGAGATCTGTCTGGGGTCCGGCTAGACACCTTCGAGTGACATCCGTCCCTACCACCTAGGTGAAAACCTGGCAGCGTTATCTGCTCGGGGTCCGGGTAGATGCATATGAGTGACATCTAGCCCTGCTAGCTAGGTTAGAGCCTTGCAGCGGGATCTGCTTGGGGTATAGGTAGACACCTTCGTATGACATCCAACACTGCCATCTAAGTGAGAGCCTGGCAGCGGGATTTGCTCGGGGTCCGGGTAGATGCACATGAGTGACATACAGCCCTGTCAGCTATGTGAGAGCCTAGCAGCGGGATCTACTCGGGGTCTGGGTAGACACCTTCGAGTGATATCCAGCCCTGCCAGCTAAGTGAGAGCCTCGCAGCGGGATCTGCTCGGGGTCCAGGTAGACGCACATGAGTGACATACAGCCCTGCCAGCTAGGTGAGAACCTGACAATGGGATCTGCTCAGGGTTTGGGTAGACGCATACGAGTGACATCCAGCCATTCCAGCTAGGTGAGATCCTAGTAGCGGGATCTGCTCGTGGTCTGGGTAAACACCTTCGAGTGATATCCATCCCTGCCAGCTAAGTGAGAGTATGACAGCGGGATCTGCTCGGGGTCTGGGTAGACAAATTCGAGTGACATCTAGCCTTGCCAGCTAAGTGAAAGCCTTGTAGCGGGATCTGCTCATTGTCTAGGTGGACACCTTCGATTGACATCCAGCCCTGCCAGCTAAGTGAGAGCGTGGCAGCAAGATCTGCTCGCAGTCTGGGTAGACACCTTCGAGTGACATCCCACCTTGCCAACTATGTGAGAGCCTGACAGCGGGATCTGCTCGGGGTGCGGGTAGATGGAGACGAGTGACATCCAGCCCTGCCAGCTAGGTGAGAGCTTGACAACGGGATCTGCTTGAGGTCAGGGTAGACACACACGAGTGACATCCAACCCTGCCAGCTAACTGAGAACCTGGTAGCGGGATCTGATCGGGGTCTATCAAATGAATACTTCACCCTATCATGTGAGTTACTGCAGCAGGATTAGCATATCACAAAGCTTTATTAAGAACAGGTCATTACTTACATATTTCAAGGATAAAAAACATTTCTAGTTGCCACCGCTCTAGGTGATGCTTAGGGCCTCGCCCTCCACATTTTGGAGATGATACCCTCCTGATTTTATCATTTCTTTGACAATGTTGGAACCTTCCCAGTTGGGGTTGAGCATCCCCACGGTTGACGATCTTCGTGCTGCATCCACCTTTTTCAAGACCAAGTCCCCCTTCGTAAATTGTTTGACTTTGACATGCTTGTCAAAGCACTTGGCCATTCTCCTCTTAACTTCTTCTTGTCAGATGGTGGAGAGGTCGCGCTATTCCTCCACCATGTCGAGGGAGAACAGGAGCTACTCCTCGTTTTCAGCTGGCCATTTTTCCCTGCCTTCTTCTGCCGCAACCACCCACAGCGTTTGGACTTTAAATTCTATGGGGAGTACTACTTCAGAACCGTGGGAGAGCTTGAAGGGGTTCTCCCCTGTTGTTGTATTGGGGGTGGTCCTCAGGGCCTAGAGAACTGAGGGAAGCTACTCCAGCCAGCTCCCTTTTAGGTTGTCTACCTTCTTATTCAATAGGCTCACAATGATCTTATTCACGGCCACAACCTGCCCGTTGCTCCTAGGGTGGTGGACCGAGGCAAACCTGAGATCAATCCCGAGTTGCTCGCAGAAGCTAGTGAATTATGTGCTGGCGAACTGAGACCCGTTTTCCGTGACAATGGCCTGGGGCAGCCCATGGCAGCGGATGATCTCCCACCAGACAATGTTTTTGATGACTTGGGAAGTCACTTTGGCCAGCGCCTTCACCTCCAGCCACTTAGAGAAATAATCTATCATCACCAACATGAACCTCCTCTACCCACTGGCTTGGGGGAATGGTCCGAGTAAATACATTCCCCAAATTTCAAAGGGCCAGGGTGTTGTGATACTTTTGAGGCGATGAGCCGGCTATAGTTGGAGGGGAGCAAACAACTGGCATTTTTGGCACCTCTTCGTGAATTCTACAGCATCGCAACCCAGGGTTGGCCAGAAGTAACCCTACCTAACAATCCTCCCTTCCAGGGTCCGACTCCTAGAAATGCTCCCAAACTCCCCGGAGTTAGTTTATTCCAAGATTCTTTGTACTTCTCTCTCCGCCACGCAACGAGCCAGCATCCCTGAGAGAGTCTTCCTATACAATTGTCTGTCCTGGAGGAGATATTATGCTGATTTGTACCTGAGCTTCTTCTTGTCCACCCCCTCCGGGTACTCTCCTGTGGAGAGGAAATTTGCAATCGGGTCCATCCTTGAGGAGTGCTGATAAACCTCCATTAGTTCCCCCTCTTCGATTGAAGGGCAAAATAGAACGTTGATGGTGCCACCCACCCAGGGGCCGTATTTTTCCTGCTGATCGACTTGCTTGTTTTCCTCCTGGGGCACGTGTCGGATGGAGAAGGTTTGGAACGTGTCGATGACCCCCTTAACTTTGGCCAAGTATAGCCGCAGGGTAGGCTCTCTTGCCTCAAACTCCCCATTGATCTGGGAAGCCACCACCATGGAGTTAGTGAGGACCTCCACATCGAGCACCCTCAACTCCCTGGCCAGGCGTAGCCCTACTATCACTGCCTTGTACTCGGCTTGGTTGTTAGTGATGAGGAATTGCAGCACCACCATATGTTCGATTATAGTTCCCTAGGGGCTCTCCAAGATCACCCCCACCCCCAGGGAAAGCCTCCCCGAGGCGCCATCTACCTTCACCCTCCACAGAGTCGGCTGAGTGAGCTCTTCCTCCACCACCTCGATCACATAATCGGACAAAAAGTCGGCCATTGCTTTGGCCATAATCAGGAGGCGGGGGATGAAGGAGATGTCGAACTTGCTCAACTCCACCTACGACTTGGCCAGCCTACCCGAACACTCCACCCCCTCAAAGATGTTGAGGAGGGGATGGTCAGTCACCACTCGAATGGAGTGTGCCTGGAAGTAAGGCCACAGCCTTTGGGCTGAGGTGATCAGTGCGAAAGACAGCTTTTCCAAAATCGGATATCGGAGCTCGGCCTTCCTCAGGACCAGACTCACAGAGTATATGGGGAGCTGCCTCTTCCCCTCTTCGCGCACTAGGACAGAGCTCAAGGCCTCCGCTCCGACCCCGAGATTCAAAAATTGGTCCTCCCCCTCTTTCGACCCTTGGAGCAACGGAGCTTGCGTCAACTACAACTTACGAGCTTGGAATGCCTCCTCGCACAACTTGGTCCACTCAAATTTTTGACCTCCCCTTAGTGTTTTGAATAAGGGGGAGCACTTCTCCCCGGCCCGGGAGAGGAACCGGCTCAATCCTGCCAGTGATGCTTAAGATCACGGCAGTGAACCGGTCGCATGAGTAATATAAAATGGGGGTTTTCCCAAGTATCGATCTCACAAGGAACACAGTAAGGTGGAGTTATTTTCGAGGAGGACTTGAGATTGAAGTCCTCAGGTCGGGGCTTACTAGGGGGGGTTTGGATTGTTGCGATGAAAAGAAAGTAAAAATCTAACAACTACTCCTATACAACGCCGCTATACGATGCTTCACCAGGCGGGATGGAAGACTAGTCGGGCCGCTATGCAACGAATCACTAGGCGGATGGACGAGAAGGCTAGCGGATGAGGTGGTTAGAACGGCGGAATGAGGGTCGTGAGCACCTCTTCGCAATGCACGCCACTAGCAATTGCTAGTGCGGCAAGGGTGGATGGTGGTGGATGGAATATGGCGCAACTCAAGTAAATAACGAAAACATACAATCACATAGTCATGATTGTATAAAAACGTTTTACAAAATAAGTATACTTCATCAATATAAATAGATTTAAACACCAATGTTCAATAATAAAGCAAGAACAAGTCAAGAGATCGACCGAATCCGAAGTCTTGCTGAGGATTCACGGTTGGAATCTTCGGGTTGTCATTCCGCGTCCAAGCTCGGTCCTCAACTGCGTCCGGGATAGAGAAGGGCTGCCACCACCTTCCAATGGCCCGTCTTCTTCGTCTCACGATAGCAGATGAAGTTTGCTAGCTTTCCTTTGCTTGATGGCTATGGCGTCAAACCCTACTTGTAGCTCACAGATGAAGGAGAAGGTCGAGAGGAAGCTCCGGCTCGGATTTGGCGGTGAAAGCTTGCCCGAAGCACCTCCCTAGGGTGGAAGATGAAGGGGAACGACGGAGAAGGCGGAAAATGGCAGAGAAATGTTGAGCTCCGGATCCTCTTCTCGAATTAGGGCGAGACCTGCACTATATATACAAAGCAGAAATGAACAATGTGCACGGTCACAGGCACACGACCAGTGGTCGTGCGCACTATGTCCGGTGCTCATGCGCAATGGCATGGAATATCAGGAAGAAGAACTGGGATAACGCGCACGAGTAGTGGCGCACGACCAATGGTCATGCGCACTAAGTCCAATGGTCGTGCGATTACCCCAGACAGGACTCCAAAAAAGAGGAATCAATGCACACGATCAGTGGCGCACGACCGGCGGTCGTGCGCATTATGTCCAATGGTCGTGCGCTTACCCCAGGCTAATTCTGGAAAACGTAGAGTAGTGCGCGCGATCAGGGGCGCACGACCAGTGGTCGTGCGCATTATATCCCATGATCGTGAGCAGTATGCCTGTTTCACAACCATCTCGGAACACGCACACGACCCCTGTACCGATAGGAAAAACAAATCACTAATCTGTGCAGACATTCCAGACAATCACAAAAGGGAGTACAAATTATAAAAATAACAAAATACACAACCATGGGCATAAATGTGCACTTCCTATGGAAATAAAGATTAGATGAAATAGGAACGATAAAGAACTAAAAGTGAAGTGCAACCGTGTGAAAACTAGCCCAGATAAGTCCGAAAATAGGTATATAAAGTGGACTCATCACACCCCCAGACTTAACTGTTTGCGCGTCCCGAGCAAACAAAATCTAAGCAGATAGGGAAAAATAATAGTTAACAAAGAAATTGCGATACAAAGTACCATGCGAAGTCGCATGCTCGCGCGCATAAAAATATAATAGAAGATATTTCTAATTATGCAGAATAGTTTATATTTTTCACAATGCGTATCAAAATTTTACTATTACTCAAAAATGGAATCACGGTGAATCATCCGGTCACGTGTAGGGAGAAAGTAGAATAATCGCTAGGCGAGCATTGCCAAAGATCGGGGCTCGGTATAACCTCCAAAGGAATCCACCAATGTCGGTGACCATATGCTTTCCCTTTCGCATTCTCTCCACGGCACTGGTTTAGCTCACACACGAATCAGTAGGACTATAGGTGAAGAGATGGGGCTTGGGTTTCGGTGAGGTAAACAAAGATAAACAGGAAGGCTATGCACCTAACCCAAATGAGCTAGTATAAAGGGAATCCATCAGCTAACCAAAATATATGCGGGTACACCACACCCCCAGACATAACTTTTAACAAATGGGTGTGTGCACCGCCTACTCCAAATATAATCACATTTCCATAAAGATTTTCAATTTAAACTTTTTCTTTTCACTTCTTTTTTTTCTTTACAAATATTTTTCTCTTTTTTTTCTTCATTCAAATCATCTTTTTTTTGCAATTTCAGCAAATATAACATTGGAGCACATCCACATAATCACAAGTAAAATCACCACATCACACCCCAACATTAAAATGTAAACACTAAAGCTCAACTTGGGTGTGCGACTAGGATTGGCTATGAGGCTTTGGTGAAATCATGGTGGAGCTGAATCAAAAGGAGGGGTAGGCACAACGGGGCTAGCGAGGATAAGACATCAGGAACGGTACAAAGCTCAACCGGGCCAAAATGATGGCCTACATATCGCTCATGCATGACTAACCTATACCCATGCTTCAAGAATAGCTTGAGGCAAGTTCTTAGCCAACGAGAAAGACTATCCATCCTCCCGACTCGAGCAATATGAACCTAACGGCCGTCTACACACATCCCTAAAAGCTACCGTCGGATTCACACCGGATTCACCAACTTTTGAGTAGAATAAAAGTCTTTACGCAAATAGAAAGATATAAAACTATAAGCATACAGAAAAATTAAATCTACTCAAATTTCTACACGAGACGAGAGCAGTTGACTAGGAGCACAGCAAGGTCAACATTTTACTCCGTCTCACAATCCTATGTAAACACCATAATTTTCCCAAATCTAACGAAGAAATGAGTTTAACTCGCAGCACGCAAAAAGCTAAGCACGCGCTCATATGGGTGCAGTGGTGTGTGATGCAATGAACTAAGCAAAATAAAACTATGAAAGCTTCTAGTATGCACATGAGATGTGCACGTGCAATAGGTAACAGATCTCTCCCCCAGACTTAAACTAAACTACACAGCATATGATAGAGAAATTAAGATCATAAAGAGCTAAGGGAAGAGGTTACCCAATGCTCAGCTAGTGAGTAAACCAGAAGACGCGTGGAAACCTGAAGCAGGCCCGCCATACAAAGAATCACAACCCCGCCAATACAAATTTACCATGAATACCTGCAGGGGTGAGCTCTGCAAAAACAAAACAAAATATACAAAAAGAAATGCTAAAACTAAAATAGACAAGAAAAATAAGATGCAGAAAATGAAAGATAAGTACTGGGGTTATTGTCATCCCAGCACGACTTATTCAGCTACGAAAAGGTTCTAGCTAATGGGCCTATAAAAAGAAAAATGCACAGGTAACTGTTCCAATATCCGTTTCGGTAACGGGTACCGATACGGTGATAGAACAGTTACCCCTCTACCTAAATAGTAATACCTTTCCAACACAGGTAGAGGAAATAGGAAGTAGGATGAGGAGGAGGCCTGGTCCTTACTCATCTTACCACAAAATAAATCCTTGCCTAGCAAGGTATCGTCTATCACAGGCCCGCAGGAGGCGATGGCAACAACATGAGCACAAAGCTCATCGTCATCCCAACGTACCTGTGGAGACTCATCCTGCACAGGCTCAGATAAGGAAGGGGGATCAAGTAATAAAAGAGAAGAAGAACTAAAAGAATCAGAAAATTGGAGAGTGATCCCGGTATCACTCTCAGCAGGATCCAAGCAGAGATCATCGTCGTTATCATACGAGTCATACCGAGGGGAATCCGAGAACTCGAGGTCTGCGGTGGTAAGAGTAACGACCTCATCCAATAAGGAGGTGCAAACCTCCGCATCGGAAAGGGGATATTCCTCATCCCACCGGGGTGCGTAAAAGTGTTCCGAAGATCCACCTTCTCCGTCGGAGATAGAGGAAACATCATCCAACTTCGGCGCAACCTCGGGCACCGAATCATCAACAAGTACGACATCATCAACTGACTCACACAAAAATGGAGTAGCACAATCCGGCAAAAATTGCGGAGGGGCAAGGCTGCTCTCAAAATCAAGCACTGAATGAGCAGGCCCCATCGCAAAATCATTCGCTGACACCACCCCATCGACGACCGGAACATTCTCATCGTCCCATACAGGAGCGTCCATGAGTTCCTGCTCCTCTTTTTGTTGGCTAACACCAGAGTGATCATCATCACTCGAGGAAAGCTCGTAAAAATGGATCGAGGGACCCATGAAAGAGCTGTATGCGGCCAGAGATTCTTCAGTAATCTCAACGGGTAAAGAATGAGCAAAGTGCGTTATATCAGTGTATGGGCCAGGCAACACCATGGTAGGCCTGTCCACAACAGTCTTCCACGAACGGGAGGTTGTTGTGCACACGCCCTCAGAGGGAGAAGGCTTGCACAAACGAGGGCAATCCTTAAACATGTGGCCCACACCTTGACATAACAAACACCGAATGCAATGCTCGACATTCATAACAGCAATGACATCGATGGATCGGCGCAAAGTGTCAAGGATACGACACTCAGCATCAGGATCCATCACGAACAAAAATAATTGCTGAAAAAGTGCTACACAGCTAAAATAAAAAAATAGCACAAATCTTCTATCTAAATCAAAAATCAGAAAAGGGTAAAAAGAAATAAGCAAAATAAAAATTCTAATAACAAAAGCAAATAAAAAAATGATATGCACAAATGGAAAAGGGCTTTAATCTATTATCTCCCTCTCCACAAACTCACAAGACTGTGTTCCCCGGCAACAGCGCCAAAAACTTGATGCTAAAGATCACGACAGTGAACCTGTCGCACAAGTAATATAAAATGGGGGTTCTCCCAAGTATCGATCTCACAAGGAACACAGTAAGGTTGAGTTAGTTTCGAGGAGGACTTGAGATTGAAGTCCTCAGGTCGGAGCTAACTAAGGGGGGGGGGGGTTTGGATTGTGGCGATGAAAAGAAAGTAAAAATCTAACTACTCCTATGCAACGCCGCTATGCGATGCTTCGCCAGGTGGGATGGAAGACTAGTCGGGCCGCTATGCACTGAATCACTAGGCGGATGGACGAGAAGGCTAGTAGATGAGGTGGTTAAAACAGCGGAATGAGGGTCGTGAGCACCTCTTCGCAACGCACGCCACTAGTAATTGCTAGTGCGGCAAGGGTGGATGGTGGTGGATGGAATATGGTGCAATTCAAGTAAATAACGAAAACATACAATCACATAGACATAATTGTATAAAACCGTTTTACAAACTAAGCATACTTCATCAATATAAATAGATTTAAACACCAATGTTCAACAATAAAGCAATAACAGGTCAAGAGATCGACCGAATCCGAAGTCTTGCTGAGGATTCATGGTTGGAATCGTCGGGTTGTCATTCCGCATCCAAGCTCGGTCCTTAACTACGTCTGGGATAGAGAAGGGCTGTCACCACCTTCCAATGGCCCGTCTTCTTCATCTCACGATAGCGGACGAAGTTTGCTAGCTTTCCTTTGCTTGATGGCTATGGCGTCAAACCCTACTTGAAGCTCACGGATGAAGGAGAAGGCCGAGAGGAAACTCCGGCTTGGATTTGGCGGTGAAAGCTTGCCCGGAGCACCTCCCTAGGGTGGAAAATGAAGGGGAACGGCGGAGAAGGCGGAAAAAGGCGGAGAAATGTCGAGCTTCGGATCCTCTTCTCGAACTACGGCGAGACCTGCACTATATATACAAAGCAGAAATGAACAATGCGCACGATCACAGGCGCACGACCAGTGGCCGTGCGCACTATGTCCTGTGCTCGTGCGCACTGGAATGGAATATCAGGAAGAAGAAATGGGATAACGCGCACGAGTAGTGGTGCACGACCAATGGTCGTGCGCACTAAGTCCAATGGTCGTGTGATTACCCCAGACAGGACTCCAAAAAAGAGGAATCAATGCACACGATCAGTGGCGCACGACCGGCGGTCGTGAGCATTATATCCAGTGGTCGTGCGCTTACCCCAGGCTAATTCTGGAAAACGTAGAGTAGTGCGCACGATCAGGGGCGCACGACCAGTGGTCGTGCGCATTATATCCCATGATCGTGCGTAGTATGCCTGTTTTACAACCATCCTGGAACACGCACACGACCCCTGTACCGATAGGAAAAACAAATCACTAATCTGTGCAGACATTCCAGACAATCACAAAAGGGAGTACAAACTATAAAAATAACAAAATACACAACCACAGGCATAAATGTGCACTTCTTATGGAAATAAAGATTAGATGAAATAGGAATGATAAAGAACTAAAAGTGAAGTGCAACCGTGTGAAAACTAGCCCAGATGAGTCCGAAAATAGGTATATAAAGTGGACTCATCACACCCCCAGACTTAACTGTTTGCACGTCCCGAGCAAAAAAAATCTAAGCAGATAGGGAAAAATACTAGTTAACAAAGAAATTTCGATACGAAGTACCATGCGAAGTCGCATGCTCGCGCGCGTAAAAATATAATAGAAGAAATTTCTAAGTATGCAGAATAGTTTATATTTTTCACAATGCGTATTGAAATTTTATTATTACTCAAAAATGGAATCACGATGAATCATCCGGTCATGCGTAGGGAGAAAGTAGAATAATCTCTAGGCGAGCATTGCCAAAGATCGGGGCTCGGGATAACCTCCAAAGGAATCCACCAATGTCGGTGACCATATGCTTGCCCTTTCGCATTCTCTCCACGACACTGGTTTGGTTCACACACGAATCAGTAGGACTATAGGTGAAGAGATGGGGCATGGGTTTCGGTGAGGTAAACAAAGATAAACAGGAAGGCTATGCACCTAACCCAAATGAGCTAGTATAAAGGGAATCCATCAGCTAACCAAAATATATGCGGGTACACCACACCCCCAGACTTAACTGTTAACAAATGGGTGTGTGCACCGCCTACTCCAAATATAATCACATTTCCATAAAGATTTTCAATTTAAACTTTTTCTTTTCACTTCTTTTTTTTTCTTTACAAATATTTTTCTCTTTTTTTTTCTTCATTCAAATCATCTTTTTATTTTTGCAATTTCAGCAAATATAACATTGTAGCACATCCACATAATCACAAGTAAAATCACCACATCACACCCCAACATTAAAATGTAAACACTAAAGCTCAACTAGGGTGTGCGACTAGAATTGGCTATGAGGCTTTGGTGAAATCATGGTGGAGCTGAATCAAAAGGATGGGTAGGCACAACGGGGCTAGCGAGGATAAGACATCAGGAACTGTACAAAGCTCAACTGGGCCAAAATGATGGCCTACATCACGCTCATGCATGACTAACCTATACCCATGCTTCAAGAATAGCTTGAGGTAAGTTCTTAGCCAACGAGAAAGACTATCCATCCTCATGACTCGAGCAATACGAACCTAACGGCCGTCTACACACAACCCTGATCTACCGTCGGATTCACACCGGATTCACCAACTTTTGAGTAGAATAAAAAGTCTTTACGTAAATAGAAAGATATAAAACTATAAGCATACAGAAAAATTAAATCTACTCAAATTTCTACACGAGACGAGAGCAGTTGACTAGGAGCACAGCAAGGTCAACATTTTACTCCGTCTCACAATCCTATGTCAGCACCATAATTTTCCCAAATCTAACGAAGAAATGAGTTTAACTCGCAGAACCCAAAAAGCTAAGCACGCGCTCATGTGGGTGCAGTGGTGTGTGATGCAATGAACAAAGCAAAATAAAACTATGAAAGCTTCTAGTATGCACATGAGATGTGCACGTGCAATATGTAACAGATCTCTCCCCTAGACTTAAACTAAACTACACAGCATATGATAGAGAGATTAAGATCATAAAGAGCTAAGGGAAGAGGTTACCCAATGCTCAGCTAGTGAGCATACCAGAAGACGCGTGGAAACTTGAAGCAGGCCCGCCATATGAAGAATCACAACCCCTCCAATAAAAATTTGCCATGAATACCTGCAGGGGTGAGCTCCGCAAAAACAAAACAAAATATACAAAAAGAAATGCTAAAACTAAAATAGACAAGAAAAATAAGATGCAGAAAATGAAAGATAAGTACTGGGGTTATTGTCATCCCAGCACGACTTATTCAGCTACGAAAAGGTTCTAGCTAATGGGCCTATGAAAAGAAAAATGCACAGGTAACTGTTCCAATATCCATTTCGGTAACGAGTACCGATACGGCGATAGAACGGTTACCCCTCTACCTAAATAGTAATACCTGCCCAACACAGGTAGAGGAAATAGGAAGTAGGATGAGGAGGAGGCCTGATCCTCACTCATCTTACCACAAAATAAATCCTTGCCTAGCAAGGTATCGTATATCACAGGCCCGCAGGAGGCGATGGCAATGACATGAGCACAAATCTCATCATCATCCCAACGTACCTGTGGAGACTCATCCTGCAAAGGCTCAGATAAGGAAGGTGGATCAAGTAATAAAAGAGAAAAAGAACTAAAAGAATCAGAAAATGGGAGAGTGATCCTGGTATCACTCTTAGTAGGATCCAAGCAGAGATCATCGTCTGTATCATACGAGTCATACCGAGGGGAATCCGAGAACTCGAGGTCTGCGGTGGTAAGAGGAACGACCTCATCCAATAAGGAGGTGCAAACCTCCGCATTGGAAAGGGTATATTCCTCAACCACCGGGGTGCGTAAAAGTGTGCCGAAGATCCACCTTCTCCGTCGGAGATAGAGGAAACATCATCCCACTTCGGCGGAACCTCGGGCACCAAATCATCAACAAGTACGACATCATCAACCGACTCACACAAAAATGGAGTAGCACAATCCGACAAAAATTGCGGAGGGGCAAGGCTGCTCTCAAAATCAAGCACTGAATGAGCAGGCCCCATCGCAAAATCATTCGCTGACGCCACCCCGTCGACGACCGGAACAATCTCATCGTCCCACACAGGAGCGTCCATGAGTTCCTGCTCCTCTTTTTGTTGGCTAACACCAGAGTGATCATCATCACTCGATGAAAGCTCGTAAAAAGGGATCGAGGGACCCATGAAAGAGCTCTATGCGGCCAGAGATTCTTCAGTAATCTCAACGGGTAAAGAATGAGCAAAGTGCGTTATATCAATGTATGGGCCGGGCAACACCGTTGTAGGCCTGTCCACAACAGTCTTCCACGAACGGGAGGTTGTTGTGCACACGCCCTCAGAGGGAGAAGGCTTGCACAAACGAGGGAAATCCTTCAACATGTGGCCCACACCTTGACATAACAAACACCGAATGCAATGCTCGGCATTCATAATAGCAAAGGCATCGATGGATCGGCGCAAAGTGTCAAGGATACGACACTCAGCATCAGGATCCATCACGAACAAAAATAATTGCTGAAAAAGTGCTACACAACTAAAATAAAAAATAGCACGGATCTGCTATCTAAATCAAAAATCAGAAAAGGGTAAAAAGAAATAAGAAAAATAAAAATTCTAATAACAAAAGCAAATAAAAAAATGATATGCACAAATGGAAAAGGGCTTCAATCTATTATCTCCCTCTGCACAAACTCACACGACTGTGTTCCCCAGCAACGGCACCAAAAACTTGATACTAAATGTTAGAAAGTAGAGACAAGAAGCGAAAAGTAGAGAACAAGCGAATAAACTTTTGAATAATTGAAATTTTATTATCCAAAAAAGATATCTATTACAAAGGTATGCCCTCCTTTATATAGAATGGAGGAGAGATGAGAGAATACAAATAAGAGATGTGGGACTATAATTTACAGGACAAGCGGACTATACAAAACAAACCGCACAAGCCGCGCGGTTAGACAGCAGGGCTAACCGCACGGCTACCACCAGAGAGGAAGAGAGACTGCCATGGTAGACCGCCAGACCGCCCGGTCTCCAAGCCGACTGAGACAAACCGCCAGACCGCGCGGTCTTCAACCCGCCAAGACAAACCGCCAGACCGCCCGGTCACCAACTTCAACACTCCCCCTCAAGCTGGAGCATATATATCGATCATGCCCAGCTTGTCACAGATGTGGAAAAAGGAAGCGGACACTGGCTTGGTGAAGACGTCTGCCAACTCGTTGTCGGACGTGACAAATGGAGTGCAAATCTGTTTCTTCAATATTTCTTCTCGAATAAAATGACAGTCGACTTCTATGTGTTTTGTTCTCTCATGAAAGACCGGATTTTTGGAAATGTGTATCGCGGCCTTATTGTCACAGAACATAGGAAGAGGATAGTTGTAAACCTCTCCTAAGTCAAGCATGAGAGCCCGCAACCACTTCAACTCACATGTAGTCGATGCCATGCTACGATATTTAGCCTCTGCACTAGACCTGGAAACGACAGACTGTTTCTTGCTCTTCCAACTCACAAGATTTCCTCCAACAAATGTGCAGAAACCTGAAGTTGATTTGCGGTCCCCTTTGTCATCCGCATAGCTTGAATCAGAGTAAGCTTCAACCCTTAGGTGACCATTCTTCTGAAATAGGAGTCCTTTCCCTGGAGCAGCTTTAATATACTCTAATATCCTCAGAGCAGATTGTAGATGACACTCCCTCGGAGCTTGCATGAACTGGCTCACCTTGCCAACAGCATAGGAGATGTCGGGTCTGGTTACCGTGAGATATATGAGCTTGCCCACCAGACGCCGGTATCTCGTAAGATCAGAGAGAAGAGGTGAGTCATCTGTCCAAGTTTTGTCTTCTCCAGCAGCCATAGGACAACGTGCAGGTTTAGCACCAGTGAGTGCTGCATCCTTTAAAAGATCAAGAGCATACTTCCGTTGTGAAAGGACCATGGAGTTGGGCTTTCTAGAGATTTCAATCCCCAGAAAGTATTTCGGGGAGCCCATATCCTTTGTAACCAGATGTTGACGAAGGTGTTTCTTGGTCATCAGTATCCCATCCTGGTCATCGCCAGTAAGAAGAATGTCATCAACATAAACCGCAAGAACAACAAGACCAGAGGCGGTTTTCCGAACAAACAAGGAGTGATCTGCTGAGCTTCGTGTAAAACCAATGGCCGCAACAATGCCACTGAACTTGTCAAACCAGGCATGAGGACTCTGCTTGAGGCCATAGATAGCCTTCTTTAGCCGGCATACCCGTGTCTCCCCCTGAGCAACATACCCAGGAGGTTGCTCCATGTAAATAGCTTCCTGCAGATCTCCATAGAGGAAGGCATTCTTAACATCTAGCTGCGAGATGGGCCAATCCCTGTTGACAGCTACAGAGAGAAGAACCCGAATAGTGCTGAGGCGAGCCACGGGCGAGAAAGTGTCAAAGTAATCAACCCCATAAGTTTGGGTAAAACACTTGGCAACCAGGCGAGCCTTATAACGATCCACACTGCCATCCGGGAGAAACTTCACCACGAAGACCCAGCGACAACCAACAACATCGGTGCCGAAAGGAGGCGGAACAAGGGTCCAGGTACCCCGTTCAATGAGAGTAGCAATCTCCTCATCCATGGCAACTTTCCAGTGAGGAATAGTAAGGGCCTCCTGGTAGGAACGGGGGGTGGTAGTGGCCGAGATAGCCAGGGCAAAGGCTCGGCGAGCAGGGGTAAGGCGATCGTAGGAAACAACCGCAGCAAGAGGATGGTGGGTACAAGCCCGAACCCCTTTGCGAAGAGCAATCGGGAGATCCAGGTCAGCAGGTGCCTTAGTATCCGGAGTATCCGTGGTGGAGAGAGCTGGCCCGGGATTAGAGAGAGATGGCAGCGGAGTGGAGGGAGAAAGCGGAGTAGAGGGTGGAGATGAGGAGGATGGGGAAGGCGGTGGAGTGGGTGGAGAGGACGGAACCTCAGTGGGAGCAGAGGGAAGGGATGGGTTGGTATGAGAAGGAGGAGCAGGAGGAGGAGAAGAGGAAGCGGGAGAGAAGTAAGATGCATTGGCAAAGAAGGTGACATCCGCAGAGACAAATTGCTTGCGGGTAACAGGGTCAAAGCAACAATAGCCTTTTTGAGTGGGAGAGTAGCCCAGAAAGACACATTTGGTGGCACGGGGTGAGAGTTTATCACGGGTGGCAGCGGGAGAGTGCACAAAAGCGGTGCACCCAAAGATGTGTAGAGGAAGAGGAAAGGGATCCTTGTCCGGATAAAGAATGGAGAAGGGGGTAGCACCGTGGAGAACGGTGGAGGGAAGGCGATTGATGAGATAGCAGGAGAGAAGGACAGCATAGCCCCAATAGGAGCGAGGAACATGCATTTGATTCATCATAGTGCGAGCGACATCAAGGAGGTGACGGTTTTTGCGTTCCGCCACCCCATTTTGTTGGGAAGTGTAGACACAGCTGGTTTGACGAATAACACCATGGTGAGTGCAAAAGGAGGAGAAGTCGTGGCTAAGATACTCCTTAGCATTGTCAGAACGAAGGATTTTAATAGATGTAGCAAAGTGAGTTTTAACCATCGAATAAAAGGAGGTCCAAACAGAGAACAACTCGGAGCGATCTTTAAGAAGATATACCCACGTAGACCGAGAGAAATCATCAATGAAGGTGACAAAATAGGAACTGCCCCGACCGATGGTGAGGGTAGGAGCGGGACCCCATATGTCAGAGTGAACGAGGTCGAACGGATGGGAAGAGCCCCGACTTTGCGTTGGTGGGAAGGAGGAGCAGTGATGTTTGCCAAGTTGACATGCATCACAGTTTAGAGGAGGATGATGAGGAGGGAGGTGCGGCAGGAGCTGTCGTAGAATGCGGGGAGGAGCATGTCCAAGGCGAAGATGCCATTGGAGAAGATCTGTAGAGGAGGAGGAGAAGACGGATAGAGCAGAAACATTGTCGAGGAAGTAGAGGCCACCACTCTCAGTCCCGGTAGCAATCGTCCGTTGGGAGTCCGGATCCTGAAAAGCACAAGAGGTAGGGGTGAATGTGACAGAACACCGTAGTTGCTTGCATAAAGAAGTAACCGATAATAAATTGCACGGAAACTTGGGCACATAGAGGGTATCAGCCAAGCAGAGAGATGGAGTGACTTGAACCATGCCCGTCCCATGGACCGGGGAGGGAGAGCCATCAGCGACAATGACCGGGGGCAACTGAGCCTGTGTGTCAAGAAGAGAGAAACATTGAGGGTTGCCTGTCATATGACTTGTTGCACCAGAGTCGATGAGCCATCTTCCGCGAGTCACAACATGAGCACTACCAGAAGAGGTGACCACGAAGGCGGACAGGCTGGAGGAGAGGAAAGCCATGGAAGCAAGAGAGTAGCAAACCGCGACGAGAAGAACAAGCCGCGAGAAGAGAATAGAGCACCAAGCCGGGCGACCAGAAAAAAGGTCGGGCGGCTAGAAAGGCCGCTTCCAAGAAGCCGAGCAAAGCAGAGGGAAAGAAGTCGCACGACCTGAAAAAGTCGGGCGAACAGAGGAGAACAGGTCGCACGGCCAAAGATGAGGCCGAGACGACTAGCAAGCAGGAGCGGGTAGAAGGCAACAAGAAGAAAGCAGCAAAAAAGCAGGCAAAGGTCCAGCGGGGAAGAGGTCGCGCGGACTGAGAAGACCGAGCAAACAGAAGAGAAGAGAAGAGCAGGTGACCGCGACCAAGATGCGGGTGAAAAAGGAACAACCCGCACGGTCAGGCAGAGCACAGCAGCAAACCGCGAGTATAGAGACAAGACACGCGGACAGAGACAGACCGCAACGACTAGGAAGTCGGAGAGGCAAGAAAGAACAAGGAGCGCGGCGACAACAAAACAGGTCGCTGCGACAAAGAGTAGTAGGAGAAGAGAACCAAGAAGAAGCAAGCTGCGCGAACAGGGCGGCGGACAGAAACAAGCCGCGCGGATAGAAATAAGCCGCGCGGATAGAAGAGAGGGCAAGCCGCGAATCAAGTCACAGAACGCGGAAAACAGGTCGCGAACAACAGAGGGCGCACAGAATCAGGAGGAAATGACCGTGTCCTCTGATACCATGTTAGAAAGTAGAGACAAGAAGCGAAAAGTAGAGAACAAGCGAATAAACTTTTGAATAATTGAAATTTTATTATCCAAAAAAGATATCTATTACAAAGGTATGCCCTCCTTTATATAGAATGGAGGAGAGATGAGAGAATACAAATAAGAGATGTGGGACTATAATTTACAGGACAAGCGGACTATACAAAACAAACCGCACAAGCCGCGCGGTTAGACAGCAGGGCTAACCGCACGGCTACCACCAGAGAGGAAGAGAGACTGCCATGGTAGACCGCCAGACCGCCCGGTCTCCAAGCCGACTGAGACAAACCGCCAGACCGCGCGGTCTTCAACCCGCCAAGACAAACCGCCAGACCGCCCGGTCACCAACTTCAACACTAAAGATTACGGCAGTGAACCGGTCGCACAAGTAATATAAAATGGGGGTTTTCCCTAGTATCGATCTCACAAGGAACACAGTAAGGTGGAGTTAGTTTCGAGGACTTGAGATTGAAGTCCTCAGGACGGAGCTAACTAAGGGGGGGTTTGGATTGTTGCGATGAAAAGAAAGTAAAAATCTAACAACTACTCCTATGCAACGCCGCTATGCGATGCTTCGCCAGGCGGGATGGAAGACTAGTTGGGCCGCTATGCACCGAATCACTAGTCGGATGGACAAGAAGGCTAGCGGATGAGGTGGTTAGAATGACATAATGAGGGTCGTGAGCACCTCTTCGCAACGCACGCCACTAGCAATTGCTAGTGCGGCAAGGGTGGATGGTGGTGGATGGAATATGGCGCAACTCAAGTAAATAACGAAAACATACAATCATATAGACATAATTGTATAAAAACGTTTTACAAACTAAGCATACTTCATCAATATAAATATATTTAAACACCAATGTTCAACAATAAAGCAAGAACAAGTCAAGAGATCGACCGAATCCGAAGTCTTGCTGAGGATTCACGGTTGGAATCGTCAGGTTGTCATTCCACATCCAAGCTCGGTCCTCAACTGCGTCCAGGATAGAGAAGGGCTGTCACCACCTTCCAATGGCCCGTCTTCTTCGTCTCACGATAGCGGACGAAGTTTGCTAGCTTTCCTTTGCTTGATCGCTATGGCGTCAAACCCTACTTGAAGCTCACGGATGAATGAGAAGGCCGAGAGGAAGCTCCGGCTCGGATTTGGCGGTGAAAGTTTGCCCGGAGCACCTCCCTAGGGTGGACGATGAACGGGAATGGCGGAGAAGGCGGAAAACGGCGGAGAAATATCGAGCTCCGGATTCTCTTCTCGCATTAGGGCGAGACCTGCACTATATATACAAAGCAGAAATGAACAATATGCACGATCACAGGTGCACAACCAGTGGTCGTGCGCACTAAGTCCCATGGTCGTGTGATTACCCCAGACAGGACTCCAGAAAAGAGGAATCAATGCACACGATCAGTGGCGCACGACCAGCGGTCGTGCGCATTATGTCCAGTGGTCGTGCGCTTACCCCAGGCTGATTCTGGAAAATATAGAGTAGTGCGCACGATCAGGGGCACACGACCAATGGTCGTGCGCATTATATCCCATGATCGTGCGCAGTATGCCTGTTTCACAACCATCCCGGAACACGCACCCGACCCCTATACCGATAGGAAAAACAAATCACTAATCTTTGCAGATATTCCAAACAATCACAAAAGGGAGTACAAACTATAAAAATAACAAAATACACAACCACGGGCATAAATGTGCACTTCCTATTTAAATAAAGATTAGATGAAATAGGAACGATAAAGAACTAAAAGTGAAGTGCAACCGTGTGAAAACTATCCCAGATGAGTCTGAAAATAGGTATATAAAGTGGACTCATCATCCAGCTTCCCTGTCAATCGTTGCACCTCCTTTGCATTCCATGGTGACCCCAACTCCATGATAGCCTTGACCTTGTCCGGATTTGGCTCGACCCCTACGGGGGTGAGGAGATGCCCTAAGAACTTTCCCCTGCTGGCCCCGAAGAAGCATTTCAGGGGATTCATCCACATCTTATATTTGCGCAGGGTGGCGAAGGTTTCCTCCAGGACCTGGAGGTGAGAGTCCACGTTCCGACTCTTGATCATGAGATCGTCTAAGTACACCTTTAGGTTCCTCCCCTTTTGTTCCCGGAAGGTCCTGTCCATCATCTTCAGGTATGTTGCCCCTGCATTCTTCTGCCCAAAGGACAACATTTTATAGTAGTATCACCCATCCCCCATGATGAATGAGATGTCCTTGACGTCCTGGAGGTGCATCCTGATCTGGTGGTAACCTGAAAATGCATCTAAGAAACTTATTACAGAAAAACCGACGGCTGAGTCAACCAGCGCGTTGAGCCGAGGCAATGGATAGCAATCCTTGGGGTATGATTTAATAAGGAAGGAAAAATCAGCACACATATGCCACCGGCTGTCTCCTTTTTTAACCAGGACAACATTGGAGACCCAGCCGGGGTATTGAATTTCGGATACAAAGCCGGCCTTGAAACGTTTTGTCACCTCCTCTCTGAAGGGCTCGACCAACTTGTCTGTGATGGACCTATTCTTCTGCTAGACGGGGTGTGCTCCCAGGTCCAGGTTGAGGCGGTGGCATGCCACGTACTCGTCAACTCCTGACATATCCGAGGCACTCCATACAAAGATGTCCACATTCTTTTGGATGCATGCCAGCATCCTGCCCCGAGCATTCGGTGTCAGCCCCCCGCTGACGCGAACCTTCTCCACCCTGTCTCCTAGGGTGAGAACATCCATCTCCACCACCTCTTTTGCAGCCTCCAGCCTGCACTGCTCCCCCCACTCTCTGACGTCCCTCTCCTCCTGGACAAGAACCTCCTCTTCTACTCCCTCCACGACCATCGCTTCATCCAACCGCTCCTGGTCTCCTCCTGCCACCTCTACCTTGGTGTTTCTCTCAACCTCCATCTCCTCCCTGCCAGCCTCCTGCTCTGTCTCCATCCTCTGCTCCATCTCCTCGGCCCCCTCTTGCTAGGAGATAAAGTTTATGGTGGTGACGTAGCACTCCCTTTCTACTTTGGGGTCACCCCGCACCCGAACCTGGATCCCCTAGGCATTAAACTTCAGGCATTGATGGAACGATGAGGGGACTCAGTGGAAGGAGCTGATGAGGTGTAAGACGCCCCCCCCCCCCCCTTTTTTGAAACACCGGGGTCTTAGGCCCAGAACCGCCGCTTTGCGATGACACCTCCGTGCCCGGGAAGGTCATCACTACAAAACGTCGATCCTGTCGGCCAAATCGATCACAACTGTAGCAAAATAATAAAGCAAGTCCACACAAATCACATATATAGTAAATAAACTGCACGAAGGTAGTGTCCACAGATATAACAAAATACTAAAATCTTGGGCTCATTCAAAGTACATCAATGCCTCACTACAAATCTCTCATCGCGGAAGCAAAAAAATAACAACTAGAAGCGAGCAGGACTCACAGTCCCTGCCGTCTGAACTCCAGTACTAGACTGCCCCATCTCCAAGCATGCCTACCTCCGGGGCTAGTCCTCCATACTGGTCTCCACGGTCCCCTAAAATGATGTGGTTCAAAAACCGTTAGTCTAAAATACTAAGCCATATCATCCCTCGCTCCTTCCCCCATGGCTCCTAGGCACCGAGCGGGAAGAAAGAGAAGAGAAGACATGAAAGTAGAGAATAACAAATAAGCAGATGGCGGCGGAACTAACCTAATAGTTCTATAGTATATATAGCAGTAATAGAGGTATGAAAAACTGAACAAGAAAAGTAAACTTAACTTATATGAAAATACATAAGCTAAGAGATCTTTTGCAGGGCTCCTATCGTATAAAAAATCTCATACCAATTTATACGATAGGGTGTCGGTTTTCAATCAAGCATATATGTATATATTTACTGAATAAAAACCTTAACTTATAAGCACGCTCGAGCAAACTTATAAACCAAGGGGTCGTTTTGCAGGGCATATCGTATAAATCGTCCCATACCACTTATACAATAGGTGTCGGGGTTGAATGCAATGGTTATGCTATGAAATACAATTATTCCATGATGTGAACATGTAAGTGCAACACACCCACTCGACTCTGTGTACACAGACATTTAGTTCCCCCTTTCTAGAGCTGAACCTCCCAGTATACCTCCGTAGTGGCAAACGTAAGCGGTGGGTTGGGCCTCGCCCACCTCTAAACCGGTAATTGCACTACCAGTCAGACCTATCGTGCGCCTCAATTCTGGTGCACTAAGCGGAGCTCCTGCTTACTCTTGCCGGCTGCCACACAGGACTTTATTTGGCCAAGTGCTAAACCACACTTGCCGAGTCAACGTATTGGCATCAGTGCATCGACTCTCCAATACCGAAGACCCGCCACCTTATACTTTATGCTCATGCAACCATGATATATAACCACCGAGCCAAAGCTCCCCGGACCATCCCATCCGTCACAAACAACAACCGAGCCAAAGCTCGCCGGGCCAACCTGCCCATCTTAATAACTACAGAGCCAAAGCTCACCGGGCCAACCTGCCCATCAACAAAACCACTGAGCCTACTGCCTGAGTGACCCAACCTACCACCCCGAGACACCGGGGTGAGTGTAAGTGAATTCATAGTTATACTAGTTACTCTTGTAATTCAGTTTTACCTACAGTTTGGGTTAGCCCAGTACTACTGTATACCCCGTGAAGGGCTCTCGAAGGCACTAGGAAGTACGATGGGATTACACCCAAAACTCCCTTTCGCAAGACACTTACTATTATTCGTTGTTATCAAATTTCACAACCCTTACTTGTTGAACTGGATCTAACCCTAGAGTGTTTGACACTTCCTCCCCACGAAAAGACGATCTTCCGTCGATCCCGAGCACCACCTAACACTAGCCAATCCAACATTTTACTCATAGTAACTTCCAATGATGAACTCATTTTCTACTTATTCAAACCAGCAAACCTCTATCCCCAACACAAGTGCCCAAATTCATACTCCAACATTATTTCTGCAGTTTTACTAAATACAGACGAAGTTGAGCTGTATGATGTGTAAAATGCAAGGCACTCAAAATATTCATCCAGTTTATCTATAATAATTAATGGGGGCTATCATGACCTTTTTAACCTAAATCCAGAATTTCATAATTTTCCTAATTTCTCTGGTAATTTATTTAATTCATCTAGTAATCCAAAAACCCCATGTTGAACATGAAGTACCAATTTTTCATAAGCAAATGTTCCAGAAAATTTATGATTAATTCAAGGTAGCTATTTAACATAAAAATCCAAAGCCTCCCAATTTTTCAACAAAGTTTAGCCTCTAATTCTAATTTTTGAATATAATCTATTTTTATCAATATTAAGAGGCAAGTACAGCAAAAATATTTCCAAAAATTCTGAGAAAATTCAAGAATGATTTTAAGGATAAATAAATGCTCTTGGTCATGTCTCATAATTTATTAACAAGTAATAAGCTCTAAGCAATCGTTCAAACCGTTTTCCAAGTTAATGAGCTTGTGAAATAGGTACTGCAAATATGTATTCAAAAATTCTAATAAAATTCTCAAATAAGCAATAAGGTCTAAACTTCCCTCTGCCATATTTTCATGACCTTCCAATGGGCAGTGGGATCATAATATCTAGATAAATAATTAGGGTTAACTCATGCATTTATAAAGGAAGTACCAGAATTAATGACCCAAAATTCTCAATTAAGTTACCACAGATTCATTCTACTCCTAGGACCTCACTACCCAAATTCCATTATCGTTCAAAAGCTTTACTAACCTATTATAGCACTACAATGTATATTCCCTAAACTAAGGTTTGGGTTTTGTGGGGCCTACCATTTCCCAAATCACCTAATATTTTTGCCAGAGGGCTTTAGCTACCCTAGTACCCTCCATACCAAATTTCAAGTTCATTCAAGGTCTTTAGACCTCATGCCCTTCTCAAGACACAAAAGCTCTTTCTTAGGGTTTGGTCTTTGGTCTTAGGGCAAATCAATTCCAAACTACCCCAACTTCCATGGGGAGGTGCTAAAAAACATGCCAAGTCAGTGGCCCCAATTTCAACCTCTGTTGAGATGATTTGGCCACTCAAAAACCTAAAGTACACTTTTGACCAAAATACCCTTTTTAAGGCAAGGCTAGGTTTTGCATGATTTCAACTCAAACCACCTCCAATTGAGATGAAATGTTTAGCAGAGCTTTATAATGATCCGAAGCACCACTCACCAAAATTTGGGTGAGTTTGGAGGTCATTTGGTACCTAAATTAAATTACCCTAGAAAAATTAAATAATTTCCAAAACTATAGAAACATTGTCCCCAAAATTTCTCATTTTTTGAAAGGACATCGATATGATCTAGGGTGACTCCCTGTCCGAATTTCAAGTCATTTGGACTAGAGGTGAAGGGTGGGCACCCATTTTAATTTATGTCTATCCCTAGGCATAGACCCCACCAAAATGCGTGCACTGGTTTTACCAGGCACCCAAATTAGTTCAAACCAATTTTGAAATAAAGTAGACCCATAGGGATACAAATAATATGTTGACCATTTTCTTATATAGAGCCTCTAACTATTTGTAGTAATTTAAAACATTAACTATCAAAAGTGTGACAGAATTGAAATAATCAAAATAATTATATCCTATAGTTTAAATCATTGCCAGCGAGAATTTTGACGCAGATCAGGTGGCTGATGGTTGTCATCAACCTCCAACCAACAGTCCTGATTCAACCCGCCTGGATCCATTTCTAAACGCTGTCGCCGGCCATCCGGCCACCTCCCTGGCCGACCACCACCACCACCACCTCCGTTGAGGTGGTGGCTGTCGCCAGACGGCGCCACAGCCGCCAGAGGGACATTTTTAGGCGATCCCAACAATGTCAATTTTCTCCAAAAACCAAGAAAATCGATCCCCTGATCAAGCTCAATTGAGCCCGAACCTTAACCCTAATTAGTCCTACGGTCTACCCATGGAAAAAGGAGAAGTGGAGGACCTGCTGGGAGGGCTGGAGGAGAGCTGAACTCCGGGTTGCCATGGCGGTGGTGGCAGAGATTGCGTTTCCGCAACAACATTGTCAAACGCCTTGAATCCTCCAGGTAAAGGTTATAACCTCCTCCCCTATGCCTGGTGACGCTTTGAAGACTCTCAGTTGGGGAAGGGGAAGGGTGTAACTCCAATGGCAATGAATGGCCATAATGGGCAAATTTTGGTTTCACAAACTTGAAGAGCTGAGCTACCCCACTGGCCAGCCACCACCTAAAAACTACTCCCCTGCCTCCAAGGAGTTAAAGCCCCATCAAAAGGGGGAGTTATGGGGCCTCCATGGCCATGATGGTCATTAAGCTTAACCTTCTCTCTCCTCCAAATTTGGGTAACTCCATTTTTCTCTCTCCTAGTACACATTTCTGAATTTGGTGGGCCCAAAATGTACCTCACCACCTCCTAGACCAATGGGCCACACTTGCCTAGGCCTAGCCCACTTGGATTGGGCTTGAGTTTGCCATTTAAACTAGTTTGACCATTTTGACCCAAGGGCTGACTTTGGTCAAATTAGCCACTAGGGCTGACCTTAATGGTTCCTTGGTGACCCATGGGCCTCCCCTAAGGTATAGAAGTACTTGGGTAGGGTTAGCGTGCACACTGTAGGTCACTTGCCCCTTAGTTAGGGCACTTTGATCTTTTTAGGGCTAAGGTTGACTTGGGTCAACTTAGGCTATAGAGTTGACCCCAATGGGTCCTAGGTGACCCATTGACCTCACTTTAGAGTTAGGAGGGCATGCGGGGGATCTACTTGGCTAAGGGAAGGTAAGTTGACCCTATGTAGGTCAGTTTGACCGATTTAGGGTTAGAGTTGACTTTGGTCAACTTAACCACTTTGACTGCACTCCATGGGTCCTTAGTGACCAATTGACCCCACTTTAGGTCTATGAAGACCCTTGTAGGGTTAGTTGGGCTTTACCAGAGCACACTGCCCTAAGTTAGGGCACCTTGCCCAGTTTAGGCCTAGAGTGGTTCTAGGTCAACTTGGCCACCCTAGGTCGACTCGTATGGACCCTTAGGGCTCTAATGGACCTTACGATGGGTTGGTGAGACCATGGTGGGGTGTTGAAATCTTGGTGAAGCTTCACGATCATCTTAAACTAGTGTTCAGAAATCTACTATTTGCAGACCATAGTAATCTCACCTACATTCCTAGGTTCATTTGGCCTTCTTGGGCTTTCTAGGGTTTTGTCATGACCTAGTCATGACAAAACCACACCCACGGGTCTGGTTGTTTAAGGGATGTTACAAATCCCAATATATAAACAAACAAATTTCGTCCTCGAAATTCTAGTTAGGCCTACGGGGTTTCAAATATGAAAGGAAAAATTGTAACATCCCGAGAGGTTGTGAGTAATACCTGACTGAAATGCTCCGGGTACCTCTATTGCATCAAGTACTGAGGCTCCCATGTGTGCTCCTATCGCCCATGATTCCTCCACAGGACCTTGACCAATGGAACCTTCTTGCGACACAAGACTTGTATTCCCTTGTCATCGATCCGGACCAGTTCCAGGTGAATTGACTGATCGGATGCTATCGGCCCATCCGTGGTCGTAATCTGTTGCTCCGGGCAGAGTAGAGCCCTCCTAAGAGAAGATACATGGAACACATCGTGCAGGTTCGCCAGCTCTGGTGGCAGCTCTAGCCTGTAAGCCAAGGGACCGATCCGCTCCCGGATCCTATAAGGCCCCATATTTCTTGGGCTGAGCTTCTTCTTCCGACCGCGTACCAGTGAAAACCCATGCATTAGTCGGATCTTCAAGAACGCCTGGTCCCCCACCTGGAACTCAACCTGACGATGCCGAGCATCGTAATACTTATCTTGTCGGCTCTGTGCCTCTAGCATCCTGTCCCGTATCATCCTCACCTGAGCCTCGGTGTCCTCAACAAACTCCGAACCTGAAGCCTTCGGATCCTCGTCCTATATCCATGATAGTGGAGTCCTATATATCCATCCGTATAGGTCCTCATAAGGAGCCATCCTTTAGCTGGACTGGTAGCTGTTGTTATATGAGAACTCGATCAGTGGCAACAGCTTCTCCAAAGGCTCCCCATGATCCAATATGCAAAGTCGCAGCAGATCTTCCAAGGTCTGATTAGTGCGTTCCATCTACCCATCAGTCTGGGGATGAATAGCTGTATTGAATGTTAACCGAGTTGGTGGTTAAAACTCCAAAATTATTTACGGTCACGCGGCGACCTGGCGGTTTTATTTGAGAAAAAGGCGGAAGTGATTTTATTTAGAAAACGGGGCGCGCGTATTTATTTATTTTGGATATAAAATGATGTGATCGAGTTTTAACGAAAGGAGGCAAGTGCACCTATCGTGAGTAGTATAGGATATTCCGGGTGGAATATCGAGGTCGTATTGTTCTCGGGGCCGGTTCGATTATTTCTACTCTTCCCTGGAGGGGACTATTATTTTACCGAAAATTATCTTGTCGGGATATTTTATATATAAAAAATGCAGAAAATGGCAGAAAGAAAATGAAAGCATGAAGGTGGTGCCGATGAAGAGCTTAGCTCAATGGCACCGAGAAAACAATTGAACTAAAATAAACTTTAAATAAAAAAGAGCTCCTAAATTTCTAATTAATTAAGGCGGAGACTTGGACGTGGAGGTTCCACTAAAATGAGCTCACCTAGCTATAGGGCTATCGCTCACCTGAACGCTAAGACTATTCGACCGGGCTCTCGTCCGACGAAGGATTCCTCTTAACGCCCGCATTACGCTAAGAACCCCGCTATTGGGTGGGGAACCCAATCCGGTAGAGTTGGCGCGCCTCCTCTCTCGAGGGTTAGTGCGGAACTCTCTTCGCCAAGGGGTGATCGGTCCATATGCACGGCCTCTCGGCTAGCTAGCATATGGACTACGGAAATAGGGCCCACACATCGATATGTGGTCCTACGCGTCGTTAACCCCGGGTAAACCTTAAGTACTTTTAATTAATTAGAAAAATTAGACCTTTAGTTATTTTAAGCTATTTTATCTGTCCCAATGCTCTTCGATACCGAGGGATAAGAATGGTTAGCCACTCATCGGAATGGGGACGGCTTGCAGGAAAAGCGGAAAATAAAGCGATAAAAAAAGCAGTAAATGAAAGCAGTAAATGAAAGCAGGAAAATAAAGCAGAAAATTGCAAGTCCTACTCAAACGAGTAGGACTAAAGAAAGCTGTAAATTGCGAGTCCCAGCGCAACTGCGTGGGCGGGAGAAATGAAAGCAGTAAAACGCACACACGCAAGTCCTACTCAAATGAGTAGGAGAAAATAAATACGGGTCCTACTCAACCGAGTAGGACAAAATAAATGCAACGCACGCACACTCTATCTCGACATAAATGAAAAACACACGCACTCTACAAGAAAGTAAACACACTCTGCCGAAATAAAATCCAACCATTTAACTCAAGTGAGTAGGCGGAAAAAAGGAAAAATACAAACTCACGCACTCTACAGAAAGTAAAATAAGCAAGCGCCATTTAACTCTTAACGAGTAGGTGGAAATAAATGCGCACAAGTACAGAAGTAAAAAAAAACTAAGTTACCTAAAAATGAAAACAACTGCATTTCTACCGCTAGAATGCGGTAGAAATGCATAAAAAGGGAAAATAAAAATAAACGGAGCGAAAAAGTTTTGCAAATAAACGAAAAATGAAAGTGCTCGAAAAATAAAAACGAATACATTTCTACCGCTAGAATGCGGTAGAAATGCGTAAAAAGAGAACGAAAAAATAAAACGGCAAAAGTTTTAAATGAAAATCAAAGTGCATGAAAAATAAAAACGACTATATAATCATTCCTATAACTCCGTAAAACTGATTAAAAAGTGAAAATAAAACGAAAAGAACGAAAAAGTTTTACATCCTAAAAAGAAAAAGCTAAGTTAAAAGAAATGAAAATCACCTTGAAATCATTTTTTACGGGTTTATAAGAATGAAATAAAAAGCTATAAAAACCTAAGTTAACAAAACTAAGTAAGAAAATTAACTAAAACATAAAACAGAAAAAACTAAACTCATACACACACACAACCATCTTAAATGAACTAAAACTAAGTTAAAACAAAATGAAAAATAAGATTGCTTAAGAGAGTGTTGCTTAGACTCATTCCAACACCATATAAAGAGACGAAAATAACAAATTTTATTAAGTAAAAACACGGTTACAAAGGAACAAAAACAAAAAGCTAAAGAGAGGGGGAGAAAATATCCCTTACATAGCATTTGGAAGCATTCCAGCAGCACAACACCTAAGCAAAATGGATCCAAAAGGGAACATAAATCCTAAGCAGAAGCTCTGAATTTATAGAGAAAAATTTACAAGTACACGCCCTCGGTCACGGGCGTGACAGGGGGCGTGACAGTACTATTTGAGAAGGCGGCCGACGATTTGACGGGAAAGTGGACTTCGGGCTGGACACGTGTCGGTCTCGCAGTGGTCACGCCCAAGGTCACGGGCGTGACGCTGGGCGTGTCAAGCAGGTGGATCTGGGCGCGGGTTGCGCCGAAAGTCTTCGGGCAGGTCTTGTCGGGCCAGCTGGAAAGGTCACGCCCCAGGTCACGGGCGTGACGCTGGGCGTGTCGGCTGGTGTCGACACTCGACGAATGTCGAGCGGAAAGTGTCGAGTTGAAAATCGTCGAGCTGAGATTGAGTCACGCCCTAGGTCACGGGCGTGACTCTGGGCGTGTCGGCTGATGTCGACGATCGTTGAGCTGAAAACGTCGAGCGGGTGGACACGGGCTTGGGTCACGCCCCGTGTCGGGTGACACGGGCGTGACCCCGGGCATGTCAAGCTTTACTCTTCAAAATTTGCTGATTTCACTGGATTTCGACATGTCACGCCCTGGTCACGGGCGTGACCAATGTGTCACGGGCGTGACATGACAATTTTTGGCAGATTTTCATTTTTTTCCTGAAAAATAAAATAAAATAAGTTAGTAATATATTTATAAAATAGGAGCATTTTATTGAATAAAAATAAGTAAAAAAGACAAAAAGAAATGAAAACGACTAAATTAATGTACAGAAAAATAGGTATATTTACAATTCATCAAATACCCCCATACTTAAACTTTTGCTATTCCAGAGCAAAAGTTGGAGATGAACTTATAAGGAATAAAAGAAATCCTAAATTTAGCTACCGCTTGACTTAATTAAAAGGAAGATCAAAATAAACATCCGGGGTTAAAGAATTAAATCCTAATTTATGAAATGTTATGAATAGAGGAACGGTTTCAAAAAAGACTTCTAAATAAAATAAAATAGAAAGCAAAAATTTATTTTTGTTAGTTTAACAAAGATGGATTGGATTTATACAAAACTTTACCTTTTATAGAAGTTAAAGGAAATAATGCAATTTAAAAGTTATGCTCTCAAAAAAATTTAAATTAATTCTAGAATCATTGAAATGAGATTAGTGGTTTGGTGGTTTATGAAGAATGGTTGAATATTGAGGTGAGGTAATTTTTTCTCGAACCTCCAATTTTTTTTTTTTGGAGAGTTAGGAAAATGAAATCTTATTTTCCTAACACATAAATTTTTTTTTTCTTTCTTCATAATAAATAACCCAATGTATATGTGTAGAAGTAATGAATTTTATCCTCTTACTGCATAACATATAATGTTTTTTAAATATTGGGTGCCTATGTTTACGGAATGAAATCTTATTCCCATTGACATAAGATCTTTTAAGGGATAGGTAAACATGCCAAGTAAGACATGAAAAAAAAAGGAAGTGGGTTTAGTTTTTCAAAAGGAAAACTAGATTTTAATAAAAAAAGTTTTGAGAGCAACCTTTTTTAAAATGAATGTTCCTATCTTTCTAAAAGCAAAGAGTAGAAATAATTGAAATCTATGGATGTTATTTTCTAACATAAAAAACGAGCTTCTATTTATAAAATTAGAAGTGGTGTTGAAAAACAAGTTCCCTATTATAAGGAAAAGACATAAAAAAATTCTTTAAATCTTAACCTCAAACACTTAAATCTATCGAACTTCAATTAATAAACGAATAGTAAGCAAAGAATAACTAAAATTCGCATATAAATTAACTCGAAACTAGATTTTTGGAAAGCAAAAAGGGTTAAGATATGGTATATTCGAATTATTTTGTTACATAATTTAACAAAACATTTTTTTGGAATTTTTAGAGTTTTTATCATTTTTTATTTTTTCTGATTATGATCTTTTTTGTTGAATTTTTAGAGTTATTATCTTTTTTTATGAATTTTTGGTTTTTCTAATTTTTTTGATATTTTAGTGTTTGTAGATAAGTTATTTACAAGAAAGAGGAGAGAAAGAAATGTTATTTTCAAAGAAGATAGGGGGGAAAGAGAGATTTTTACAAAAAAAGAACAAAGTAAAAACTCGAATGCAGCCCGCGAACAGACTCTTATTTGAATGGTTGGTTCGATGAGTCGAACGTCGCGGGCAGGCAGAATGCAAGCTTTTACAAAAAAGAAGAAGAGGGGGAAAGAGAATGTTTTACAAAAAATATTTATGAAGTAAAAAGATATTTTGAATTTTTTTTTGAGTTTTATGAATTTTTTTTTAAGGTTTTTTTTATTATAAAATTTTTTTGAGTTTTTGATTTTTGCATTTTTTTGTATTTTTTTTGTTAAGTACAGAATATAAAAAGTGCAGAATAGGAAAACACCCCCATACTTAAACCCAACATTGTCCCCAATGTTGCAATCTAAGTATGTGGAACAGATAATATACAAAATATAATAAGTACAAAAAGAAAAAGGGAGGGTAGGAGCTTCCCTTAGACGAGCCCGGGAGGCCCAGGTTGAAACCCTGCATTATTGAGACGAAAAAACAGAAAGATAACAGAAAAAAAAAGATAAACTCGGCCTAAAATGTGCGGGCGGTAGGGGGGCATGTTCGTGGGGGAGTCGAAGGTAGCTAACGCCTTAGCTACGTGAGTGTGATGGAAATGCGCACCCCTAACGTGCACAAGAATGGAAGCGCGCCGAAGCGAAACGAAATGAAAATAAAACAAATTAAAATAAAAGAAGTCAAATAAAAAATATATAGATTTATTAATATCAAATTATAATTTTTTTGGTGTTTTTAAGTAGATTTTTTTATTTTTTTAGTTGATTTTTTTTTTAGGTAGGTTTTTTAGTTTTTAGTTTTTTTTTCATAAAAATAATGAAAATATAAGTTGTTTATTTATTTATTTATTTTTGGTTGTTTCGTTAAGTTTTTTCATTTTTTCGAATTTTTTTTTAGTTTTGTTTTTTTTATAGTGTTGTTTTGTTTTTTTGTTTTTTTTTTCAAAAACAATAATGAAAATAAAGATTTTTTTTTGTTAAGTTTTTTTTTTAGTTTAGTTTTTGTTTAGTTTTATAGTTTTTTTTTTCAAATATTAAGTTTTAAGGTTTTTCAAAATTTTTGTAGTTTTATAAGTTTTTCAATTTTTTTTTTGTTATATAATTTTGTAATAATTTTTTTATAGTTATTATTATTATTATTATTATATTTTTGTTGGCCATTTTTAATTTTTGTTATATATATAGATATAGGTAAAATTAATAGATTTCTAGGGTTCAAAATAACGAACCGAAAATTTCCCCGGCAACGACGCCAAAAACTTGGTGGTTAAAACTCCAAAATTATTTACGGTCACGCGGCGACCCGGCGGTTTTATTTGAGAAAAAGGCGGAAGTGAATTTATTTAGAAAACGGGGCGCGCGTATTTATTTATTTTGGATATAAAATGATGTGATCGAGTTTTAACGAAAGGAGGCAAGTGCACCTATCGTGAGTAGTACAGGATAGTCCGGGTGGAATATCGAGGTCGTATTATTCTCGGGGCCGGTTCGATTATTTCTACTCTTCCCTGGAGGGGACTATTATTTTACCGATAATTATCTTGTCGGGATATTTTATATATAAAAAATGCAGAAAATGGCAGAAAGAAAATGAAAGCATGAAGGTGGTGCCGATGAAGAGCTTAGCTCGATGGCACCGAGAAAATAATTGAACTAAAATAAACTTTAAATAAAAAAGAGCTCCTAAATTTCTAATTAATTAAGGCGGAGACTTGGCCGTGGAGGTTCCACTAAAATGAGCTCACCTAGCTATAGGGCTATCGCTCACCTGAACGCTAAGACTATTCGACCAGGCTCTCGTCCGACAAAGGATTCCTCTTAACGCCCGCATTACGCTAAGAACCCCGCTATTGGGTGGGGAACCCAATCCGGTAGAGTTGGCGCGCCTCCTCTCTCGAGAGTTAGTGCGGAACTCTCTTCGCCAAGGGGTGATCGGTCCATATGCATGGCCTCTCGGCTAGCTAGCATATGGACTACAGAAATAGGGCCCACACATCGATATGTGGTCCTACGCGTCGTTAACCACGGGCAAACCTTAAGTATTTTTAATTAATTAGAAAAATTAGACTTTTACTTATTTTAAGCTATTTTATCTGTCCCAATGCTCTTCGATACCGAGGGCTAAGAATGGTTAGCCACTCATCGGAATGGGGACGGCTTGCGGGAAAAGCGGAAAATAAAGCGATAAAAAAAGCAGTAAATGAAAGCAGGAAAATAAAGCAGAAAATTGCAAGTCCTACTCAAACGAGTAGGACTGAAGAAAGCTGTAAATTGCCAGTCCCGGCGCAACTGCGTGGGCAGGAAAAATGAAAGCAGTAAAACGCACACACGCAAGTCCTACTCAAATGAGTAGGAGAAAATAAATACGGGTCCTACTCAACCGAGTAGGACAAAATAAATGCAACGCACGCACACTCTCTCTCGACATAAATGAAAAACACACGCACTCTACAAGAAAGTAAACACACTCTGCCGAAATAAAATCCAGCCATTTAACTCAAGTGAGTAGGCGGAAAAAAGGAAAAATACAAACTCACGCACTCTACAGAAAGTAAAATAAGCAAGCGCCATTTAACTCTTAACGAGTAGACGGAAATAAATGCGCACAAGTACAGAAGTAAAAAAAAACTAAGTTACCTAAAAATGAAAACAACTGCATTTCTACCGCTAGAATGCGGTAGAAATGCATAAAAAGGGAAAATTAAAATAAACGGAGCAAAAAAGTTTTGCAAATAAACGAAAAATGAAAGTGCTCGAAAAATAAAAACGAATACATTTCTACCGCTAGAATGCGGTAGAAATGCGTAAAAAGAGAACGAAAAAAATAAAACGGACAAAAGTTTTAAATGAAAATCAAAGTGCATGAAAAATAAAAACGACTATATAATCATTTCTATAACTCCGTAAAACTGATTAAAAAGTCAAAATAAAACGAAAAGAACGAAAAAGTTTTACATCCTAAAAAGAAAAAGCTAAGTTAAAAGAAATGAAAATCACCTTGAAATCATTTTTTACGGGTTTATAACAATGAAATAAAAAGCTATAAAAACCTAAGTTAACAAAACTAAGTAAGAAAATTAACTAAAACATAAAACAGAAAAAACTAAACTCATACACACACACACCCATCTTAAATGAACTAAAACTAAGTTAAAACAAAATGAAAAATAAGATTGCTTAAGAGAGTGTTGCTTAGACTCATTCCAACACCATATAAAGAGACGAAAATAACACATTTTATTAAGTAAAAACACGGTTACAAAGGAACGAAAACAAAAAGCTAAAGAGAGGGGGAGAAAATATCCCTTACATAGCATTTGGAAGCATTCCAGCAGCACAACACCTAAGCAAAATGGATCCAAAAGGGAACAGAAATCCTAAACAGAAGCTCTGAATTTATAGAGAAAAATTTACAAGTACACGCCCTCGGTCACAGGCGTGACAGGGGGCGTGACAGTTCTATTTGAGAAGGCAGCCGGCGATTTGACGGGAAAGTGGACTTCGGGCTGGACGCGTGTCGGACTCGCAGTGGTCACGCCCCAGGTCACGGGCGTGACGCTGGGCGTGTCAAGCAGGTGGATCTGGGCGCGGGTTGCGCCGAAAGTCTTCGGGCAGGTCTTGTCGGGCCAGCTGGAAAGGTCACGCCCCAGGTCACGGGCGTGACGCTGGGTGTGTCGGCTGGTGTCGACACTCGACGAATATCGAGCGGAAAGTGTCGAGTTGAAAATCGTCGAGCTGAGATTGAGTCACGCCCTAGGTCACGGGCGTGACTCTGGGCGTGTCGGCTGATGTCGACGATCGTTGAGCTGAAAACGTCGAGCGGGTGGACACGGGCTTGGGTCACGCCCCGTGTCGGGTGACACGGGCGTGACCCCGGGCGTGTCAAGCTTTACTCTTCAAAATTTGCTGATTTCACTGGATTTCGACGTGTCACGCCTTGGTCACGGGCGTGACCAATGTGTCACGGGCGTGACATGACAATTTTTGGCAGATTTTCATTTTTTTCCTGAAAAATAAAATAAAATAAGTTAGTAATATATTTATAAAATAGGAGCATTTTATTGAATAAAAATAAGTAAAAACGATAAAAAGAAATGAAAACGACTAAATTAATGTACAAAAAAATAGGTATATTTACAATTCATCACGAGTGCCCAAGTAAGTCTGCACTGATCTCCACTCCCTGGACATAAACCGTCCATCCCAATCTGATACAATCGACCTCGGTACGCGATGATAACGGACGAACTGCTTCATGAATTTCCGAACCAGCACACCAACCGAGTCATCTTTTCTGATCGTAATAAATCTGGCTAGCTTTGACAGCCGGTCGACGATCAGCCAGATCGAATCGTTTCCCGTCCGCGATCGGGGAAACCCGTGTAGGAAGTCCATCGCGATATCATCGAACTTCCACTTCGGAACTGGAAGTTGCTACAACAATCCTGCGGGGTTTCTGTATTCTGCCTTCACCAGCTGGCATGCCTCGCAATGGGTCACGAAGTATGTGATATCCTTCTTCATGCATGGCCAGTACATGGTCTTCTTCAGGTCCGCAGTGATCTTCGTAACTCCCGGGTGAACTAAATACGGACAGCAATGAGCCTCCGTCATGATATCTTCCCGGACCTTGCCTCCCTCCGGTATGTAAATCCGTCCTCTGAAACACACTAGACCATTACTCAGCGAGTAATCTCCAGTTGTGCCTGCTTCTAAGGCACGAAATATCGGCTCTAGTTGGGCATCGTGCCTCTTCCCATCTTTGACTCGGTCTCGAATGTCATCTATGTCAACCAACGATGCTATGTACTCCCGATACAGCTCAGGAAGATCCTCGGACACCAAGGATATCTGCATCATTTCTAACATCTGAACTAACTCCAAGGCCATCAACTGTGTTCCTGCTCTAGAGCTTGTGGCATTCCGGCTCAGCGCATCTGCCACCACATTGGTCTTCCTTGGGTGGTAGTGCATCTCGTGCTGGAAATCTGCTAGAAACTACACCCATCGCCTCTGCCTAATATTCAGCTCCTTCTACATGTCCACATACCTCAAATTTTTATGGTCGGAGTATATGTCGTAGTGGACACCGTATAGAAAGTGTCGCCATACCTTTAGAGCAAATATAACCGCTTCCATATCTAAGTCATGAACAGGGTAGTTCTGCTCATGCTTCTTCAGCTGTCGTGAGGTGTATACTATCGCATTGCCATTCTACATCAGCACTGCACCCATGCCCTGGTAGGATGCGTCGTTGTACACCTGGAATCCTTCTTTCCCCAAGGGAGGGCAAGTATAGGAGCCGAAGTGAGTCGATCCTTCTGCTCCTGAAAAGCCACCTCGCACTGCGGGGTCCAGACAATGGGCACCTCCTTCCTCATCAGGGTTGTGAGTGGAAGGGCAATACGAGAAAATCCCTCCACGAACTTCCGGTAGTAACCGACAAGTCCTAGAAAACTTCGCACGTCTATGGCCGACTTCAGCTGCGGCCAATCCCAAACTGCCTGAATCTTGGCCGCGTCCACTGCCAACCCATCACCACTGATGATATGGCCTAGGAAAGCCACCTCCCTCAACTAGAACTATCATTTGCTGATCTTCGCATAAAGCTGGTGCTCCCGAAGTCTCTCCAGGGTCAGCGTCAGATGTCGTGTGTGCTCCTCCTCTGTCCTCGAGTAGATGAGGATGTCATTAATAAACACGATGACGAACACATCCAAATATGCCTCAAACACTCGATTCATGAGGCTCATAAATGCTGACGGTGCATTCGTGAGCCCGAAGGGCATCACGGTAAACTCGAACAGCCCATATCTGCTACTGAAGGCAGTCTTCGGAATGTCCTCCTCCTGGATGCGCAGCTGGTAGTAGCCTGACCTCAAATCTAATTTTGAAAAAAAATGCGCCCCCTCCAGCTAATCAAACAGCTCATCTATCCTTGGCAACAGATAGGTATTCCGGACTGTCAGTCGGTTGCGACCGACATTTGTGATATTGTTGTGCCTAAGCGCACTTGTTTGTGATTGGTAGGTAAGGGGTAGGGTCGTTATAATTGATCAGCTAAAGCTGACCGTTACTTTGTTTACCGCTCTTGGGTGGATATCTCCTTGCAGGTGCTGATGATTGAATTCTAATGAGCGGAATGAAGATTTACTGCTAAAGGCCCTTGAAGGCCGTGCGAAGAATGTTTGGATTTCATGTGTGGCCGGCCTGCGTGCCGATGTATAAAAGTGTATATTTGTAAAGAGCAACTTGTAAGGCTTTAAGGCCATGGGTGTGTGTGTTGTATACATTCCTTGTTATAGATATATAAATGTAGAGTTTATATATTAGTGTACATTCACTGTGTTGAGTTCATTTAACTTAAAATGTTGCACTAGAATGCTTTGAGGTAGGACTCGAGTAGAATGATTTTGATTCCCATGCGTAATTCCACCGCTTGTCTGTGAAATATGGCGTGGGGCCCCGACTGAACCCACCGTTATATTCCATGTGACGAGTGAGGGCGTTACAAAGTGGTATCAGAGCCAGGTTGAGATTGTTTGGGAGGGAAGACTATAATTGAACTCATGAATGTCCACTAGTAATGTATTTCATGCATGTAAGGTGCGTGAGCGTGGAGTCAATGTATAATTACCGTTATGAAATGGATGCTTCATGGTGTTTTGTATATTGATAGGTAGCGAGGAGTGATGCGGGGTAGTCTGAGCCGCAACGTTCGGACGAGAGTGCGGCACAAGTTGATGCGCCTACACCTCCCTCGGTGGAGACCATACGTGTGGTGACTGAGACAGTGCTCGTAGTGTTACAGGTACAACCTACTGGACAGGCAAGTCCTGTAGGGGTGTCAGGATGGTCTGTTGCAAGGCAAGGGTGGGCTGATGTTGTGATGCCAGAGCAACGAGCGGATGAGCAGTTGAAGCGGGTAATGGAATTTCATCCACCTACATTTGGTGGGGCGACGTCCCCAACACAGGCGGAAGATTGGCTTGCAAGAGTCAAAATAATCTTGATAGCAATCCGGACTACGGAGGCACAGAAGGTGACGTTAGCCACGTTTCTGTTGGAAGGCGATGCGTGGCTTTGGTGGGATGAAGTGGAAGTGCATCATCTGGAAGGATGAGGAATGGAAGAAATGTTGATTGACGAATTCTCACGATTATTTCTGGCCAAGTATGTGCCAGTGTCGCAGCGGATTGCCTTGGAAAATGAGTTTTTGCGTCTGGTACAGGGTGAGCATGATTTCGATACTTACCTGCATGAGTTTACCAGACTAGGGCGCTATGCGGGGTCTACCTTCACTGCGGAAGCGCGAAAGATGAATCGCTTTTACGAGGGACTGTGTGACTAGTTGAGGTTGGCACTCCCGAGTTCGTTGAACCAAAGCTTTCAATCGTTGCTATATACAGCTCGGGCACTGGAGAAGGATTTTAAGCGGGTACAAGAGAAGAAGGGCCTGGCAGTGGAAAAGCCAGACTTCAAAGTTCCGCAGTCGGTATAGTAGGAGTTTAGGAAACGAGATAAGAAAAAGTTCAGGCCTGCAGAACCAACTCCGTCTATGGTCTCTTCGGGAGCAACGTATGGACAAGGACGTACGGAGACACGTACATGTTTCCGATGTGGCAAGCAAGGACATTTAGCCAACAATTGTTGGAGTGACACGCCAAGGGGTGAGAAAAAGGTAGGTGCGTCGTATGAAGAGAAGGTGTTGGATCCCTAGTTGATTTGGGCTAGGTTCACTAGCTTAGGATGTTGGGGCCAAGTCCTTAGAGTCAACTTCAGATGGACCTGCTATCAACAAGACCATCAGAGAATCCAGAATAAGAAGTTTTCAAGAGCAAGTGAAATGAGTTCGACGTTCGTCGAACTCAGCTCGACGAAAGGTGTTTTGCGCTCGACGATCTTGAGACATTTCTTAGTGCTGAGCTCGACGATCTTTGTTCTCTGTTCGATGAAGACTGAGATACTTCAACAGAATAAAGTCAGGATAACTCCAAACTTTTTCTAAGTCCAGCTTCAGGATTTGGTCGACGAATAAGAATCTGAGCTCAACAAACTTGGACCTGAAGCTTACAACTTCTCAGGTCGACGAAGTCAACTTCTCAGGTCGATGAATGTTGTACTCTACTCGACGATTTTCTGGTCGACGATTTGAATCCTTATCAGTCAAAGACTTTTCAGATTCTAAGTCCACATTCATTCTCAGCTCGACGATATTGGATCTCATCTTGACGAATGATGATTCTCAGCTCGACGAATGAAGATTGTTAGTACGACAAAGATTGTAGCAGAATTGACAGGTTTCCCTAGAAGACTAAGCGTTATTGTCTAGTCGACGAACTCATCAGCTCAGCTCGAAGAACTGTGAAATCAGCTCGACGATTCTTGTTCTTTGTTCGACGATTCCAGACTAGGTCTTCTCCAGTTTCCTGTCCCTTTTCTCGGCGATGATTCCTGAGTATTTAATGCCAAATCTTCTTCGAATGTTACCGTTAGAATGTGTATTAATCTTGGATTATTTCATGCTGTTTTTCCATGGGACAGTTAGGGAAATCATTGATTGCCGCTTCCTTCCCAGGCCGACTGCAATTACTGCTCAAACATTCAAATTTCAGCTGTTCTCCAGACAGTAAAAAAGTCAGAAAAGAAAAGGATCAAGTAGTACAACACATACCAGACACACAGACAGACATTGCACAGAAGAACAATCTTACAACAATCAAAAAGCTCTTTACTGCAATCTGCCCAGGCCAAAGAATAATTTCATCAAGAAGAAGAAGAACATTCAATCACTATCAAGAGTCTTCTTCCTTCAATCCCATAGGAAAACTTCAGAAGGACAACAAATTAATCTATCTGTCAAAGAAGTTCCTGAAGCAATCTCTGCTCCAGGCACTCAAGCTCTTGAAGACCTGTCACCCTAAAACAGTGCTCCAGAATTCCTGATCCCTTCAATATATCAGGGGGAGCAATCTTCTGACATCAATCCACAAGTCTTCTCAGTTGATATTGAGAAAGAGAAGACCTCATCACCCTCTTTTCCTACTCCTATATAGGGTTTTAATTCCCTTCAAAATTATTTCTATTTGCAAATCTCCTACCAAAAGACTTGAGGTTTTGGTTTTTGAGCACCTAAACAAAAGCTCATTGGTGTCAGACACCTGATCAAAAACCTGAGTGGATTCCTACCAGGGTGGTAGAAGAGTGGATGTACCCAGGTTGGGGAACCACTATAAATTTCTTGTGTCATCTAGTTACCCTTTTTCTTCTATTTTGGCTGTGTTGTTCTGTGATTAAATAGGTTGATGTGCTTATTTATTTTATTTACTGACCTGTTCACTTAGGATTACAAAAAAAGTTGTAAAAGTTTGAAGAGAGCACAATACTCTATTCACCCCCCCCCCCCCTCTAGAGTATTTCAGATCTACCTTCACTTTCAATTGGTATCAGAGCGAGGTTGGTTAATCTACCACACCTTAAGAGATCAAGTTGTTGTACAGGCTAACACCTGAATCATAAAGATCCCTCTTGTTAGATCTGTTTGTTTTGATTTTGTTATTAGATTTATTTCTTCACAGACATGGCTCAAAACAAAGATTATGCAAGCATCAGACCTCCAGTACGCAATCTTAACAAGTTTGCCATCTGGAAGGCAAGAATCAAATTATACATGAATTCTATTGATGAGGATTTTTTGCTTCCATCTTGACAGGAGTACCTCCAGCACCTGCAGCTTCTACAAGCACCTCTACCAACATGACTGCAGCACCTCCTCCAGTGAATAATGATGCCTATAAGAAAGCCAAAATTGTAGATGCAAAGGCAATGAATATCTTGGCTCAAACTATGTCTGATGACATATTTCAAAAGGTGGCTGAGTGTACCTCAGTCAAGGCCATTTGGGATTCCCTCAACCAAATGGTAGCTGGTTCAGCAGATAAAAGAAAAGATAGGAGATCAAATATCATATCCCTGTATGAGAATTTCAAGAAGGATGAGACTGAATCAGTGGCTGAAATGTATAACAGGTTGAGCTCAATCATCAATGTGCTTAAAACCCTGGATAAGGACATCACCCTGACAGAGGTGAATGATTAGATCTTGATGTGCTTCCCTAGATCTTGGGATTCAAGAATCTGGCCTATCAAAGAAGCCAGAAGCCTAAATGAGATATCAACTGAATCTCTGCTAGGCAAATTAAAATCTTATGAGGAGTTGATCAAATCAAGAGAAGCAGCTAAATAAAAAGTAACAACCCCAGTGAGAAAGGATCACAACATAGCCTTCAAAGCATCTGAGGAAAGTGAGACCTCAACATCAAATGAGGAACTCATGAGTCTCTTTGCAAAGAGATTCTATAAGATGGCTAGAAAGGATTTCAGAAGAAAATCATCCAGGCAGGATGATAAGCCTAGATTTGACAAGACATCAACCAAGGAGGATGTGTGCTTTGGTTGCAGGAAGCCTGGACATTACATATCTAAATGTTCAGAAAATCAGAAGAAGGAGAAAAATAGAGAGAAGGACTCCAGGAGAAAACACAGCAGCAAACCCTCTTCCAGTAAGTATAAAAAGAAAGACAAGGGCTTTGTTGCTGAGTCATGGAGTGATACAGAGGAAGAATCATCCTCTTCCAGCTCAAGTGAAGAAGAGGAAGAAGCAAGATCCAAGGAGGTTTGTCTTATGACAATTGATGCCTCCAGGAGCAATTCTGGATTAGTAGGAGAATCTGAAGATGAAGCAGCCTCAGAATCAGCGGCAGATCAGTTTCTTTCAAGCTTTGATTTTAATTCTGACTTATTTAAGATTGAATTCAAAACAATGTGCTTAAATTTAATTAATTCAGAGAAAGAAATAAAAACCCTTAGAGAAAGATTAGGAAATTTTGAATCTGTTACCTCAAAAAATATTCAACTAAAAGATCAACTAACTCTAGCAAATGAACAAATAATTAAATTAAAATCTGATTTATGTGAGGCCAAACAACTTGAGCAATCTCTCAATCGGAGAAGTCACAAGCTGATGGACATAACAAGCACAGTAAATGTCAGATTAAATGGCAAGCTGGGCTTGGTTGCATCATCAGGTTTACCCCTCATAATTAAGAAAAATATTCTTACAATCCCCATTAATTTTGTCTCTGCCAAGGGAAAAGAAAAGATAATAGACAAACCAATGACATGAAACAATCCAAAACTCATAGACAAGAGAAATAAAAATCAGAAAACAACTAATAAAAACAAGTTTCAGCAGCATTCGTCGAACTCAGATCGACAAAATGTGGCCAGTTCGTCGAACCCAGATCGACGAACGCTGAACGGAAACTTTAGTTATAACAATTCGTCTAACTGCAATCGACGAACTTTGTATGATTCGTCGAGCAGAGGTCGACGAACTTGGGGCGCAGAAAATGTCTACTGTCATTCTCTGAGCAGAGATCGACGATCTCAGCCCTATTCGTCGAACTCTGGTCGACGAACTTACAAAAATTCATCGAACCCAGAAGGACCAAACTTAAATCATTTCTCTTACAGAAATTCTAAGGTAACTAATAAATCATTTAATCCAGTAGATGATTGGGTTATTCCACCTAGGAGATATCATCCCTTAGGTTATAAATCTCAACCTTCCTTGTCAGTTATTTTCAGATTTTCATTTCAACCAAATAAAGGACCCAAGGTAACCTGGGTTAAGAACAATTGAGTTTTGTTTTTCATTACAGGTACAGGTGAAGAGCTATCTAAGGGTGAGTCAGACCTGGTACTTGGATAGTGGTTGCTCCAAGTATATGACAGGCAGCAAGGCCAATCTATCTAATTACAAGGCCAAACTATGACCAAAGGTGATCTTTGGTGATTCAAACAGTGGCCAATCTGAAGGATATGGAGCAGTAAAGATTGGAACAGTTACCTTCAAGAAAGTAACATATGTAAGAGGACTCAAACATAACCTAATATCCATAAGTCAATTATGTGATGAAGGTTATCAGGTACACTTTAACTCTACCTCTTGTTCTATTATTGATAATGACAACAAAACTGTTTTAATTGGAATTAGACAAGGCAACATATATCTAGTAGATTTTATTTCTGCCAAGACTGATGTTTGTTTACTTAATATCACAAGTAACCAAAATGAGTTGTGGCATAAAAGATTAGGGCATGTAAACCTTAAGAATATAGCTAGGCTATCTAAAGACAACCTTGTTAGAGGTTTACCTTCTGGCCCCTACAAGAAGCAAAACCTATGCAGGGCTTATCAATTAGGCAAGCAAACTAAAACTAGTTTCAAATCCATTAATAAAAGTGATTCACCTAGGATTTTGTATTTGCTTCATGTGGATCTATTTGGACCCATTGTTGTACAAAGCCTAGGAGGTAAGTCTTACACTTTGGTGATTGTTGATGACTTCTCCAGATTCAGTTGGGTAGCCTTTCTGAGAGCTAAGTCAGATACATTCAAGGTTCTTACAGATTTTCTCAGGACCATACAGATTGAGTTCTCTACTCATGTTGTATTGATCAGAAGTGATCATGGTACAGAGTTTGAGTCTCTTCTTATGCATGAGTTCTATGAGAAGGAAGGTATTAGGCAGTGCTTCTCAGCTCCTAGAACTCCCCAACAAAATGGGGTAGTTGAAAGGAAAAATAGGATACTCATTGAATCTGCAGGTACATTATTGGCAGATGCTTACATGTCTCTATACTTTTGGGCAGAAGCTGTAAACACTGCTAACTATGTCATGAATAGAAGCCTTATACATAAGCTGAAAAATAAGACCCCCTATTAATTAATTAAAGGGAAGAAACCTAAAATCACATACTTTAAAGTTTTTAGTTGTATATGCTATATTCACACTAACAACAAAAGATACATTAGAAAGTTTGAGGCTATGGCTTAAGGAGGGATTTTTCTAGGATACTCCTAAGTAAGCAAGGCCTATAGAGTTTTTAATAAATTATCTCTCAAATTGAAGAATCTGTCCATGTATCTTTTGATGAAGCTAACATGTCTTATAAGGAGAAAGAGATTTCTACCAATAGCTCTTTGCAGGTTCCACAACTCTGTGAGTCTATGGATGGAGTAAACCTTACCTAAGAGGTATCAACCCATCCTTATCCGCAGGTTGCTGAAGACAGCGAAGAAGAAATTCAAGTGGAAGTGGCTGAACTTCCCTCAACAGCTAGTACCATTCCTCAAGAGGAATTAATTACAAAAGCTGTTGCTCAACAAACTCCACCAACTGATCCTGTCACACTTAGAGATCGCCCCAGATCTCAAGTGATTGGAGACATTTCAGCAGCCGTACAGACAAAGCATCAACTCAACCAAGAATTGATGCATGCATGTTTTCTCTCTCAGACTGAACCTCTCACTATCCATGAAGATGAGCAAGATCCTCACTGGATCATTGCAATGCAAGAGGAACTAAATCAGTTTGAGAGATGTAGAGTTTGGGATTTGGTTCCAAGACCCCATAAATACCCAGTTATTGGAAGCAAATGGGTCTACAGAAATAAGCTGGATGCTCAAGGGAACATTGTGAGAAATAACGCTAGGCTTGTTGCTCAAGGCTACAGGCAAGTGGAAGGAATTGACTATGACCAAACCTTTGCCCCTGTTGCAAGGTTAGAGGCCATAACAATATTCCTTGACTATGCAGCTCACAGGAGATTCAAATTTTACCAAATGGATGTTAAGAGTGCATTTCTGAATGGAGTGCTTCAAGAAGAGGTTTATGTAGAACAACCTCCAGGTTTTATCTCTCTAACTCAACCCACTTTTGTATTTAAATTGCGTAAAGCTCTCTATGGATTAAAGCAAACTCCAAGAGCTTGGTATGAGACCTTAGCAAGCTTTCTTTTAGAGCATAAATTTACAAGAGGAACCATAGATAAAATTCTTTTCACTAGACATCATAAGGACCAAATTTTGTTAGTACAAATATATGTGGATGACATCATTTTTGGGTCTACTGATCCTAAATTGTGCAAGAGGTTTGCTGACCTCATACATTCCAAATTTTAGATGAGTAGCATGGGTGAGCTTTCCTACTTCCTTGGTCTCCAAGTGAAATAGCTCCCTGATGGTATCTTCCTCTCCCAAGCTAAGTATGCTAAAGAGCTTGTTAAGAAGTTTGGGATGGGTGATGCTTCAGGAATGAAAACACCTATGTCTACAAATGCTGTTGTGGATTCTGATGCAGCAGGGAAACCTATAGATCAGAAACATTATAGGGTAATTGTTGGATCCCTATTATACCTAACAGCTAGCAGGCCTGATATCATGTTTGCCACATTCCTTTGTGCTAGGTTCCAAGTGAACCCTAAAGAATCTCACCTTATTTTCTTAAAAAGAATTTTGAGATATATAAAGAGTTGTCCTAATCTAGGACTCTGGTATCCTGTAGAGTCAGAGTTTGAGTTAACTGGATACTCAGATGCTGACTATGCTGGATGTAGAGTGGACAGGAAGAGTACCTCTGGAACTTGCAGTTCCTAGGTATGAGACTTGTCTCCTGGTTTTGTAAAAAGCAAACATCTGTGTCTACATCAACTATAGAAGCAGAATATATGGATGCTGGCAGCTGCTGTTCACAAATGTTATGGATACAAAACCAACTCGTAGACTATAGTGTCAACTTAAATAATTCAACATTATTTTGTGATAATACTAGTGTTATTGCTATAGCACAGAATCCAGTTCACCATAGTAGGACTAAACATATTTAAATAAGACATCATTTCATTAGAGATAATGTAGAAAAAAAGAAAATTAACTTAATCCATATTCCTACAGATCTACAGAGAGCAGACATTTTCACCAAACCTTTGGATGAGAAAAATCATCTGTTCTTCATAAATCAACTGGGAATGATCAATGGAGAAGAGTTAAATTAGTTTATGTCTGCATTCGATGAATTTTCAAGAGTTCGTCAAACGAAGTTCGACGAATTAGGGAAAGTTTGAGAGATTCTCGTCGAACGGAGATCGACGAATTCTCTGTGTGGAAATAATTTTCGTCGACCGGAGATCGATGAACTTTGCTTCAGAAGATATTTCGTCGAACGGAGTTCGACGAACTGTTTTCGATTCTTTTGGATGAGATCGACGAATTATTTATCTATAATTTATTTCGTCGACCTCAGTTCGAAGAACTGTTTCTTTTTCGTGGAACGGAGATTGTCGATTCATATTCTGGAAAACTTATATCTAGGTTTTCTTCGACCTCCGTCCCGCGCTTTTAGTTCCTGTGCTCTTGATCGCGATTTTCTCTGTCTCTCTTGCAGGTCATCAATGGTGGTTCCAGCAAGCACCTTAACAGCAATGAAATTCGACACCGGCTTTGACATGGATTTTGACTCTTTCCATCACTCTGACCCAATATTTCTATACATTCTGGAATTACTAGAGGCACTTAGTCTCAAAGATTTCATGACCCGAAGAATTAAACTGCACTCAACTGAAATTCGAGAATGGGTATATACTTCTACTGCTTCTGAGGATAATACATTGACAGGAAATATCTGGAGCAATGTTGTTTCTTTGTCTCCCGCCGTTCTTTCTGAAATTTTTGGATTGGTAAATGGAGAAGATGACATGGATATGGATTCTGAAGAATATAGTTCGATGCTGAAGTTGATGGGGTTTTCTGGAAGCAACCCTAACAAGTTGTTAAAGAAACAACTGTCTGCCGCCTACCAGTTCTTGGCGGATATCGTGGGAAAAGTACTGATGGTAAAGCACACCGCACACGACTATATAACCAGACATCAATTTCTTATCATGTGCGCCGTGGTGAATAAGCATCCTGTTGATTGGAGAAAGATTTTCTTTGATTTGATTAAGAAGAAAATCAGCAAGAAAGAGGTTTATTTTGGAAGAATCCTCGGGATCTTCCTCAAGGAAAAGGCTGGTGAACTCATGGTATCCCCGACCATCTTCATCAACGCCAGCAAGCGCCTCACCCGCGCTCTGTTTGGCAGATGGGATAGGACGATCAACAAGCCATCCAAGGCTTCCTCCTCTTCCATCCCTGCTTCAGATGGCACCAGGGATGTTAAAGCCACACCCTCACCCACTGAGGAGATCCATCCCCCTCCACAATATCTTCCAGCACCCCTTCCAGCAAAGCAGCCTCCTCATGTGCCTACTCCTCCTCCATCTCCACCACTGGACATCACCAACATCCTATCTTCCCCTCTGCAAGTTAATCAACAACCAACCCCTCCAGCTTTACCTCATGACACACATAACCTTACACCTCCTCAGTCTCCACTTCCCCCTCATTTTTCCTCCATTCCATCTTTCACCCTACCCACATACATTGCCATGCCAGATGCCACCATTCCATCTTCATCACCATCCACTCATCACATATCTGTTATTCCACCCTTCATTCCATCCCTAGTTGCTCCCTCCTCCACACATAATGTAACATCCTCTTCCCCTTCCTCCTTTGATTCAACTACCATATCATCTATCCTCACCTTCATCACTCCTCTTATTAAATCCCTTATCACAGAGGCAATTACACCTCTTATGAATTCTATTAATTCTTTATCTGCTCAAATTTCTGCCCTTTCTGCTGCCCCCTCCTCAGTCCAGGGCCTAGCCTCAGTCCCCACTGAACACAGGCAGGGGGAGATGCCTGATGATGAAGTAGCAGCTTAAGCTTCAGATACAGATTCCCCAGCAGATACAACTTCAGAAGTTTTTCCAGATTGCATAGATACAGAATTATTTGATTTGGTTAATTTTATTAATACTGATATGGATATTGCTGACATGGATACTACTGAAACTGTTGGTGATTTTATTCTCAATCCCACAGTTAATGTGCAAGCATTACTTCAACATTTTGATACTGTACATATGCAGTCTCTTCCAGCAAACTTTACTAAGCTACAGTTGGCTATTGTCCCCTATACTTCTCCAGCTAGTCCAGCAGTTGCCAAGCAACTCTGTGATAGTTTTGCTATCACAGCTTTAGCTTCAATCTCTGCAGCTAGTTCAGAAGTTATTCCAGAAGATATCTCAGCCCCAAGTTTTGTTATGGATGACTCTCCTATGCCTGCTTTGGATGAGCTAATCCTAGCTGATATTGAAGAGGAAAATAAGGCAGTAGTTGAAAGCTCTGTCCCCATTATTCGTGATTCCTGTGCAGTCTCCTCCTCAACAGTTGTTGAAACTCCAGTTCCTGAAATTTCTGCCCCTGTTATATCAAAAGCTATTATTGTTGATAAAGCTTTAAAAGCATTGGATGCCTTATATGATAAGCCTCAGGATTCTGATTCTGAAGATGATGAAGGTGATGATGATGATGATTCAGATGAAGAAGACTCCAAGAACAAAAAGAAAATATTATCAAAGAAAAGGAAGGCTCTTCCTCCTCCAGCTCCTAAGCCTAATCCCACTACTGACACTCCTTATTACATTTTGCATAATGTTGCACCTTATAAGGAAATTCCTGCATGGATGTGGTTATCAAAGAACCAGTAGAAGGAAAGGAAAAGAAGTAGGAGATATTCTCCTCCTCCAGTCCACAGATATAGGAAGGATCCACCTCCTCCTCCTCCTCCAATAGCTGGTGTCACTGGCTCTAGCTATCAGAGATCTGCCCCTATGCAAACCTATCAGAGACAGTTAGGGAGATCCTCTGGTAGCAGCCAGCAGAGGCAACCATCCTCAGGAAATCATCAGCAACAGCATCAGCAGCAACAGCAACATATATCTGAAGAACAAAAAGCTGACAGTCCTAAAAGGCCTTACTCTCCTCCCATTCCATTTGAAGATCCTGAAACTGCCAATACTGCAAGAATGGCTAGATAGAAGGAACTAATTGGCCTATCATTGATCAATAAAGCAAAGGCTGAAGGAAAAGACATTTCTGGATTTACAATAATGTCAAAGTACAAAAAGGAAGAAATGAAAAGGTTCGACAAAGGCAACAAACTCTTCAATGTTGATGATTATATGAAGCTCCATCTTGAAGATGTTGTCCCCAGAGCTACATCACTACAGATCATTGGGGCAGCTGACATGACTATGACTCAAGCTCAGGCTCAAGATCCAACTAGAGGAATTATCTTTAAGAAGCCAAGAGAGAAGACTTCAGAAGACAAATCTATGCAAAAGAAGAAGAAGTAATCCTTATTTCTGTTTAAACAAAGCCTATATATATATATATATATATCTGCTGCATGTGTTAGTAATTCTCTGCTAGATATATTTCTTTTCCTGCTTTGTTTATCAGTTTGTTTATGCTTTGAGTCTCTTAGTGACCTCACCCAAATAGGGGGAGATTGTTGGATCCCTAGTTGATTTGGGCTAGGTTCACTAGCTTATAATGTGACCCATCATGTATAGCCAGCGTCATTTTTGTGTCCTAGAGTCTAGACCAAGTCCTTAGAGTCAACTTCAGATGGACCAGCTATCAACAAGACCATCAGAGACTCCAGAATTAGAAGTTTTCAAGACCAAGTGAAATGAGTTCGACGTTCGTCGAACTCAGCTCGACGTTCGTCGAACTCAGCTCGACGAAAGGTGTTCTGTGCTCGACGATCTTGAGACATTTCTTAGTGCTGAGCTCGACGATCTTTGTTCTTTGTTCGACGAAGACTGAGATACTTCAACAGACTAAAGTCAGGATAACTCCAAATTTTTTCTAAGTCCAGCTTCAGGCTTTGGATGACGAATAAGAATCTGAGCTCGACGAATATGGACCTGAAGCTCACAACTTCTCAGGTCGACGAAGTCAACTTCTCAGGTCGACGAATGTTGTACTCTACTCGACAATTTTCTGGTCGACGATTTGAATCCTTCTCAGTCAAAGACTTTTCAGATTCTACATCCACATTCATTCTCAGCTCGACGATATTGGATCTCAGCTTGACGAATGATGATTCTCAGCTCGACGAATGAATATTGTCAGTTCGACGAAGATTGTAGTAGAATTGACAGGTTTCCCTAGAAGACTAAGTGTTATTGTCTGGTCGACGAACTCAACAGCTCAGCTCGATGAACTGTGAACTCAGCTCGACGATCCCTGTTCTTTGTTCGATGATTCCAGACTAGGTCTTCTCCAGTTTCCCGTCCCTTTTCTCGGCGATGATTCCTGAGTATTTAATGCCAAATCTTCTCCGAATGTTACTGTTAGAACGTGCATTAATCTTGGATTATTTCATGCCATTTTTCCATGGGACAGTTAGGGAAATCATTGATTGTCGCTTACTTCCCAGGCCGACTGCAATTACTGCTCAAACATTCAAATTTTGGTTGTTCTCCAGACAGTAAAAAAAAGTCAGAAAAGAAAAGGATCAAGTAGTATAACACATACCAGACACACAGACTGACATTGCACAGAAGAACAATCTTACAACAATCAAAAAGCTCTTTACTGCAATCTGCACAGGCCAGAGAATAATTTCATCAAGAAGAAGAAGAACATTCAATCACTATCAAGAGTCTTCTTCCTTCAATCCTACAGGACAACTTCAAAAGGACAACAAATTAATCTATCTGTCAAAGAAGTTCCTGAAGCAATCTCTGGTCCAGGCACTCAAGCTCTTGAAGACCTGTCACCCTGAAGCAGTGCTCCAGAATTCCTAATCCCTTCAAGATCTCAGTGGGAGAAATCTGCTAACATTAATCCACAAGTCTTCTCAGTTGATATTGAGAAAGAGAAGACCTCATCACCCTCTTTTCCAACTTATGTACAGGGTTTTAATTCCCTTCAAAATTATTCCTAGTTGCAAGTCTCCTACCAAAAGACTTGAGGTTTTGGTTTTTGAGCACCTGAACAAAAGCTCATTGGTGTCAGGCACCTGATCAAAAACCTGAGTGGATTCCTACCAGGGTGGTAGAAGAGTGAATGTACCCATGTTGGGGAACCACTATAAATTTCTTGTGTCGTATGGTTGCCCTTTTTCTTTTGTTTTGGCTGTGTTGTTCTGTGCTTAAATAGGTTGTTGTGCTTATTTATTTTATTTACTGACTTGTTCACTTAGGATTACAACAAAAGTTGTAATAGTTTGAAGAGAGAACAATACTCTATTCACCCCCCCCCCCCTCCCCTCTAGAGTATTTCAGATCTACCTTCACTTTCAGAAGGGTAAAGCAGTGGTCGAGTCATCTGCATCCTGGACGCAACCTCGACTGCATAATTTGGAAGTGCAAGAGCCGCAAAGCTCAGTTGGTGAGGTTCAACCTCGTGTGTTTAATTTCGCACTCCAAGAAGCTATGAAGCGATATTTGCAAAATGATGCTGGTGAGCAGAAGTAAGCATACTATGTGACTTTGGGGATGTACATAGATGTTGGTGTATGTTGGGAAAATAAATAATATGCTATTGGTGTCCATTTTGTAGGTGTCTATGTGCTGTATGTGTTGTTTGGTTTGTGCGATGCTTTGGGGTGAGACAAGCTGCGGCCTCTGAGCTCTCACCAAGTTAGTTTTATTTGAGTGATTAATTGCTGATGGTGCGACGTAGAGTGGTTATATTTCTGGTTGTGGTTGAGCTAAATTTCGGGGATGAAATTTTTTGAAGTAGGGGAAGATTGTAACGCCCCAAAGCCACCTTTGGGTTTCAGGTTGGGTGACACGGCCTGGGACACGAGCATTTCCCAGGGCTTGTCGTGCTTGGGTTGCGTAGTTGACTGTCTGGTCGACGAAATTTGGTCGACGATCGTTGAGTGCAGGGTACACGACCTGTGACACGGGCGTATCACAGGGCGTGTCCAGGCGGGAATGCGTGTGTTGCTAGACACGGGTGTGTCCATGTGTACATGGCCTGGGATACGGGCGTGTCCCATGGCCGTGTCCCTCTCGGGTGAAGTGGAGATTTTGTTGTGTGAAGTACACTTCTACTGGACACGGGCGTGTCTGGCATGACACGGGCGTGTAAGGTGTGACACGGGTGTGTCACACGGCAGTGTACTCGGTGGATTTGAGTCGGTTGCCTGCCTCTTAAGTGACATGGCATGTGACACGGGAGTGTCATAGGGCATGTCAGGCCATGTTCAGCCTATTTTTGGGCAAATACGAGCTGTTTATTTTCTTATCCTACATCCAATGGTCTAGGGTCCTTCCATGTGGATCAAGGCCGAGAAATGGGGAAAAACCCCCTCATTTCCATCTTCATCTTCTTCACATTCTCAAAGAGAGATAGAAAGGGAGAGTAAGGGAGAAAAGAAAGGATGGGGAAACCAGCTGCTGGAGGAGCTGCAGAGTGTGGAGCGAAGATCTGAGATCGGATTCGTGAAGGCAAAGCTGAGGCGGTGATTTCCATCCGGCTAGTTCGTGGCTCTGAAATGATCTTCAAGGGTAACGATCCCCTTCTTGGACATCGAAGTCCTTTCTTTATGCATATGCATGGAATCCTCCACCAAGAGGTGGATATCGGAAGTGATTTCTTGTTTGATTCTGCATCTAGAGTCGGAAGTGTGGAGTACGGTATAGGCATGCTGTGTGATGCCCATCTGGACGGTTAGTCTGGATTGGTGATACTTATGGGTAAACCGGAGAAGACTCCATGGATTTGATAACTATGTATATTTTATACGTATGGATGTTGTGTATGGATGTATGGATGTGTGGATGAATGGATCTTGGATGCTTTGCATAAGCTCCTTGTGGTGTGAGCGCTATAAGCGCTAATTTCTTTAGGAGAGAGAAAAGCTGCGGCTAATCAGGGGGAGGGAAGGCCGACCCGCGTCTCGTGGTGCGCTACTGACAGATTGAGCATGGGAAAGGCTAACCTGACCCTGGTTATTTTGGGAGGTCGATTAGTGGCAATATTTGGGAGGACGCGTGGAAAACCCTACTTGCTGCACCACATTGGTGGGTCGATCTTAATGCTCAAGTTTGCGGTGAGGTTATCACCTCTGAGTGGTGTGGGCGGAATGCAACCAATCTGCGGGTTGGGGTGACTAGGACCGGCTAGCCAACAAGTTAATAATTCTCTAATCGGTGGTGTTGCTACGGGTACCGGCACACCGTAAGGTGCCCTAAGTGCACGAAACGTCTGATTGCCACCGGCGTTGTGATGTTGTTGTGCCTGAGCACACTTGTTTGTGATTGGTAGGTATTATAATTGCAATGCATACAGGGAAGGAACCACTACCCCGGGTAAGGGGTAGGGTTGTTATAATTGGTCAGCTAAAGCTGACCGTTACTTTGTTTGCCGCTCTTGGGTGGATATCTCCTTGTAGGTGCTGATGATTGAATTGTAATGAGCGGAATGAAGATTTACTGTTAAAGGCCCTTGAAGGTCGTGCGAAGAATGTTTGGATTTCACGTGTGGCCGGCCTGCTTGCCGATGTATGAAATTGTATATATGTAAAGAGCAACTTGTAAGTACTTAAGGCCATGGGTGTGTGTGTGTGTTGTATTCATTCCTGGTTATAAATATATAAATGCAGAGTTTATATATTAGTGGACATTCGCTGTGCTGAGTTCATTTAACTTAAAATGCTGCACTAGAATTCTTTGAGGTAGGACTCGAGTACAATGATTTTGATTTCCACACGTAATTCCACCGCTTGTATGTGAAATATGGTGTAGGGCCCCGGCCGGACCCACTGTTATATTCCATGTGATGAGTGGGAGCGTTACAAAGTGGTATCAGAGCCAGGTTGAGATTGTTTGGGAGGGAAGACTATAATTGAACTCAAGAATGTCCACTAAAAATGTATTTCATGCACGTAAGGTGCGTGAGCGTGGAGTCAATGTATAATTATCGTTATGAAATGGATGCTTAATGGTGTTTTGTACAATGATGGGTGGCGAGGAGTGATGCGGGGCAGTCTAAGCCCCAGCGTTCGGACGAGAGTGCGACACCAGTTGACGCGCCTACACCTCCCTCGGCGGAGACCATACGTGTGGTGACTAAGACGGTGCTCGCAGTGTTACAGGCACAACCTACTGGGCAGGCAAGGCCTGTAGGGGTGCCAGGATGGCCTTTTGCAAGGCAAGGGTGCACTGACGTTGTGATGGCAGAGGAAGGAGCGGATGAGCAGTTGAAGCAGTTTATGGAATTTCATCCACCTACATTTGGTGTGGCAACGTCCCCAATGCATGCGGAAGATTGGCTTGCAAGGGTCAAAAGATTCTTGATAGTAATCCGGACTGCGGATGCACAAAATGTGACGTTAGCCACATTTTTGTTGGAAGGCGATGCTCGGCTTTGGTGGGACGAAGTGGAAGTGCATCATCTGGCACGGCAAGGATTGGAAGAAATATTGATTGATGAATTCTCACGATTATTTCTGGCCAAGTATGTGCTAGTGTCGCAGCGGATTGCCATGGAGAATGAGTTTTTGCGTCTGGTACAGGGTGAGCATGATATCGATACTTACATGCATGAGTTTACTAGACTAGGGCGCTATGCAGTGTCTACCTTCGCTGAGGAAGCGCGAAAGACGAATCGATTTTATGAGGTACTGCGTGACGAGTTGAGGTTGGCACTCCTGAGTTCGGCGAACCAAGGCTTTCAAGCGTTAGTGGATACAGCTCGGGCACTGGAGAAGGATTTTAAGCTGGTACAAGAGAAGAAGGGCCTGGCAGTGGAAAAGCCAGACTTCAAAGTTCTGCAATCGGAACAGCTGGACTTTAGGAAATGTGATAAGAAAACGTTTAGGCCTGCTAAACCAACTCCGTCTACGGTTTCTTCGGGAGCAACGTATGGACAAGGACGTGTAGAGACACGTACATGTTTCCGATGTGGCAAGCAAGAACATTTAGCCAACAATTGTTGGAGTGACGTGCCAAGGGGTGAGAAAAAGGTAGGTGTGTCGTATGAAGAGAAGGGTAAAACAGTGGCCGAGTCATCTGCATCCTGGATGCAACCTCGACTGCATAATTTGGAAGTACAAGAGTCGCAAAGCTCAGTTGGTGAGGTTCAACCTCGTGTGTTTAATTTGGAACTCCAAGAAGCTATGAAGCGATATTTTCAAAATGATGCTGGTGAGCAGAAGTAAGCATACTATGTGACTTTGGGGATGTACATAGATGTTGGTGTATGTTGGGAAAATAATTAATGTGTTGTTGGTGACCATTTTGTAGGTGTCTATGTGCTGCATGTGTTGTTTGGTTTGTGCGACGCTTTGGGGTGAGACAAGCTGCGTCCTCAGAGCTCTCACCAAGTTCATTTTATTTGAGTGATTGGTTGCTGATGGTGCGACGTAAAGTGGTTATGTTGCTTGTTGTGGTTGAGCCAAATTTCGGAACGAAATTTTTTGAAGGAGGGGAAGATTATAACACCCCAAAGCCCCCTTTGGGTTTCATGTTGGGTGACACAGACAGGGACACGGGCGTGTCCTAGGGCTTATCATGCTTGGGTTGCTTAGTTGGGTGTGTGGTCGACGAAATTTGGTCGTCGATCATCAAGTGCATGGTGCACGACCTATGACATGGGCATGACACAGGGCATGTCCAGGTGGGAATGCGTGTGTTGCTAGACATGGCTGTGTCCTGGTGTACACGGCATGGGACACGGGCGTGTCCCATGGTTGTGTCCATCTCGGGTGAAGTGGAGATTTTGCTGTGTGAAGTACACAGCTACTGGACACGGGCGTGTCTGGCATGACACGGGCGTGTAAGGTATGACACGGGCATGTCACACGGCCTTGTACTGGGTTGATTTGAGTCGGTTGCCTTCCGCTTAAGTGACACGGACTGTGACACGGGAGTATCATAAGGCGTGTCAGGCCGTGTTCAGCCTATTTTTGGCCAAATCCGAGCTGTTTATTTTCTTATCAGGGATCCAATGGTCTAGGCTCCTTCCATGTGGATCAAGGTTGAGAAATGGGGATAACTCATTTCCATCTTATTCTTCATCTCATTCTCAAAGAGAGAGATAAAGGGAGTGCAAGGGAGCAAGGAAAGGAAGGGGAAACCAGCTGCTGGAGGAGCTGCCGAGTGCGGAGCGAATATCTGAGATCGGATTCGTGAAGGCAAAGCCGAGGCGGTTATTTCCATCCGGCTATTTCATGGCTCCGAAATGATCTTCGAGGGTAACGATCCCCTTCTTGGACATCAGAGTCCTTTCTTTATGTATATGCATGGAATCCTCCACCAAGAGGTGGATATCGAAAGTGATTCCTTGGTTGAGTCTGCATCTAGAGTCAGAAGTGTGGAGTACGACGTAGGCATGCTGTGTGAAGCCCATCTTGACGTTTAGTCTAGATTGGTGATGCTTATGGGTAAACCGGAGAAGACTCCGTGGATTTGGTAACTGTGTATGTTTTATACGTATGGATGTTGTGTATGGATGTATGGATGTGTTGATGAATGTGTTGGAACACCGTATTACTAATTTGGGTCAGAATCACTATGTCTCTAGGAAACCAATATTTGACCTCCTGTATAGCTCAATAGGTCAATTATTATTGAGTCTAAGGGTTAGAAGTCTAAGTTTGGAAGCTGCCCTCAAGACCAAAATTTTCTGTTGGAGACTAAGTCATATCGTCGAGCTCAGCACGACGATTCGTCGAAATCTGATCGACGATCGTCTAGCTCAACTTCGACAGATCGTCGAACTCCATTCGACGATCGCTGAGCTCAACTTCATCATATCGTCGAGCTCCATTCGACGATCGGTGAGCTCAGTTCGACGATCTTGACTCGGCTTTGGATCTCTATCTCTGAGCTCAGTTCGACGATCTTTGAGCTCAGATCGACGATGTTTTGCTGCTGTATACATACATATTGCTGAGCTCAGTTCAACGATAGCAGAGCTCAGTTCTACGTTTTCAGATAACTTCAAGGATGTTTCTAGATTCAAATTCAAATCAGTTAAGGAGTTATTCTGCAATTAATTCTGAAGATTTCCTAGCCGTTTTCATTTATTTCTGGACCAAGTTTTAAGAGATTTTCAAGGAATAATTCTATGGACTTTCCTCCAGAAGAGATCTTGCAATTAAGGATGCAATTAATGCAGACCAACGGCTATTCTTCTCAGAGAATGTTTTTCTATTCTGGATCAGAAAATAAAAGAAGGATTTTTTTTTTTGAATCTCACACAGATTACAGAGAATACACAAACACACAGACAGACATCAGTAATCTTCAACAATAATATTCTGTCTCAAAGAATTCTGAGAACACACATCCAAGGAGATCAAACTTTCTCAAATCTTCAGATCTCTTTAGTTTTCAAGTGTTCTAGGCCAACATCTTTCAAGACTCCAGACATCCAATATTTCAGTTATTGCTGAAATCATCTTTTGCTGGAGTTCAACTTTTGAAGGCCTATCACCCTACAGCAAAGTTTCCTTTCCTGAAGATCTCAAGGACTCAGGGGGAGCTTTGACACCATCAATCTACATAGTCTTCTCAGCTGATCTGAGAAAGAGAAGACTGCCATCACTCTCTCACCCCCTCTCTGTAAAGGGTTTCTCAAACTCCCTTCAAAAGTTTGAGCTTGGTTCTTGAGCACCTTTTCAAAAACTCATTGGTGGCAAGACACCTGATCAAAAAATCTGATTTGGTTTTTGAGCACCTTATCAAAAGCTCATTGGTGCCCAGGACACCTGATCAACTCATCCTGCAGTGGATTCCTACCTAGGGTGGTAGAAGAGTGGATGTACCCAAGTTTAGGGGAACCACTATATTCCCTTGTGTCTTCTGGTTTTGCTTGTCTTTATTTTTGTTTCTGACCTTGATTATTCTGTGATTAGCTTTTGTTTAGTTTAGTTCTGTGATTAGTTTTATTACTGCTTCCCTGCTCACTCACATTACAGCCTTTGTTTTAAAAAGTTTTAAAGCACCATATACTCTATTCACCCCCCTCTAGAGTATATCAGATCTAGCTGCACTTTTAATTGGTATCAGAGGCAGGTTGGTTAAACATACCACACCTTGGTGGTTGCACAGGCTAACACCTGAACCCAAAGATCCCTAGTTAGATCTGTTTTCTTTTGTAGTTTATTATTAGGTTTTGTTTTCACAAATCATGGCACAAAACAAAGATTATGCTAGCACCAGACCTCCAGTGTGCAACCTATCCAGGTTTGCACTTTGGAAAGCAAGGATCAGACTATACATGAATTCTATTGACAAAGATATTTTTAACTCTGTTTTGACAGTGTGTCCAAGACCTCCACAGAACTCCAGTACAAATGTTGTTCCACCTCCATCAGGAACAGATGCTGACATCAAGAGATGGAAGGTAGCTGATGCCAAGGCTATGAATATCTTAGCCCAGACAATGTCTGATGACATATTTCAAAAGATGGCTGAATGCAATTCAGCTAAGGAAATTTGGGACAAACTTTCTGAAATAATCTCAGGCTCAGCTGATGAGAGAAAGGACAGGAGATCACACCTCATATCTCAATATGAGAATTTCAAGAAGGGAGAAACTGAGTCAGTGGGAGATATGTACAACAGGCTCAGTCTAATAGTTAGTGAACTCAGAACATTGGATAAAGAGATCTCACTAACTGAACTTAATGACAAAATTCTAATGTGCTTCCCTAGTACTTGGGATTCAAGAATCTGGCCAATTAAGGATGCTAGAAGTCTGAATGAGATCACAACTGAAGCTCTATTGGGTAAGCTCAAATTTTACGAGCTACTCATCAAAAATAGAGAAGAAGAACAGAAGGCTGCCTCACCAGCCACAAGAAAAGAGAAGACCATAGCCTTCAAGGCAACTGAAGATCAGCCTGAAGACAAAGTCACAGGCAATGATGAACTGCTCAGTCTGTTGGCCAAAAGATTTTACAAGATGTCCAGAAAGGACTTCAGAAGGAGATCATACAAGGAACATGATAAGCCAAGGTATGACAAGTCCATTAATAATAATAAAGACATCATTTGCTTTGGTTGCAGGAAACCAGGGCATATAGTTCCTGACTGTCCAGAGAACAAAAATAAGGACAGAAGGGACAGGAAAGAAAGAAGAAAGGAGAAAGACTCCAAAAGGAATGGCAATGGCAAACCCTCATCAAGCAAAAACAAACATACAATAAAGGGGTTTGTTGCTGAATCCTGGAGTGAGACTGAAGAGGAGTCAGAAGCCTCATCCAGCTCCAGTGATGATGAGGATGATGCAGAAGAGAAAGAGTTCTGCATGATGACAATCAATGCCTCATAACACAATTCAGAAGAAGAGGAGTCAGAGTCAGATTTAGAGACTCAACCTGAAGAAGATCAGGTAATTGGTTCGTTTGATTTTAATTCAGAGGACTTTAAATCTGAATTTAAAGCATTGTGTTTAGACCTGTTAAAACATGAGAAAAAAATTATCTCTCTCAGAAATCATTTATCTGAACATAATAATTTAAAGTCAGAAAACCTCAAACTCTCTCAGGAGTTGGAGTGCTGTAGGGAGCAGATAGCTTCACTGAAAAGTGAGCTGTCTGAGGCCAAGAAGCTTGAAGAATCCCTTAATGGGAGAAGCATCAAGCTGATGGACATCACAAGCACAGTGAACTACAGATTTAACAGTACACTGGGCTTGGGTGCTTCATCCAGCCAACCCATAGTTCTAACAACTCCAATCAAATTCATTTCTGACAAAGGAAAGGGAGTTGTAGAGGTAGCTAGGAAAAATTCTGATCTGCCCCAGAAAACTAAGTTTCAGCAGAAATCGTCGAACGGAGGTCGACGATCGCCAAACGGAGATCGACGATCGCCGAACGCAGATCGATGATCTCAGGCAAGATCGTCGAACTCAGGTCGATGATCTCAAGTCCCTGAACTCATCCATAGTCGACCGTCGAACAGAGCTTGACGATCTGACCCAAGATCGTCGAACGCAGCTCCAAGATCGTCGAACAGAGGTCAGAGCTCTGGAAAGTTTTTCAAGGGCAAATCAAAATCCAATCCTAAGGGTCCTTCATCCCAAATCTTTAACCCTTATACTGAATGGATTATACCTCCAAGGAGATATCATCCTGAAGGATATAAGAGTCAACCTGGGATGTCTTTCATTTCAGAATTTAAAGGTTATCAACCTAGGCCCAAGGTAAACTGGGTCAAAAACAAATGAATTATCTTATGTGCAGGTGAAGACCTATCCAACATCTAACCAGCAATGGTACTTGGATAGTGGGTACTCTAAGTACATGACAGGGAACAAGGACAACCTCACATCCTTTAGAGCCAAGTTTGGACCCAAAGTTATCTTTGGTGATTCAAACATTGGACAGACTAAAGGATATGGTGCAGTCCAGATTGGATCAGTTACATTCAAGAAGGTAGCTTATGTGGAAGGACTGAAGCACAACTTAATACGCTTTAGTCAGCTGTGTGATGAAGGCTACCAGGTGACCTTCAGCAAAGCATTATGCAAAATCAAGTCAGAGGACAACACAACTGTGTTGACAGGTAAAAGGAAAGGTAACATCTATCTAGTAGACTTTCTTTCAACTAATGTAGATATTTGCATGTTTAATTCTGTCTGTAGACCAAATATTTTATGGCATAAGAGACTAGGACACCTAAACCTTAGAACTATTGCTAGGCTATCCAAGGACAACCTTGTTAGAGGACTACCTTTTGGCCCCTACAAGAAGGAAGGACTCTACAGGGCTTGTCAATTATGCAAGCAAACTAAAAACAGCTTTAAGTCACTTAATAAGAGTGATTCACCTAGGATATTGTATCTGTTACACATGGATCTTTTTGGACCCATCACATTACAAAGCCTAGGAGGTAAATCTTACACTTTAGTAGTTGTAGATGACTTCTCTAGATTCACTTGGGTGTTCTTTCTAAGGAAGAAGTCTGATAACTTTAAGTGTCTGACAGAGTTTCTCAAATGTATACAGATTGAGTTCAATACTCACATTGCCCTGATCAGAAGTGATCATGGGACAGAGTTTGATTCTCTTCTTATGTAAGAGTTCTGTCAGAGTGAAGGGATCAGGCATACTTTCTCAGCTCCTAGAACTCCTCAACAAAATGGGGTAGCTAAAAGGAAAAATAGAACCCTTATTGAATCTGCCACTACATTGTTGTCAGATGCTCACCTTCCTCTATCCTTTTGGGCAGAGGCAGTGAACACCTCCAAATATGTGCTGAATAGGAGTTTGATACATAAACTGAAGGGAAAGACTCCCTATGAATTGCTCAAAGGGAAGAAACCTAAAGTTGATTACTTCAGAGTCTTTGGTTGCATTTGCTACATACATAATAATGACAAGAAATATTTAGCAAAGTTTCAAGCTAAAGCTGATGAAGGAGTGTTTCTGGGATACTCCATGATCAGCAAGGCTTATAGGGTTTATAATAAATCATCTTTAAAAATTGAGGAATATGTTCATATATCATTTGATGAATCTAACATGTCTTTCAAGTAGAAGATCTCTTCTACCATAGAACCCTTGTAGGAACATTCTCTAATTGAAGACTTGAACAAGCTATAGGTTACCAAAGGGGATGAAAGCAGTGAAGATGAAGAAAGTGCTCAACATATTGGAGAATAACTTGAAGAGCCAGTTATTGTACCACAAGAGGAAACAATAACACAGGCTGGTGAACAATCAACACCCCCTGTTGATTTAGTAACATCAAGAGACCATCCAATTTCCCAAATAATTGGAGACATCTCAGCTGGTGTGCAAACCAGAAGTCAGGTCAACCAAAACCTGTGGCACACCTGCTTCCTATCTCAAATTGAACCTCAGTCCATTCAAGATGCAGAGCAAGATCCACACTGGATCATTGCAATGCAAGAGGAGTTGCATCAATTTGAGAGGAACAAAGTATGGGAACTTGTGCCAAAGCCTAAGGATCACTCCATTGTTGGAACAAAGTGGGTATTCAGAAACAAACCGGATGATCAAGGAGTAATTGTAAGAAACAAGGCAAGGCTAGTTGCTCAGGGATATTCTCAAGAAGAAGGAATAAACTACGACCAGACCTTTGCACCAGTTGCAAGATTGGAAGCCATCAGAATATTTTTAGCTTATGCAGCACATAAAGGCTTCAAGGTATATCAGATGGATGTCAAAAGTGTATTTCTAAATGGAGACATCAAAGAGGAAGTATATGTCAGACAACCTCCAGGTTTTATCTCTCCAACTTATCCTGATTATGTTTTTAGATTGAATAAAGCATTATATGGTCTCAAGCAAGCTCCTAGAGCATGGTATGAGACCCTAGCATGCTTTCTCTTGGAAAATAGTTTTATAAGGGGTAGAGTAGACCAAACTCTTTTCATTAGAACCCATAAGTCTCATACCCTACTAGTACAAATTTATGTAGACGATATTATTTTTGGTTCTACTGACTCCAAATTGTGCAGAAGGTTTTCCAACCTAATGCATTCTAAATTTGAGATGAGTAGCATGGGTGAGCTATCCTTCTTCCTAGGATTGCAAGTCATGCAGCATGCTGAAGGCATCTTTATTTCTCAAACCAAATATGCAAATGAATTGATTAAGAAATTTGGCATGTCTGAAGCATCTTGTATGAAAACACCCATGCCTACTAATGCTGTATTGGATGCTGATGAACATGGGAAACCTGTTGATCAGACAACATATAGAGCAATGATTGGCTCTTTACTGTATCTTACAGCTAGTCGACCAGATATAATGTTTGCTACATGTATATGTGCTAGGTTCCAAGTAAGCCCTAGAGAGTCACACCTAATACTAGTAAAGAGGATTCTTAGGTATGTTAAAAGTTGTCCAAATATAGGTCTCTGGTATCCAAAAGATTTAGCATTTGATTTAACTGGATTCTCTGATGCTGATTATGCTGGATGCAGAATTGACAGGAAAAGCACCAGTGGGACTTGTCATTTCCTTGGTAACAGACTTGTCTCTTGGTTTTGTAAGAAACAAACTTTTGTGTCAACTTCAACTGCTGAAGCTGAATATATGGCTGCAGGCAGTTGTTGTTCACAAATCTTGTGGATTCAAAACCAACTCCTAAACTATGGCTACAACTTAGAGAAGTCTAAAATCTTTTGTGACAACACCAGTGCTATTTCTATAGATCAAAATCCAGTCCTCCATAGTAGGACAAAACACATAGAGATTAGGCACCATTTCCTAAGGGATAATGTTGAAAAGAATAAAATTGAACTACAATATATCACAACTGATTTACAAAGGGGAGATATTTTCACCAAGCCCTTGGATGAAAAAAACACACCTTCTTCCTAAATCAGTTAGGAATGTTAGATGGAGGAAGTCTTAAATAATATCCAAGATTTTGAAAGCTTAAAAATTGACCAAGACTAGGCAAACATCTTGATTTTTCTTAGTGTCTAGAGTTCTTCTGATCTCTGAATTGCGCTCGACGATTTTCCCCCAGATCGTCGAACGGCGATCGACGATATCTGAAATCGACGACCTGAGTTCAGCGCTTCTCAGATAGTATGAACTATCTCTTCGGTCAACGATCGTCGAACGGCGCTTGACGATTTTGTTCTCTGCACGATCGTCGAACAGAGCTCGACGATCTCCAATATCGTCGAACGGAGATCGACGATGTTGAAGGCTCTTCAGATTCCTTTAGAAGCCTCGATCGTCGAACTGAGTTCAACGATCTTTCCAATTCTGCGTCGAACCCTAATATAAAATTCATTTTTCGCCGTCGTTCTCCTTTGCGCTTTCGATTTCTCTGCAAGAACTTTCTTTCCCTCCAAACAGTTCTGAACTTGGTCGTTTTGTTTGTTGAATTTTTGTAGGTACCCATGGCTGTGTCTGTTGCTGTTCTCGCAACCATGAAGTTTGATGCTGGTTTCGACATCGACATGGAATCCTTCAGCACAACCGACCAGGTCTTTCAGGATATTTTGGGGCTATTCAAAGAGCAGAACCTGACTGCAATTATGACCACAAGGATCAAGCTTGCATCTGATGAGATCAAAGAATGGGTCTACACTGCCCACAATCAAGACAACTCCACCATTGTTGGGTCAATATCTGGCACACAGGTACCTTTAACCCCAGCAATCTTATCAGAGGTTTTTGAGTTGAGAAATGGTGAAGATACTGCTGACTTGTCTGGAGAAGAGTATACTGCATTGCTTGCCAGAATGGGTCATTCTGAGGCCAACCCTAGCAAGCTCTTGAAAAAGAACCTTTCTGTGGAATACAGATTCATGGCAGATGTAGTTGAGAAAGTGCTACTGGCAAAGCACTATGCTCATGATATAATCTCCAGGTATCAGCTCTGCCTCATGGGAGCCCTTGTAGACAAGAAGAACTTGAATTGGGGAGAAGTCTTCTTTGACCTTATCAAGAAGAAGATAAACAAAGGTTTGTCAACTTTGGAAGAATCTTAGGGGTGTTTCTGCAGCATAGGTGCCCTGCTTTGCTGGTCTCTGCTGGAATCCATATCAATGTATCCAAGAGACTGTCTTGTGCCCTGTTTTGTAAATGGGATAGACAAATCAGCAAGCCCAGCAGGCCCACCTCCAGCACTCCTTCAGGCACAAGGACTCTCAGAGTCACTTCCCCACAGGTCTCTGCCCCTGCAGATGACCTGCCTGCTGTTGTTGCTCCTCCTCCTCCTCCAATTCCATCCCTTCCCATACCATCTACCATTCAAACTACATCCACCATCATCATCTCCAGCCCCTCTCCAACATCCACACCATCTCCAGTACATATTCTACCAACACCAGAAGAACAATTCCATCCACTATTCTCCTACCATCAGCCAGATGCCACTTTATCAACCTCCATTACATCCTTCACCCTCATTGATGATTCCTTTATGGATGATTCACCATCCTCTCCTCCTGAGCTACCCTCATCCTCCACTTCCTATCAAGACCTTCTATAACAAATCATTGAACAACCCACATTCAACCCATCAATCTCCATCCTAGTGTCCTCCAGATCCACCTTACCCACATCTGAACCATCCCTTCCACCATTCACCAGCTCTCCACTACCATCACCAATAGCTGCTCCTCCATCCTCTACCTCTGCTCTAGTCACCCTTGAGCAAGTAGATATCCCAGCCCTTGCTGACAGGTTGTATGAACTGCTAGCCCCCAGGCTATCTCTTCTTCTGGAGACCTCCTTGGCTCCATTATACCTGTCAGTGGCAGCCCTCTATGCCAGGATCTCATCCCTATTCCCTCAGGCAGCCCCTACAGCAGTGTGCCTTGATCCAGCCTTGTCTGAATCTAGGTAGGGGGAGATGCCCTATGAAGTGAGTCTTCCTGCTGCTGCTGCTGTTGCTGCTGTTTCTGTGAGCCTGTCTGCTGTTGCTGCTGTTTCTATGAGCCTGTCTGCTGCTGCTGCTGCTGTGTCTCAAGAACAAATCCCCCCTGCTGCAGTCTTTGCAATAGACCTCAGGTCTTTGCTTTCAAACTTTGATCAGTTATATTTCAGCTGTCTGCTAGAGATAATTGCTGTCCAGCCCCCAGAGGATCTGTCCAAGGCATTTGTGCCATTCTCTTGCTGTGACCCCAGCATTATCACCTCTTTTGTCAACTCAGTATATGCTGCTGCTTCTCCTGATGAAAGCATTGCTGTTGATGTTGTTGCCTCTACTGCTGCTGATATTTCTGTTATGGCTGTTGAGCCAATCTCTAAGAAAATTCTTATGTCAGAGGCACCTGAGTCTGAGCCTTCTACAGTTTCTGATGATTTCTCTACTGTTGATGTTGTTGTTAGTGAATCTGTTGTTGCTGTTGTTGTCACTTCTCCAGTATCTGTTGCTGCTGCTGGTGTTACTGAACCTACAATATCTGCTGCTGTTGTTACTGCTTCTACTTCTATTGCGACACCTTCTGTATCTGTTACTGTCATTTCTGCTACTGCTTCAACATCTGCTGCTACACCATCTGTTGCCTCATCTGCTTCTGAACAGCTCAAGAAAGATCTGATGAAGAAACTAGATGCCCTGTATGATGACCAGAGTTCTGAAAGTGATGAGTACAGAACAGACTCTGATGATTCTTCTGCTACCATTGCCAGGAAAAGAAAGGCAAGGAGCAAAGCAATGAAGAGAGTACCTCCTGCCAAGGTCAAAGATAACAATGATATTCCATACTACATTCTTCATGACTGCCCTATTACTGAGCACTGGATGCAGTACTCTAAGAATCAGCTGAAAGCAATGAAAAAAAAGAGAAAATATGAAAATGTTTCCTCACAATTCCAACACTCTCATCCTCCTCCACCACCTCCTCCTGATGCAGGTGCAGGTGGAAGTTCTGCAGCTCTACCCCCTGCCAGAAGTCAGGCCCCCTATCAGCCTCATGCTAGATCCTATAATAGGGGAGGCCAATCCAGGGGTTCTCAATCCAGGAGAGGAGGATACAGAGGAAATCAAAGAGATCTCTAGGTCTACTCCAAAGGTTACTCAAGGCAACACCCATATTCCAGGGGAGGACAAATTTCAACAGATACCACATCTAGTCCTTTTCCCTATAAGCTGAAAGAAACTGTGTCATCCAGGCCTCCTCAAGATAATCCTTCAAACAGATATGAGCCACCAGTACCTTTTGAGGACCCTGAGAACAATCCAGCTGCTTGGACTGCAAGAATGAAGGAACTTGCTGCACTGGATGAGATCAAAAAGGCTAGAGAGCAAGGAAGAGACTCTTCCAACATATCCACAATGTCTGAATAGAGAAAGAAAGAGCTAGAAAGATATGCATCAAGCAAATTTTTTGATTCAGAGAGATATATGGAATTGCATCCTGAAGCTGTAGTTCTCAGGCTCAAACAGCAAACATCTTTAGGTACAGCAGATGATACCAGATCAAAGAAGGAAGCCCTCAATCCAAACAGAGAAATCAAACTTGTTAAGGGCAAGGAAAAGAAATGACAATGTAAGGTGACATTCTCTGTGATTTCTGATTACTATCTGGGATGTTATATGTCTCTGTGATTCTGCAATGTTTAGCTTGTTGCTTTTCTGTTTTGCTGCTTGTATGTTGTTCTTTAATTTTTCCAAAGTTTGTAAATAGTAATCCTAACCCAAATAGGGGGAGATTGTTGGAACACCCTATTACTAATTTGGGTCAGGATCACTATGTCTCTAGGAAACCAATGTTTGACCTCCTGTATAGCTCAATAGGTCAATTAGTATTGAGTCTAAGGGCTAGAAGTCTAAGTTTGGAAGCTATCCTCAAGACCAGGATATTCTGCTGGAGACTAAGTCATATCGTCGAGGTCAGCACGACGATTCGTCGAACTCTGATCGACGATCGTCTAGCTCAACTTCGACAGATCGTCGAACTGCATTCGACGATCGCTGAGCTCAACTTCATCATATCGTCGAGCTCCATTCGACGATCGGTGAGCTCAGCTCGATGATCTTGACTCAGCTTTGGATCTCTATCTCTGAGCTCTGTTCGACGATCTTTGAGCTCAGATCGACGATGTTTTGCTGCTGTATACATCCATATCGCTGAGCTCAGTTCAACGATAGCAGAGATCAGTTCGACGTTTTCAGATAACTTCAAGGATGTTTCTAGATTCAAATTCAAATCAGTTAAGAAGTTATTCTGCAATTAATTCTGAAGATTTCCTAGCCGTTTTCATTTATTTCTGGACCAAGTTTCAAGGGATTTTCAAGGAATAATTCTATGGACTTTCCTCCAGAAGAGATTTTGCAATTAAGGATGCAATTAATGCAGACCAACGGCTATTCTTCTCAGAGAATGTTTTTCTATTCTGGATCAGAGAATAAAAGAAGGATTTTTTTTTTGAATCTCACACAGATTACAGAGAATACATAGACACACAAACAGACATCAGTAATCTTCAACAATAATATTCTGTCTCAAAGAATTCTCAGAACACACATCCAAGGAGATCAAACTTTCTCAAATCTTCAGATCTCTTTAGTTTTCAAGTGTTCTAGGCCAACATCTTTCAAGACTCCAGACATCCAACATTTCAGTTATTGCTGAAATCATCTTTTGCTGGAGCTCAACTTTTGAAGGTCTATCACCCTACAGCAAAGTTTCCTTTCCTGAAGATCTCAAGGACTCAGGGGAAGCTTTGACACCATCAATCCACATAGTCTTCTCAGCTGATCTTAGAAAGAGAAGACTGCCATCACTCTCTCACCCCCTCTCTGTAAAGGGTTTCTCAAACTCCCTTCAAAAGTTTGAGCTTGGTTCTTGAGCACCTTGTCAAAAGCTCCTTGGTGGCAAGACACCTGATCAAAAAATCTGATTTGGTTTTTGAGCACCTTATCAAAAGCTCATGGGTGCCCAGGACACCTGATCAACTCATCCTGCGGTGGATTCCTACCTAGGGTGGTAGAAGAGTGGATGTACCCAAGTTTAGGGGAACCACTATATTCCCTTGTGTCTTCTGGTTTTGCTTGTCTTTATTTTTGTTTCTGGCCTTGATTATTCTGTGATTAGCTTTTGTTTAGTTTAGTTCTGTGATTAGTTTTATTACTGCTTCCCTGCTCACTCACATTACAACCTTTGTTGTAAAAAGTTTTAAAGCACTATATACTCTATTCACCCCCCTCTAGAGTATATCAGATCTAGCTGCACTTTCAGAATGGATCTTGGATGCTTTGCGTAAGCTCCTTGTGGTGTAGCGCTATAAACGCTAATTACTCTGGGAGAGCGAAAAGTTGCGGCTAATAAGGGGGAGGGAAGGCCGACCCGCGTCTAGTGGAGCGCTACTGACGGATTGAGCACGTGAAAGGCTAACCTGACCCTGGTTGTTTTGGGAGGTTGATTAGTGGCAATGTTTGAGAGTACGCATGGCAAACCATACTTGCTGCACCACATTGGTGGGTCGATCTTAATGCTTAAGTTTGTCGTGAGGTTATCACCTCTGAGTGGTATGGGCGGAATGCAACCAATCTGCGGGTTCGGGTGACTAGGACCGGCCATCCAACAAGTTAATAATTCTCTAATCAGTGGTGTTGCCACGGGTACCGACACACCGTAAGGTGCCCTGAGTGTACGGAGCGTCTGGTTATGACCTGCATTTGTGATATTGTTGTGCATGAGCGCACTTGTTTGTGATTGGTAGGTATTATAATTGCAATGTATACAGGGAATGAACCACTGCCCCGGGTAAGGGGTAGGGTCATTATAATTGGTCAGCTAAAGTTGACCGTTACTTTGTTTGCCGCTCTTTGGTGGATATCTCCTTGCATGTGTTGATGATTGAATTTTAATGAGCGGAATTAAGATTTACTGCTAAAGGCCCTTGAAGGCCGTGCGAAGAATGTTTGGATTTCACATTTGGCCAGCCTGTGTGCCGATGTATGAAATTGTATATTTGTAAAGAGCAACTTGTAAGGCCTTAAGGCCATGAGTGTGTGTGTTGTATACATTCCTGGTTATAGATATATAAATATAGAGTTAATATATTAGTGGACATTCGCTGTGTTGAGTTCATTTAACTAAAATACTGCGCTAGAATGCTTTGAGGTAGGACTCGAGTAGAATGATTTTGATTTCCACACGTAATTCCATCGCTTGTCTGTGAAATATGGCGTGGGGCCCCGGCCAGACCCACCGTTATATTCCATGTGACGAGTGGGGGCGTTACAGGCAGTCAATCTGAGCATGGTTCAAATGCAACCATGTCATGTTCAGGATCAAATCAAAGACTGGCATCTTCAGGACCGCCGTTGGTGCTTCAAGTGTCTTTCTGCCGATCTCTGCCTCCATGTTGCAGCGGGAGGTGGTGAATAACTCCGATCTATCTAGTAGTCGTATCCTCATCATCAGGCCTGTGAATCATTCTACGCCTTCTAGCCCTTCCATGAAGGCTTCCGAGAAGAACGAGTGCGAAGCACCCGTATCGAACAATGTATAGGCGGGCTTGCTATTGATGAAGACTATGCATGGGGTAGTTTAAAGTCTTAGAAATCTAATTACGGTTTTCTTTCCTATTTTATCAGTTTTATATCCATAACTTTAATTATTTAGGAAGGAGAAAACTTAAAATTAACTGGCGTACCTGTGATCACTTGCTCCGGATTCCATTGTTGAGTTAGATCTAGTGCATATACTTGCTCCCACTCCTACCTACATTTTATGCCCGGGTATCCATGACCTCAGCCACGTCCTTAGCCTCCAAAATGCTGAGCTGGCGTGGCAGCTGGTGGTGCTGGTGGTGGTGCCCCCCTCATGGGAAAGTTCCTCCTGATATGCCCCACCTGATGACAGTTGAAGCACTCTGGCGGGGGATATGCCATACCCCCGGGTCTCTGCACCTCCCGCATCTAGGGTGGCTGAGGGGCCACCAGTACTAGTTCCCTCTGCTCATGTATCACCTCCTAACGAGGCTGATCTTCTGCTCTTCTCCCATCTGTGATGCGGCCCCGCCGCTGATCATTCCTGACTCCCCGGCCCTAATCCTCAGTTGGCCGCTTCCGGCCTCGGGTAGTGTGCCAATCTGCCTCGATCCTTTTCACCATCTCCAATATCCGAGGAATAGGCCCGTCGGACACGAACAGTAGAGTCTCCCTCAGATCCTCTCGCAGGCCCTTATAGAACCTCTTTGTGAAACATGCCTCATCCAATTGATTAGAATCGCCAAACAGGGCTAGGTGGTTGAACTCCCGATGGTACTCCACCACTATCTTGCTACCCTATCTCAACTGTCGAAATCTATCCTCCAGCTCGTATCTGGCCGACTGTGGAACAAAATGCTCTAATAGTGCGGCCCTGAATTCCCCCAAGCTATCTCAACAACCTCTATGTCAGCAAACTTCGTGTCCAGCAAAGTCTTCCACCATCTCTTGGCATGGGACTCCAAGCAAGAGACGACCAAGGGCACTCTCTCCACCCATGGGCACCGGATCCCAGTCAGCCTCTCATACATAATGTCCAGCCACTCCTCCGTCCAAACGGCTGACTTTGTCCCCAACTAGGATGTGGGAGAAAGTCCTCGGAAAATACTCAGCTAGTTGGCCCCCGGGTTTGTCTGCGGAGCCGGAACCTGTTGAGCCCTAAAATCCTCCAAGATGGCTGTTAGAGTCTGCCCCATCTCTAACTGTAGGAATGGAGTGGGGACCGGGGGAGGAGGTGCAACATTCGGAGTCTGCTGAACTCCGCCTTGATGCATAGGCTGTGCTGGGGGTTGTGTAACAAACTCCATTAGTAAGTAATCGACTCAAACCTAATTAAAAGTGGACAATTTATATATGATCCCCCATATGGGCACACCACTGCTTCCGCTGCTTAGTTTGTCCCCAAACTAAACTCACGCGGGGGTGACCCAGTGGTTGTGGTGTAACACCCTCATCCGTCGTATGGCATATAATAGAAGGTCCAGCTGGAACCCAGTTCCATATACCACGGAGAGACGGAAGGGTTACGTATTAATAACCAAAAATTCCAATTAAGACTACTCATCCTAACACAGAGCATTCTAGCGGAAGCTTTTAAAAGTAGAAAGAACCCAAACTGAATAATCAATTTACATGAATGTCCACAATCACTACCACTGGAATGAAATAACAATACACTGAAAGAAACATGGCCTTATGACCTTACAATAGTTCACTTAATAAATAGTGTCTTACATACATCGGCTCGCAGGCCGGCCACACATGACAAAATAAAAATAACTATTCGCTAAGGCCTTCGAGGGCCAGCATGGCAACATGGGCTCCAACCCCGCTATTTTGCACTCGGCTCCGCAGCACCTGCAAGCAACATTCCACCGCATGGTGGAAAACAATGCAACGATCAGCAATAGTCGACCAAATTATAATGACCTCGTCCCTTTCTCGGGATGGCGGTGCTCCTTCCCTGCATATCATTAGCCCATCTAAACAATTATGTAAAAACATACTTCGCCACAGGTGTAGGCTCGCACGGCCAAACACCCCGTGCACTCAGGGCACATTAACGGTGAATCCTGACACTTCAGGGTCTTCACCACCACCCTCAGGATGGCAACAACATGAGCAATTCAGCCTTCCTTACCACTATCAAAGGCTCCCGACTATGTCAATGGCCAGTCCAATTTTCGGGTCTCTCGCACCGAACCACAAGCCCAGGTCCAATTCCACTTGCCTGTTGCTCAACCGCATTGTTCACCTTAAGACGTACGAACGGGCCAAGCTTCTCTCGCATCCTAATGTTTCCAAATAATCACATAACCCAGTTATGTTCAAGACCGGTTCCCAGACCGCCAAGTTAGCAGAACAACGTTTCCGCTCAGTTTTCCTGGTGCACCTTGGAGCTAACCTCCAAGGATCCCTGCTGCAATCTATAGCGTAGAAACCCGAAAACCCAAAGCACAGAGTCTTCTCCGGCAAATCATAACAAATTCAACATCACCGATCCAGACCAACATGTCCGGGTAGGCTTCACACACAATGCCTATGCTCGTACTTCGATTCCGGACTCTATATGCAACACAAGGGGGACTATTCACATCAACCCAAAGGAACACCACGCACTCACCGCACACTCGCGGGAGCGGGTTTTCCCTATGCAAAAAGGAAGAGCTTCACATGCTCAAGTTGAGAATCGTTACCCTTGTAGTACGCTTTGGCGCCATGGAAAAAACTACACGGATAGAAGTCATCGCAACGATCTTTCCTCCACGGATCATCTCTCAGATCTCAAAACGGTGCTCCGATGCTCCGCCGGCGGCCGGAATCCTCATCCTTCTTCCTCCTTGCTCTAACTCCTTGGAAAGAGAAAGCTTTGGAGAGAAATGAAGGATTCAACTCCCATTCACGGCCTTAACAGAGCAGGAAACCACCTGGGCCGTTGGATCTTAATTAAAGAAATCGAACGACTCTGATCCGCTCAAAAATCCTCTGACCTGGGCCGAACACGGCCTCGCACACGGCCATGTCCCAGGATGTGTGCCTCGATCCAGGCATGATTGTCAAACACAGAGACTCATATGGGCTCAGACATGCCCATGTCTCACTCGACACGCCTGGGAGGGTCCTCGACATGCCCGTGTCCATGGGCGTGTCACACATAACCGCATGCCAACCGACACGACCCTGCTGAACACGGGTACTAACACGGGTAGGTACACGCCCGTGTCATTCAGCCGTGTTCCTTGTTGTGTCCTTCTCGGGATGAAAACGGCCAAAACACCAGCCAGACACGGCCTTGTACATGCCTGTGTCCTAGGCCATGTACCCCTATACAGGCACCAAAATCCCTTTTTACGTGACCAACTCAAATACAATTTTCGAGGCGTTACAAATCTCCTCCACTTAAGGATTTTCGTCCCAAAATTAAGTAAAGCTACAAAAATTACGAGTTACCTGAATGGAATAACTTGGGGTATTCTTCCAACAAAGTTTGCTCTCGCTCCCAAGAAAGCTCCTCACGTCCGCAATTATCCCAATGGACTTTAACCAATCGGATATACTTGTTGCAGAGTCGCTTGACTTCAACGTCTTCTATAAGTATAGGCTTGACCTTTGTCATCAACTCGTAATCATCTGGCACTTGATCAACCGCAACTATCTTCAAAGGCTCTTGCACCGCCTTACGCAACACCGATACGTGGAACACATCGTGTAGCCCACTCAACTCCACCGATAGCTTCAATCTATATGCTGCTTCGCCAACACGCTCCAGGATCTCAAATGGTCCAAGGTATCTCGGACTCAGCTTCTTCAAGCATCGAACCCGCGAGACTCCCTTGAACTGTTTGATTTTCAAGTACACCCAGTCGCCAACACTGAACTCTACGTTCCTATGCTTGGCGTTATAGTACTTTGACTGTCTGTCCTGAGCGATCTTCAACCGTTCCTGAATTGTCAGTATCACTAAAGTGGCATCTTCCACCGCTTGATGTTTTTAAAGGTTTAACTCGCCCGTCTCTAACCAAAAAAACAGCGTGCGACACTTTCTCCCGTACAAGGCCTCGAAATGCGCCATTCCAATACTTTCCTGAAAGCTGTTGTTATACGCAAACTCCACCATGTACAGGTGATCTTCCCACTGCTTTCCAAAATCTAGGATGCACATTCGAAGCATGTCATCCAACATTCGGTTGACCCTCTTGGTTTGGCCATCCATCTGCGGATGAAAGGCTGTGCTGAACTTTAGCTTAGTACCCAACATACTATGCACCAACCTCCAGTCATTCTACGTGAAGCGTCCATCTCGATCACCAACAATACTGCGGGGCACACCATGCAACCGTACAATATTCTCCACATAGAGTTTGGCCAACCTTTCCACCGGATCTTCCTTCCTGATCGGGATGAAGTGCGACACCTTTGTCAACCTATCTACGACCACCCAGATGCCGTTGTTTACCCTCTGCGACTTCGGCAAACCATGCACAAAATCCATAGATATGTTGTCAAATTTCCATTCCGGGATAGGCAAGGACTTTAGAAAACCTCCAGGCTTCTAGCACTCTGCCTTAACCAAGGCACAAGTTTGGCACTTAGCCACATAAGGTGCTACATCTTTCTTCAATCCTGGCCACCAAAATAATTTTTTCATGTCTCTATACATCTTCATGCTTCCCGGGTGGATTGAGTACTTGGTATGATGAGCCTCGTACATCAACTCCTCCCGAAGATTATCTGCACTAGGAACGCATAGGCGACCGTCCTTCCTTAGCAACCCATCCTCAACAGCAAACTGGGAATTTGACCCATCCAATGATTCATCCAAGATCTGCTTCATGCTGTTATCCTGAATCAAAGCCTGCCGAACTCTATCAGCTAGGTCACACTGCACCTCGGTCCAAAATAATTTCGCCTCAGTACTAGACTGCTTGTCGACGCAAGATATCTCCAAAGCATCCAACTCACGGACCAATCTCTCATTATGTACCGACAACCAGTTGGCCTGTACAGGAACCTTATGACTCAACGCATCTGCCACTACATTACCTTTCCCTGACACATAATGTATCTTGAAGAAGTAGTCCCCTAGGAACTCCATCCACCTCTGTTGCCTCATGTTCAGATCCTTTTGATCTAACAGGTACTTCGAGCTCTTATGATCGGTGTATATATCGACTTTCACACCGTACAAATAGTTCCTCCACAGCTTTAAAGCAAATATCACGGCCGCTAACTCCAAGTGATGGATCGGATAATTTTTCTCGTGAGCCTTCAATTGTCGTGAACTGTAGGCTATCACACTCCCATGCTGTAGTAGAACACATCCCAAACCACTGCCCGAAGCATCACTATAGATTTCAAACCCTTCGGTTCCACTTGGGGAACATAAAATAGGCGATGTGTTAAACCGCCTCTTCAACTCTTCAAAAGCCTGTTTGCACTCCGAAGACCACACAAACTTCTGATTCTTCCAAGTCAAAGTCGTGAGTGGTAGCGCTATCCGCGAGAAGTTCTCTACGAGGTGCCTGTCATAGCCAGCAAGACCTAGAAAGCTCCGGACCTCCGCCACTATAGTCAAAGCAGGCCACTCCCGAATCGCCACTATCTTCGCTGGATCCACAGCTATCCCTTCTCCACTAACAACATGACCAAGGAACGCTATCGATGATAACCAGAACTCACACTTGGAGAACTTAGCATACAACTGGTTTCTCCTCAACGTCTCAAACACCATGTGCAGGTGATTGTAGTGATCCTCTTCATACTGCGAGTACACCAGGATATCGTCGATAAATACTATCACAAAACGGTCCAGGTACTCTCTGAACGTCCTGTTCATCAGATCCATAAACACGGATGGCGCATTGGTCAAACCAAATGGCATGACTGTGAACTCGTAATGCCCAAACCGCGTACTGAATGTTGTCTTTGGGATGTCGCTCACCCTTATCCTCAATTGGTAGTAACCGGACTTCAGATCTAACTTCGAATAGACCGTTGACCCAACCAACTGATCAAATAGATCGTCAATTCTCGGGATCATATACTTATTCTTTTCCGTAAGCTTGTTCAATTCCCGGTAGTCGATACAAAGCAGCAAGCTCCCGTCTTTCTTCTTAACGAAAAGAACCGGTGCGCTCCAAGGCGACAAACTTGGATGCATATAACCTTGCTCTAACAACTCTTGTAGTTGCACCTTTAACTCCGCCATCTCTTTTGGCATTATCCGATAGTGGGAGCGTGACACCGGTTTGGCACCCGGTACCAACTCAATAGTAAAGTCTATTTCTCACTGAGGGAGAGCTCCTGGGAGATCATCTGGGTATACATCAGGATACTTGGACACAACTGGGATACTGTCCAGACTAGGCCTAGGCGTCAAAGTCTGTACTAGAGTGACAAACAGCTCTACCCCAGACCGAACTGCCTTGATCACCTGAAGGGCTGACATCAAAACTTTCCTTGCCCCCTTCATGCCCGCAAACGTAGTCTCCCGTTCAGAATTTAATCCAACTAACCTCCTTTTGGTTGCAATCAATGTAAGCTCGCTGCTCCGAGAGCCAGTCCATACCAAAGATTACATCGAACTCTACTAACAGTAGAATCAACGCTAGCAAATCAAACTCCTGATCCCCAATCCGAATCTTGACTACACAGACCTTATCCGTGCGCATTGAGCACCCATTGGGCAACAACACATCCAACTTGTCTTTTGCCATTGAGGGAGGGACCCCAATGCGCGTCACAAATCGTTCGAACAAGAAGGAATGCGAAGCTCCCGTATCAAACAAGGCTCTCGCCGGACAATCGAGAATTAAAACAAATCCTAGCAACAACAGAAGTATGCTAACACATAAAAGTGGTAACAACTACAAAAGTTAATCTATCATAAATTAACTCATACCTGTCACCACGTCAGCTTGCTTTATGGCCTCTTGCAGACCAAGATTATAAACTCTAGGCTGGACTGGAGCATAATGTGACGCGGTTGACTCCACCGCCTTCCCCTTCTCCTCATAAGTTGCTCCAGACTTCCTCTCGGGCTTTGCACGTCCGCTCCAACACTCACGAGCAAAATGCCCTGTCTTCCCACAATTGTAGCAATCTCCTAGGACTCGACTTGTGGTTACCCCTAACGCACCAGACGAAGGGGCTAAGTTCGAAGTCCTCAGCTTCTTGTTCCATTTGCAGAATCCTGACATTGCATTAGGCACTTTGAACTCTGCATTCTTTTCTCCTGGGTCCTTCTTCTCTTGCACCCTCTTCACAACCTTTTCCAAAGACCGAGCCAAGTTGACTAAGGCTAGAAATCCCTGTGCCTTAGGCCCAGCAAGGAGTAACTGTAGGTCACCACGAAGACCCTCATAAAATCGGTTGGTCTTCCTCTCCTCTTCCGTAAACATAGCCCCAGCATACCGACCCAACCGTGTAAACTCGTGGAGATACTCGTCCATGCTTTTGGATCCCTGAGTCAACCCAAGATATTGGTTCTCCATCTCAAGCTTCTTAGCAGAGGGTAGAAATCTGGCCAGGAACAATCTTGAAAATTCCTCCATAGGCACATCAGCAAGTTCCTACCCACCAAGAGATGAAACTCCAACTCATCCCACCACAGCCTCGCTTCACCCACCAACAGAAAGTTTGCTATGGTGGTCTTCTGCCACTCCTCAGTTAACGTGGCTGTGAAAACCCTCTTTATCGTAGAATGCCAGTCCTCAGCTTGAGCTGGCGTTCCAGTCCCGTCAAATACTAGGGGATGAAAGCCCATTACATGCTTAAGCTGCTTCTCCGTAGGTCTCCTCGGCTCTACCAGATCAACTGTTGCGCGCTCCACCACTCTCGGCTCTACCACCCTAACCGATTCTTGCTCCATGACAGGAGGTGCGGGGTGCATTTGCCATGCAGGTTGGGCATTAATCATTGCAAATACGACTTCAGCCACCATCCTAATGGTTTCCACTAAAGGAGGTGTAGTAGGCATGTCTCTCGATGCACTACTTTCCACCGATTGCGGACACTCTGATTGACTAGCACCGCTCTTAGTTGCCTATAGAAGCAAAGACACACGATTAGACGACAACCAAATTGCTAAAAGTAATCATTGGAACACTCAGATTCCACAAAATAAGTGTATTTTTCATTCCTAAGGGGACATTAATGGGTTCTTTTTGATGTTATAACGATGACACACACATATGCTCACCACCCCTTAAAAGAATTCATCGACGAATTCATTTAAGCCTGACCGTAATCAGAAGTCTGATACCAAATTGTAACACCCTCATCCGCCGTATGACATATAATAGATGGTCCAGCTGGAACCCAACGCCATATACCACAGACAGACGGAAGGGTTGCGTATTAATAACCAAACATTCCAATTAAGACTACTCGTCCTAACACAGAGCATTCTAGCCGAAGCTTTTAAAAGTACACAGAACCCAAACTGAATAATCAATTTACATGAATGTCCACAATCAGTACCACTGGAATGAAATAACAATTCACTGAAAGAAATATGGCCTTATGGCCATACAATAGTTCACTTAACAAATCGTGTCTTACATACATCGGCTCGCAGGCCGGCCACACATACAAAATAAAAACAACTATTCTCTTAGGCCTTCGAGGGCCAACACGGCAACATGGGCTCCAGCCCGCTATTTTGCACTCGGCTCTGCAGCACCTACAAGCAACATTCCACCGCATGGTGGAAAATAATGCAACAATCAGCAAAAGCCGACTAAATTATAATGACCCCGTCCCTTTCTCGGGACGGCGGTGCTCCTTCCCTGCATATCATTAGCCCAGCTAAACAATTATGTAAAATCATACTTTTCCACAGGTGTAGGCTTGCACGGCCAAACACTCCATGCACTCAGGGCACATTAACGGTGAATCCTGACACTTCAGCATCTTCACCACCACCCTCGGGATGGCAACAACATGAGCAATTCAGCCTTCCTGACCACTGTCAAAGGCTCCCGACTATGCCAATGGCCAGTCCCCTTTTCGGGTCTCTTGCACCGAACCACATAGCCCAGGTCTAATTACACTTGCTCGTTGCTCAACCGCGTAGTTCACCTTAAGACATACGCACAGGCCAAGCTTCTCTCGGATCCTAATGTTTCCAAACAATCACATAATCCAGTTATTGATGAGTCCATTTTATATACCTATTTTCGGACTCATCTGGGCTTGTTTCCTCATTGATCGCTTCACTTTAGAGCTTTATTTGTTCATATTTGTTATTATGTCCTTTTTATGAGTAAGTGCACATTTATGCCCGTGGTTGTGTATTTTGTTACTTTTATTGTCTGTACTCCTTTTTGTGATTGCCTGGAATGTCTGCACAGATTAGTGATTTGTTTTTCCTATCGGTACAGGGGTCGTGTGCGTGTTCCGGGATGGTTGTGAAACAGGAATACTGCGCACGAGCATGGGATCTAATGCGCACGACCACTGGTCGTGCGCCCCTGATCGAGCGCACTACTCTTCGTTTTCCAAAATCTGCCTGGGGTGATGGCACGACCACTAGACCTAGTGTGCACGACCACCGGTCGTGTGCCACTGATCGTGTGCATTGATTCCTCTTTTATGGAGTCCTATCTGGGGTACTCGCACGACCATTGAACTTAGCGCGCACGACCACTGGTCGTGCGCCACTGCTCGTGCGCGTTATCCCAGTTCTTCTTCGTAATCTTCCTTGTCAGTGCGCACGATCACTGGACATAGTGCGCACGATCACTGGTCGTGCGCTCGTAATCGTGCGCATTGTTCATTTCTGCTTTGTATAAATAATGTACGTCTTCCCCTAATTCAGGAGTGTGGGGATCGCTCGACATTTCTCTGCCATTTTTCGCGTTCTCCACCATTTTTCATCATCTTCCACCCTAGGGAGATGGTCCGGGCAAGCTTTCACCGCCAAATCCAAGCCGGAGCTTCCTCTCGGCCTTCTCCTTCATCCGTGAGCTTCAAGTAGGGTTTGACTCCATTGCCAACAAGCAAAGGAAAGCTTGCAACTTTCTTCTGCAATCGTGACATGAAGAAGACGGACTATTGGAAGGTGGTGACAGCCCTTCTGTACCCCGGACGTAGTTGAGGACCGAGCTTGGACCCGGATTGACAACCCGACGATTCCAACTGTGAATCCTCAGCAAGACTTCGGATTCGGTCGATCTCTTGACTTGTTCTTATTTTCTTGTTGAATATTGGTGTTTAAATCTATTTATATTGATGATGTGCACTTTGGTTGTATATGTTATGTGGTTCATGTCTATGTAATTCCTATTTCATTTTACTGCTTAAGTTGCCTGAGTTGCGCCCGCGTATCCATCCATCCACCCTTGCCGCACTAGAAATTGCTAGTGGTGTGCGTAGTGAAGAGGTGCTCACGACCCTCATTCCGCTGTTCTAACCACCTCATCCGCAAGCCTACTCGCCCATCCGCCTAGTGATTCGGTGCATAGCGGCCCGACTAGTCTTCCATCCCGCCTGGCGAATAATCGCATAGCGGCGTTGCATAGGAGTAGTTGATATTGTTTTATTTTCTTTGTCCGCAATTTCAAAACCCCCATCGTTACTGCCGACCTTGAGGACTTCAATCTCAAGTTATCCTCGAAATTAACTCCACCTTACCGTGTTCCTTGAGAGATCGATACTTGGGAAAACTCGCACATTTTATATTACTTATGCGACCAGTTCACTACCGTGATCTTTAGCTTCAAGTTTTTGGTGCTGTTGTCGGGGAACACAGTCGTGTGAGTTTTTGGAGAGGGAGATATGAGATAGAAGCCCTTTTCCATTTGTATATTTCATGTTTCATCTTTGCTTTAGTTTTTAAAATTTGTTTCTTGTTTTTATTTTTTCTTATTCTAGTTTTAATTTTTTTGTAGCGGGTTTTCCTATTCTTTTATCTGTGGTGTGTAGTTAATTTTTGCTTAGAATATTTTTGTGGTGAATTTTCTTGTTGCACCATGTATTCTTATTTGAATATTCATTGCCGATGGTGCAGGGATTATAGATATGGTAGTGATGAGGGCCCCACTGAAGATTGGGAGCATAATTCTCGTGGTTCTGTGTATGAAGCACCGTCTTCCTATGGTGCTTCGTACACCCAACCCAGGTCTTATGGTCACTCCTCTTCTATGCATTCATCTTTTTCTTATTCCTCTCTGGTCCCACCTGTATCGAGGAGTAATGGAAAACGATGTTTGTTTTGTCGTAGCACCGACCACGTGTTGAAAGATTGCTCAGAATTTCAGCACCAGTTGGAGGAGGATGATGAACCGGGTATCCGATTCGTTCCATCCAACTATCAATTGGTTGCCCCTTCTGATTCTGATGATATGTTCGCAGCACCACCTAGTCTATGGGGTACTGCTGCGGATATACCCATCAGACTTTCTGCTGATCGGTGTGACGACGTTGTGGTGTCGTCTCTCTCCATGCCCTCTTCCCCTCTTTTGGATTCACCCCCGGAGGAACCCGCACATATTTTCTCTGATGTTGTTGTTCCTCCACCATCTTTGCAAGAATTATCTATCCCTATTTTTAGTAAGTCGGTTGATGATGTTCGGCCGGATTGTGATTCTGAGCCTGAGGATGTGCCCATGTTTGACGAGGATATTATTTTCATTAATGGAAAGTATTACGTCTTGGAACATGTGGATGCACCGAGGTGTGTTGATGAGGAGATACTCTTTGTTGAGGAAGTTTCCACTTCCTTGATGAATGAGGAGGTCCAAACCACCACCAAGGACCTCGAGCTCGAGGATTCCCCTCGCCATGACTCATATGACGTCGTCGATGATCTATGCCAAGATCCTGCTGGGAGTGAGACCGGGACCACTACCCCTATTTCTGATTATTTTAGTTCTTCTTCTCCTTTATTTCTTGATCCCCCTTCTTTATCTGAGCCTAGGCGGGTTGAGTCTGCGCAGAAGCTTCAGGAGGACTTGGAGCTTTCAACTCGAGTCATCGATTGTAGCATCCTCTCTCGTGAGGAGGTTAATTCCTCCTCTGTTGAGAAAGCTCCATTGATTGTTTTCTCCTCCTGCCTTCTCCCTGTAGTAGACGATACCTTGCTGGGCAAGGATTCATTTTGTGGTGAGAAGAGTGAGGACCAGTGCTCCTTCTCTTCTTACTTCCTATTTCCTCTGCCTGCGAGGAGCAGGTATGATTATTTAGGCAGAGGGGTAACTGTTCTATCGCCGTATCGGTACCCGTTACCGAAACAGATTTTGGAACAGTTACCTCTGCATTTTTCTTTTCATAGGCCCATTAGCTAGAACCTTTTCGTAGCCGAATAAGTCGTGCTGGGATGACAATAATCCCAGTACTTATCTTTAATTTCCAGCATTTTTATTTTTCATGTCTATCTTAGTTTTAGCGTTTCTTTGTATTTTCTATTTTTCTTTGGTTTTTGCGGAGCTCACCCCTGCAGGTATTCATGGCAAATTGCATTGGCGGGGTTGTGATTCTTCGTATGGCGGGCATGCTTCAGGTTTCCACGCATCTTCTAGTATGCTAACTGGCTGAGCATTGTGTAACCTCTTCCCTTAGCTCTTTATGATTTGAATTTTTTTATCATATACTGTGTAGTTTGTTTAAGTCTGGGGGAGAGATTTGTTACCTATTGCACGCGCACATTTCATGTGCATACTAGAAGCTTTTATAGTTTTATTTTGATTTGTTCATTGCACTGTACACCACTGTACCCACATGAGCGCTTGCTTAGCTTTTTGCGTGCTGCGATTTAAACTCATTTCTTTTGTATGATTGGGAAAACTATGGCGCTGATATAGGATTGTGAGACGAAGTAAAATGTTGATCTTGTTGTGCTCCTAGTCAAGTGCTCTCGTCTCATGTTGAAATTAGAGTAGATTTAATTTTTTTTGTATGCTTTTAGTTTTATATTTTTCTAATTGCGTAAATACTTTTTATTGTACTCAAAAATTGGTGAATCCGGTGTGAATCCAACGGTAGGTTAGGGATGTGTGTAGACAGCCGTTAGTTTCATATTGCTCGAGTCGGGAGGATGGATAGTCTTTCTCGTTGGCTAAGAACTTGCCCCAAGCTATTCTTGAAGCATGGGTATAGGTTAGTTCACTCGCATGAGCGTGATGTAGGCCATCGGTTTGGCCCGGTTGAGCTTTGTACCATTCATAACGTCTTGTCCTTGCTAACCCCATTGTGCCTACCCATTCTTTTGATTCAGCTCCACCTTTATTTCACCAAAGCCTCAAAGCCGGTACTAATCGCACTCCCAAGTCGATCTTTAGAGTTTTACATTTTTCATGTTGGGGTGTTGATGTGGTGCTTTTACATGTGAATATGTGGATGTGCTCCAAAGCTTATATTTGCTGAAATTGTTAAAAGAGAAGTAATTTGAAAAAGAAAAAGAAAAGTAAAAAAAAATGATGTTAATTATGAAAAAGTGAAAAGTAAAAGTAAAATTGAAAATCCTATTTGAGATGTGAGTATTTTTGGACAAGGCGGTGCACACACCCATATGTTCAAAGTTAAGTCTTGGGGTGTGGTGTACCTGCATATATTTTAGTTAGCTGATGGATTGTTTCTTTGATAGCTCATTTGGGTTAGGTGCATAGCCTTCCCATTTATCTTTGTTTACCTCAGCGAAACCCAAGCCCCATCTCTTCACCTAAAGTCCTACTGATTCGTGTGTGAACCAAACCAGTACCGTGGAGAGAATGCGAAAGGGCAAGCATATGGTCACCGACATTGGTGGATTCCTTTGGAGGTTATCCCGAGCCCCGATATTTGGTAATGCTCGCCTAGCGATTAGTATACTTTCTCCCTACGCGTGACCGGATGATTCAACGTGATTCCATTTTTGAGTAATAATAAAATGTTGATACACATTGTGAAAAATATAAACTATTTTACATACTTAGAAATTTCTTCTATTATATTTTTACGCATGCGAGCATGCGAATTCGCATGGTACTCTGTATCGCAATTTCCTTATTAGCCAAATCATTTTCCCGATCTGCTTAGAGTCTGTTTGCTCGGGACGCGCAAACAGTTAAGTCTGGCGGTGAGATGAGTCCATTTTATATACCTATTTTCGGACTCATCTGGGCTTGTTTCCTTATTGATGCACTTAACTTTAGAGCTTTATTTGTTCATATTTGTTATTATGTCCTTTTTATGAGTAAGTGCACATTTATGCCCGTGGTTGTGTATTTTGTTACTTTTATTGTTTGTACTCCTTTTTGTGATTGCCTGGAATGTGTGCATAGATTAGTGATTGTTTTTCCTATCGGTACATGGGTCGTATGCGTGTTCCGGGATGGTTGTGAAACAGGAATACTGCGCACGAGCATGGGATCTAATGCGCACGAACACTGGTCGTGTGCCCCTTATCGTGCGCACTACTCTTCGTTTTCCAAAATCTTCCTGGAGTGATCGCACGACCACTAGACCTAGTGCGCACGACCACCGGTCATGCACCACTGATCGTGTGCATTGATTCCTCCTTTCTGGAGTCCTATCTAGGGTAATCGCACGACCATTGAACTTAGTGCGCATGACCACTGGTCGTGCGCCACTGCTTGTGCGCGTTATCACAGTTCTTCTTCCTAATCTTCCTTGCAAGTGCGCATGATCACTGGACATAGTGTGCACGACCACTGGTCGTGCGCACGTAATCGTGCGCATTATTCATTTCTGCTTTGTATAAATATTGCGGGTCTTGCCCTAATTCAGGAGAGTGGGGATCGCTCGACATTTCTCCGTTGTTTTCCGCCTTCTCCACAATTTTTCATCATCTTCCACCCTAGGGAGGTGCTCCGGGCAAGCTTTCACCGCCAAATCCAAGCCGGAGCTTCTTCTCGGCCTTCTCCTTCATCTGTGAGCTTCAAGTAGGGTTTGACTCCATCTCCAACAAGCAAAGGAAAGCTTACAACTTTCTTCCACAATCGTGACACGAAGAATACGGGCCATTGGAAGGTGGCGACATCCCTTCTCTACCCGGACGCAGTTGAGGACCTAGCTTGGACCCGGATTGAGAACCCGACAATTCCAACCGTGAATCATCAGCAAGACTTCAGTTTCGGTCGATCTCTCAACTTGTTCTTGTTTTCTTGTTGAATATTGGTGTTTAAATCTATTTATATTGATGATGTACACTTTGGTTGTATATGTTATGTGGTTCAGGTCGATGTGATTCCTATTTCATTTTACTTCTTAAGTTACTTGAGTTGCGCCCGCGTATCCATCCATCCACCCTTGTCGCACTAGCAATTGCTAGTGGCATGTGTAGTGAAGAGGTGCTCACGACCCTCATTCCGCTATTCTAACCACCTCATCCGCAAGCCTACTCGCCCATCCACCTAGTGATTCGGTGCATAGCGGCCCGACTAGTCTTCCATCCTGCTTGGCGAAGCATCGCATAGCGGCGTTGCATATGAGTAGTTGATAGTGTTTTATTTTCTTTGTCCGCAATTTCAAAACCACCATCGTTATCGCCGACCTTGAGGACTTCAATCTCAAGTCCTCCTCGAAATTAACTCCACCTTACTGTGTTCCTTGAGAGATCGATACTTGGGAAAACTCGCCCATTTTATATTACTTGTGCGACCGGTTCACTGTCATGATCTTTAGCATCAGTTATGTTCAAGGCCGGTCTCCAGACCGCCAAGTTAGTAGAACAATGATTCCGCTCAATTTTCTTGGTGCGCCTTGGAGATAACCTCCAAGGATCCCTGCTGCAATCTGCCGCGTAGAAACCCAAAAACCCAAAGCACGGAGTCTTGTCCGGCAAATCATAACAAATGCAACATCACCGATCCAGACCAACATGTCCGGGTAGGCTTCACACACAGTGCATATGCCCGTACTTCGATTCCAGACTCTATATGCAAAACAAGGAGGACTATTCACATCAACCCCAAGGAACACCACACACTCACCGCACACACGCGGGAGCTGGTTTTCCCTATGCAAAAAGGAAGAGCTTCACATGCTCAAGTTGAGAATCGTTACCCTTATAGTACGCTTTGGCGCCATGGAAAAAACTACACGGATAGATGTCTTCGTAACGATCTTTCTTCCACGGATCCGCTCTCAGATCTCAAAATGGTGCTCCGATGCTCCGACGGCGGCCAGAATCCTCCTCCTTCTTCCTCCTTGCTATAACTCCTTGGAAAGAGAAAGCTTTGGAGAGAAATAAAGGATTCAACTCCCATTCACGGCCTTAACCGAGCAGGAAACCACCTGGGCCGTTGGATCTTAATTAAAGAAATCGAACGGCTCTGATTCGCTCAAAAATCCTTTGACTTGGGCCGAACACGGCCTCGCACACGGTCGTGTCACAGGTCGTGTGCCTCGATCCAAGAATGATCGTCTAACACAGAGACTCACACGGGCTCATACACGCCCGTATCTCACTCAACACGCCAGTGTCAGGTCCTCGACACGCCCGTGTCTGTGGGCATGTCACAAATAAGCGCACGCCAACCAACACGACCCTGATGAACACGGGTACTGACATGGGTAGGCACACACCCATGTCATATGACACGTCTGTGTCATTCAGCCGTGTTCCTTGTCGTGTCCTTCTCCGGATGAAAACGGCCAAAACACCAGCCAGACACGGCCTTGGACACGCCCGTGTCCTAGCCTGTGTACCCCTATACAGGCACCAAAATCCTTTTTATGCGACCAACTCAAATACAATTTTTGGGGCGTTACATGTGGCCTGCTACTTTTCGATCGAGGTCTGCTCTGATACCACTTGTAAGACCCCCTTTTTTGAAACACTGGGGTCTTAGGCCTAGAAACGCCGCTTTATGGTGACACCTCTGTGCCCGAGAAGGTCATCACTACAAAACGTTGATCCTGCCGGCCAAATCGATCACGACTGTAGCAAAATAATAAAGCAAGTCCATGCAAACGACATATATAGTAAATAAACTCCAAAAAGGGAGTGTCCACATATATAACAAAATACTAAAATCTTGGTCTCATGCCCAGTACATCAATGCCTCACTACAAATCTCTCATCACGGAAGCAAAACTATAACAACTAGTAGCGAATAGGACTCACAATCCCTAACGTCTGAACTCCGGTACTAGACTGCCCCATCTCCAAATGTGCCGACCTCCGGGGCTGGTCCTCCATGCTGGGCTCCACGGTCCCCTAAACTGATGTGGCTCGAAAATCGTTAGTATAAAATAATAAGTCATATCACCCCCGCACCTTCCCCCATGGCTCCTAGGCACCGAGCAAGGAGAAAGAGAGGAGAGGACATGAAAGTGGAGAATAACAAATAAGTAGTTTGCGGCGGAACTAACCTAACTATTCTATAGTATATATGGAAGTAATAGAAGTATGAAAAACTGAACAAGAAAAGTAACCTTAACTTATATGAAAACACATAAGCCAAGGGATCTTTTGCATGTCTCATATCCTATAAAAAGTCTCATACCAATTTATACGATATGTTGTCATTTTTCTAACAAGCATATATATATATTTACTGAATAAAAATCTTAACTTATAAGCACGCTCACGCGAACTTATAAACCAAGGGATCGTTTTGCAGGGCCAATTATATAAAGCATCTCATTCCACTTATACAATAGGTGTCGGGGTTGAAAGCAATGGTTATGCTATGAAATACAATTATGCCATGATGTGAACATGCAAGTGCAACAAACCCACTCGACTCTGTGTACACAGACCTTTAGTTCCCCCTTTCTAAAGCCGAACCTCCCAAGATACCTCTATAGTGGCAAACGAAAGCGGTGGGTAGGGCCTCGCCCACCTCTAAACCGGTAATTGCACTACAAGTCAGGCCTATCGTACGCCTCAACGCTAGTGCACTAAGAGGAGCTCCTGCGTACTCTTGCCGGCTGTCGCACCGGACTTTATTTGGCCAAGTGCTAAACCACACTTGCCGAGTCAACGTATTGGCGTCGGTGCATCGACTCTCCAATACCGAAGACCCACCACATTATACTTTATGCACATGCAAACTTGATATATAACCACCGAGCCAAAGCTCCCCGGACCATCCCGTTCATCACAAACAACAACCGAGCAAAAGCTCGCCGGGCCAACCTGCCCATCTTAACAACTACCGAGCCAAAGCTCGTCGGGCCAACCTGCCCATCAATAAAACCCCTGAGCCTTCTGCCCGAGTGACCCAACCTACCACCCTGAGACACCGAGGTGAGTGTAAGTGAATTCCTAGTTATACTACATACTCTTGCAATTCAGTTTTACCTACAGTTTTGGTTAGTCCAGGACTGCCCAAGGTGTACCCCGTGAAGGGCTCTCGAAGGCACTAGGAACTACGATGGGATTACGCCGAAAACTCCCTTTTGCAAGGCACTTACTATTATTGGTAGCTATCAAATTTTCCAACCCTTACTTGTTGAACTGGATCTAACCCTAGAGTGTTTGACACTTCCTCCCCACGGGAAGACCATCTTCCGTCGATCCCGAGCACCACCTAACACTAGCCAATCCAACACTCTACTCATAGTAACTTCCAATGACGAACACATTTTCTACTTATTCAAACCAGCAAACCTCTATCCCCAACACAAGTGCCCAAATTCATACTCCAACATTATTTCTGCAGTTTTACTAAATGTAGAACAAGTTAAGCTGTATGATGTGTAAAATGGAAGGTACTCAAAATATTCATCCAGTTTCTCTATAATAATTCATGGGGGGATATCTTGACCTTTTTAACCTAAATCCAGGATTTCATAATTTTCCTAATTTCTCTGGTAATTTATTTAATTCATCTAGTAATCCACAAACACCATGTTGAACATGAAGTTCCAATTTAATACAAGCAAATGTTCCAGAAAATTTATGATAAATTCAATATAGCTATTTAACATAAAAATCCAAAGCCTCCCAATTTTTCAGCAAGGTTTAGCCTCTAATTCTAATTTTTGAATATAATCTATTTTATTAATATTAAGAGGCAAGTGCAGCAAAAATATTTCCAAAAATTCTGAGAAAATTCAAGAATGATTGAAAGGACAAATAAATGCTCTATGTCAAGTTTCATAATTTATTAACAAGTAATGAGCTCTAAGCAATTGATTGAACAATTTTTCAAGTTAATGAGCTTGTGAAATAAATACTGCAAATATGTATTCAAAAATTCTAATAAAATTCTCACATAAGCAATAAGGTCTAAAATTCCCTCTACCAAATTCTCATGACCTTCTAATGGGCAGTGGAATCATAATATCTAGATAAATAATTGGGGCTAACTCATGCATTTATAAATGAAATATCAGAATTAATGACCCAAAATTCTCAATTAAATTACCAGAAATTCATTCTACTCCAAAGACCTCACTACCCAAATTTCATTATATTTCAAGGAGCTTTACTAACCTATTCTAGCCCTACAAAGTTTGTGCCCTAAACTAGGGTTAGGGTTTTGTGGGTCCTACCCTTTCCCAAATCCCCTAATATTTTTTCCAGAGGGCTCTAGCTACCCTAGTACCCCCCCCCCCCCCCCCCCCCCCCCGCCTCCCAAATTTCAAGTTCATTCAAGGTCTTTAGATCTCATGCCCTTCACAAGACACAAAAGCCATTCTTTAGGGTTTGGTCTTAGTTCTTAGGGCAAATCAATTCCAAACTACCCCAACTTCCATGGGGAGGTGCTAAAAGCCATGCCAAGTCAGTGGCAACAATTTCAACGTCTATTGAGGTGATTTGGCCACTCAAAACCCTAAAGTGCACTTTTGACAAAAATACCTTTTTTAAGGCAAGGCTAGGGTTCGCATGATTTCAACTCAAACCACCTCAAATTGAGATGAAATTTTTACCAGAGCTTTATAATGACCCCAAGCACCACTCACCAAAATTTGGGTGAGTTTGGAGGTCATTTGGTTCCTAAATTAAATTACCCTAGAGAAATTATATAATTTCCAAAACTATAGAAAAATTGTCCCCAAAATTTCTCATTTATGGGCATGCCTAGATATGATCTAGGGTGACTCCCTGTCCAAATTTTAAGTCATTTGGACCAGATATGAAGGGTGGGCACCCATTTTAATTTCTGCCTAACCCTATGTATAGACCCCACCAAAATGAGGGCCTTGGTCAAACCAGGCACCCAAATTGGTTCAAACCAATTTTTTAATTAAATTAGACACATAGGGCGACAAATCATGTGTTGACTATTTTCTCATACAGAGCCTCTAACTATTTTTAGTAATTTAAAACATTAAATAGCAAAAGTGTGACAGAATTGAAATAATCAAAATAATTATATCTTATAGTATAAATCATTGCCAGCAGGAATCTTGACGCAGATCGTGCGGCGGCCGATTGTCTTCAACCTCCAGCCAAAGGTCCCGATTCAACCCTCCTGGAACCAGTTCCAAACGCTACCACCGGCCATCCGGCCACCTCCCTGGCCAGCCACCGCCACCGCCACCATCATTGAGGTGGTGGCTGTCGCCAGACGGCGGCACAGCCGCCGGAGGGCCCTTTTCCGGCGATCCCGACAATCTCAATTTTCTCCAAAAACCAGGAAAATAGATCCTCTGATGGAGCTCAATTGAGCCCGAAGCTTGACCCTAATTAGTCCTACGATCTACTCATGGAAAAAGGAGAATGGGAGGACCTATTGGGACGGCTGGAGGCGAGCTGATCTCTGGGTTTCCATGGCGGTGGGGGCAGCATCGGGTTTCCGCAACAGCACTGTCAAACTCCTTGAATACTCTAGGTAAAGGTTGTAACCTCCTCCCCTCTGCATGGTGATGCTTTTAAGACTCTCAGTTGCGGAAGGGGAAGGGTGTAACTCCAATGGCCATGAATGGCCATAATGGGCAAATTTCGGTTTCACAAACTTGAAGAGCTGAGCCACCCCACTGGCCGGCCACCACCTGAAAACTCCTCCCCTGCCTCCAAGGAGTTAAAGCCCCATCAAAAGGGGGAGTTATGGGGCCTCCATGGCCATGATGGCCATTAAGCTTAACCTTCTCTCTCCTCCAAATTTGGGTAACACCCTCTTTCTCTCTCATATTCACCCATTTCTGAATTTGGTGGGCCCAAAATGTACCTCACCACCTCCTAGACCAATGGGCCACACTTGCCTGGGCCTAGCCCACTTGGATTCGGCTTGAGTTAGCCATTCAGGCTAGTTTGACCATTTTGACCCAAGGGTTGACATTGGTCAAATTAGGCACTAGGGCTGACCCTAATGGGTCCTTGGTGACCCATGGGCCTCCCATAAGGTACAGAAGTACTTGGGTAGGGTCAACATGCACACTGTAGGTCACTTGCCCCTTAGTTAGGGCACTTTGACGTTTTAGGGCTAAAGTTTACTTGGGTCAACTTAGGCTATAGAGTTGACCCCAATGGGTCCTAGGTGACCCTATGTAGGTCAGTTTGACCCATTTAGGGTTAGAGTTAACTTTGGTTAACTTAACCACTTTGACTGCCCTCCATGGGTCCTTAGTGACCCATTGACCCCACTTTAGGTCTAGGAAGACCCTTGTAGGGTTAGTTGGGCTTTACCAGGGCACAGTGACCTAAGTTAGGGCACCTTGCCCAATTTAGGCCTAGAGTGGTTCGAGGTCTACTTGGCCACCCTGGGTCGACTCCAATGGACCCTTAGGGATCTAATGGACCTTATAATGGGTTGGTGAGACCATGGTGGGGTCTTGAAGTCTTGGTGAAGCTCCATGATCATCTTAAACTAGGGTTCAAAAATCTACTATTTGTAGACTATAGAGGTCTCACCTACATTTCCAGGTTCACTTGGCCTTCTTGGGCTTCCTAGGGTTTTGTCATGACCTAGTCATGACAAAACCACACATAGGGGTCTGTTTGTTTGAGGGATGTTACATGAGGGGCCTCCCAAAGATGACATTGTAGCTGCTGGTGGCATCCATGATGACAAATCGGCAGTTCTGGGACTGCCCACCCCCCCTCCATGGAGACATGGAGCCCCACTCCTTCTATCTACTTCCTCTCCCCCTATGGATTGATCTAGGGGGTTCGTAGGATGTGATACTTCTTCATACGAACTTTTCATATTGATTATCACTAGTGGGGTGTCCTTTACTCATCCATGGGTGACTCTTCAGATATTTCTACTCCTCTGAGTGTCCCTTCATGTGACCCCTATTTCATATTGATCATCATGTGACCCCCACGGGAAATCAGGATTGCCGAAGATTACTGCAGTGGCATTGTATGATACAAATCACCTTGAACGGTACAAGGCGGCCCAATATGTTATCCGCAGTCACCAGCTATACGAGCATATTGATGAAATCATTGTTGAACCACCACAAACCGATCCTTCATGGAGAAAATGGGATGTGGATAATTCTTTGGTTGTCTCATGCTTACTCCACTACATGTCTAATGGTACACCACAATTATATGATCATGGATTCTGTCCATGAAATTTGGACACGAGCCCGTGAGACCTACTCGCGGATTGGTAGCTTAACAGAGAGATATGAGCTCACCCGTGGTGCTTTAGATTTGAAACAAGGATCTTTGTCTATCTCAGCCTACTATTCTGAATCTAAACATCTCTACCAAGAACATGATTACATCAATACATTTATTCTGGCGTGCACTACAAATGTCGTGAACCTTCAAAAGTACAAAGACCTCTCTCGGGGAGCAAGTCTTTCTTATGGGCCTTAACATAAAGCGATATTGTTTGCTTGCAAGTTCTTCACCATGAATCCCTTGTTATGGACCGCTCATTCACGGGCCTAATCCCGCCAGTCGAGCCCACAACATGAGTCGCGGCCCTGCACACCCAACCCTTCTCCGCACGTGTTCTCTGTGCGGCGGGGTGTTGAGGCCGGGTCTCGAACCCTTTACCTCCTTGATAAGAGGCACTTAACGCTTGCCCTCATCATCAACTCGCTTCGCCAGTCATCAAGGTTCGCGGTAAAAGCGAGGAGAGTCGGGCTCACTGTGTGGCAAACTTCGCAGACCACTTTTTCCCGAGAGAAAAAACAACCTTTGCCGAGCTGGAGGCTTTCCAGTCGCAATATCTACCCGAAGGATTCACGACAAGGCGACCTCTATCGGATGAGGGGATCAACAATTGTTTCAATGATGAACTCGCCCTTCCAGTGGCTCACATTGAGCCAGGACTGCGACTCCCTCTGTGGCCTGAGGTGGTCCAGGTGATCAAGTACTTCGGCCTGGTACTCGCGCAGATAAATTCCAACGGAATCAACGCGTTGGTCGCCTTTGCTTGTTACATGCGCGAGGGGGGATTGAATTCAACCTCGTCGCTTTCCGGAAAATTTTGAATATGAAGGAGACCAACGACGGGGTTGTCTTCTTCTCCAGCGCGCACATTAAGATGGTAGAGAAGGTGAATTAAGTTCATCATTGGACTGACAAATTTGTGTTTGTGCCAGGCGAGTTCGGGTCGTTGCCCTTGGTGTCGATTCAACGAAGCGAGAACACGTTTAAGCCTCCCAAAGTGGCGGGCGACGCGCTATCGCTTTACGAGATGCTGAAGGGTCAGGAATTTGACGTTTTGTATCTGCGTCGACATCAGGATCAGCTTGCCTGCATCATGCCTGGGAACGGTATGTACTCGCCTATACTTATCCAGCGAGCTCGCCTAAAACACAGCCTAACCCGCCTTTGCAGGTTTGCAGACTCTCCAACTGAATGTGTCGTTGGCTCTACCCGCCTCGCAAGCTGGTGGGACGGCCCTGAAGCCGACTGACATTTCCTCGACCTCTATGAAGGGCAAGGGGAAGGCGCCCCTCACCGATGTGCCTCATGCTGAGCCCACGCCCAAAAAACTCAGGACCGACGAGGCGGGCTCCACCGTAAGCGAGAACCGCCCAGGTGACAGCACGAACCCCGAACGCGAGGTGAGCTTAAGACCCGCGTCGAAGAAGCATGCCCCGGAGGAATCCCCCCGTTCCCATGCTAATTTCGGGTTGGGGAAGCGCGTCGAGGACCATGAAGGCAACTCCATCCTCCAGTGGTATGAGGGCGAGCACAGGATCAACCCGAGCTCGCGACTCCTAAAAGTCCACCTAGTGTCAACTATGTTCACCTATGGGGGGGAATAGGTGACGTGCACCGTTTTTGCGGAATTTAAGAATGTACCTGCACAATAAAAATAAACAGCACAGCACACAGAATACACAAGCTATTTATAGTGGTTCCCCGACTTGGGTACATCCACTTTCCCACTTCGACCTATCTCCCAACACGGGACGACTCGGTCTCTTCACTAACAGGATTGAAATCCAATCCTTGCACTATCGGAAGGAAACCTTCCACACGTAGTAGTCAACACTCCCACAAACCGGGTTGCACCCAACCCTTACAACTAGGAACCAACGTTCCTTTACAACAAAAGTAAAATAGAATGTACAAGAAATACAAACTACGTGTGGAGACTACGGTGTCCCTCTTCGTTGACGACGTGATCTTGAAGTCTACAAAGAGTCCACAACCTTGGTCTCTCTTGGAGAGAATCTCCCCGGAACCGGCGGCGGCAAGATGGGCGGAGGCTAGGTTCACGGAATCGGCGGCAACAACGATGTGCGGCGGCTGTTCTTTGGAGATCCAAACTTCGTATCGAAGCACGCTAGGTCTACCAACGGTCACACGAGGATCGGTCGTCTCGATCAATTCGGACGGGGAAGTTTTTCCCGATCAACAAATCGAGAGACAAGGGATCTCTGGATAGACACGTGAGACTCTAAGCTTGGCTAAGCTTCTGTCGCCGGAAGATCACGAAGAGATCTCGATCACAGGCGGGGACCAACTAGCTCGAGCGCGACGGCGGCGGCGGAGTGGAGAACGCGATTTTAGTTCAAGGTTTTTCGCTCGGCTTCTTTCTATATAATTCTTACTATTCAAGAAATACCTGTATATATACTGTAGACACTTTCAATATGACCGTCGTGGGTCCCACAAGTAGAAACTCGAAATCCGGTTCAAAATAGTGCAGCGGCAGAATCCGGTTCAGGGAGTTCCAGAAAAATGCCCAAGTCAAAATCGGCGAGAATCACCTGTGATTCTCGTCGAATCGTCGAGAATCAAGGGTGATTCTCGACGATTCGACGAGAATCACAATCGATCCGTCGAGAGTCACAAAGTGATTCTCGTCGAATCTGACTTGATTGCACTCAGATTTAGCCGGCGAGAATCAGCCAGTGATTCTCATCGATTCGGCAAGAATCACTAGTGATTCTCGCCGAATCGGCGAGAATCACTCGGTGATTCTCGTCGATTCTTACTTGGAAGATTTTTCATCTTTCCATCCAAGAGCTGCTCCTTGACCCATCCTTGCTCCTTGTCTGCTCTTGCCTTAACACAGCCCTGTAGTTGAAATTAAGTACACTCCAATAGAGAGAGTACACGTAGGCCAACACACTGATCTGCTCAACGAGGGATTACGTCGTGCAGACCCGTGTATATTGACCTACTGCACCCTGACATTGGTGTGCACTTAGCGTGGAATAACTGCAAGCACAACTTGAAGTATTTTATCAAAAACATTGTTTATTTACCTTAGCTTGTCCAGGGCTTCTTCAAATCAGGTACGTTGTGGATACAATACCCAACAATCTCCCCCTATTTGAAGAAACCTAAACCCTACAAGCTAAGGTGAATAGAGCATATGGGAATGAAAACCATAAATTTGAAAGGAGTTGAGTGAGGTATTCATTACCGATACCAATTTCGTGCGAGCAAACTTTGGAGCCACCTTAGCCTTAGCCGAGAGGGTAATCTCCCCCTTTTCGGCTTCTGCAAATCTGGGTCTGTAGTATTTGACCCCTTGCTCCCCCTCAGTTCTTGCACGAGCCTGGAGCTTCTGTAGTCTTCATTCCTCATAGTTCAGCATTCCCAATTCAGTTTTGAAAAGACTGAACTTGGCTTCGTCTAAGGGCTTTGTGAATATATCTGCAATCTGCTTGTCCGTGGGGACATAATAGAGAGAGATGTCCTTGTTCTCCACGTGCTCCCGAATGAAGTGGTAGCGCACTTCAATATACTTCATTCTGATGTGCGATACCGGATTGTTGGCAATCGCAATAGCACTGGAGGAGTCGCAGTACATCGGCACTTCCTTGAACTGAAGGTCGTAGTCGGCTAACTGGTTTCTGATCCATAGGAGTTGTGCGCAATAACTGCCAGTCGAGATGTACTCAGACTCTGTTGTGGAGGTAGCTACACAATTGTGCTTCTTGCTGTTCCAAGAGATAAGCCTTCTTCCGAGGAATTGACACTTCCCGGAAGTGCTTTTCCTGTCATCTCTACTCCCTGCAAAATCAGCATCTGAAAAGCCTATTATCTCGACATCATTGTTTCTCGGGTACCACAAGCCAAGATTGGGAGTACCTTTAAGGTATCTTAGAATTCGCTTTGCAGCGATATAGTGAGATTCCTTAGTGTTCACCTGATATCTAGCACAGACACATGTGGAGAACATGATATCCGGTCTACTGGCAGTAAGGTAGAACAGGGATCCAATGATGCTTCTGTATTTGGTTTCATCGAAAGGTTTACCTTTCTCATCCTTATCCAAAGACATAGTGGATCCCATTGGAGTCCTCATAGAGGTTGCATTCTCCATCCCGAATTTCTTAAGGAGTTCATTTGTGAACTTCATCTGAGAGATGAAGATTCCATCCTCAGACTATTTCACTTGAAGTCCCAAGAAATACTTGAGCTCTCCCAAACTGCTCATTTCAAACTTTCCTTGCATAAGTTTGGAAAACGTTTTGCAAAGATTGTTGTCCGTTGAGCCGAATATTATGTCATCGACATAGATTTGCACCAGCAAAATCTTGCCTTTGACTTCCCTGAGAAACAATGTCTTATCTATTTTACCTCTAGAGAACTTGTTCTCAAGAAGAAAACTAGATAAAGTCTCATACCAAGCTCGTGGAGCTTGTTTTAACCCATATAAAGATTTATTAAGAAAATAGACATGATTGCGATAAGTAGGATTGACAAAACCTGGGGGTTGAGCGACGTATACTTCCTCTTTCAGGTCGCCGTTCAGGAATGCTGATTTCACATCCATTTGATAGACTGTGAATCCTTTGTGCGAAGCATACGCCAGGAACAGTCTGATTGCCTCGAGCCTTGCAACTGGTGCAAAGGTCTGGTCGAAGTCAATCCCCTCCTCCTGTCTGTAATCTTGAGCCACCAGCCTGGCCTTGTTCTTTATGATGACACCATGTTCATCCAGTTTGTTTCTGAAGATCCACTTGGTGCCAATCACATTCTGCTTGTGTGGTCTGGGAACCAGTGTCCAAATGTTGCATCATTCGAATTGATGTAATTCATCTTGCATGGCCAAAATCCATGCCGTGTCTTTGTTCGCCTCGTCGAACTTCTTTGGCTCAACCTGTGACAGGAAGCTAAGATGCAAAACTTCATTAATAGTACCTCTTCGGGTTCTGACACCGACACGAGGATCTCCGATGATCTGATCTCTAGGATGATCTCTCACGTGCCGGAGCTCTAGAAGTCTGGCGTCTGGAGCTTCGACTACTTCTTGGGCTTCTCCTTCTTCTAAGAGATTTGTTCCATTTTGATCTTTAACATTCCCAGATGACGTGGAGGTGGAAACTTTGGCGTACTTAGGAGTGTCATCTTTAGCGGTCTCATTGAGATCCAGCTGTTCAAGTCGTGCACTGCATCTTCAAGAATTCCACTGGAAGAATTGCTGTTAAGCAAACTTCCTTTATCAAATACAACATTAATTGATTCTTCTACCACTAAGGTTTTCTTATTGAAGACCCTATATGCCCGACTGTGGGAACTATAGCCCATGAATATGCCTTCGAAGCATTTTTCACCAAATTTAGTACGCGGGTACTTCCCATTATTCAGTATATAGCATCTGCAACCAAAGATCCTCAGGTAGGACATGGTTGGTTTCCTGCCTTTCAGTAGCTCGTAAGGCGTCTTACGATGATGCTTGTTGATCAATGCTCGGTTTTGTACATGACAAGCTGTGTTGACAGCCTCTGCCCAGAAGTATTCTGGGAGAGAAGCATCTTTCAACATTGTCGTGCAGGCCTCAATGAGAGTTCTATTTCTCCTCTCTGCAACTCCATTTTGCTGAGGAGTGCGCGGGGAGGAAAACTCATAAAAGATACCTTGTTCTTCACAGAACTCTGTCATAGCACCAGATTCGAATTCTGTTCCATGGTCACTTCTGATTTTGACCACTGGGCAGTTAAATTCGTTCTGAACCTGCTTGACAAAACTAGTGAAGATGTCAAACGTATCCGACTTTCGTTTTAAGAAGAACACCCATGTAAACCGAGAATGATCATCAACTATCACTAGCATATAGGACTTGCCTCCCAAGCTATGAACTTGCATTGGACCAAACAAGTCCATATGTAGAAGGTAAAGACATCGGGAAGAGTCATTGTCTGCAATGCTCTTAAAGGTAGCCCAAGTTTGTTTGCCCATCTGGCATGCAGGACAGGGGCTATCTTTGATGCACTTGATAACCGGAGCATCCCTTACTAAGTTTTTAGAAAACAGCATACTAATTGTTTTGAAATTAATATGTGTCAATCTCTTGTGTCATTGTTCATAAAGAGATGCACTGCCTGTTGCCACTAGGCATACGGGGGTAGATGAATCTAAACTGAGAAAATCTAAGCAGAAGATATTTCTGCTCCTAATGCCTGATAATACCGTCTCAGAAGAGATACATGAAATTATCAGACATTTATCCTTGCAGAACTTAACGTCATAACCTTTGTCACATAACTGACTTACACTGATCAGGTTATGGTTCAACCCTTCAATATAAGCCATGTCGGTGATAGAGATTATGCCGTTGGAAATCATACCGTAAACTCTGGTGACTCCTCGATCTGACCCTCCAAAGATGACTTTGGGTCCATTCTCGACTGGAGTGTAATCACGCAGCAGGCTTCTTGTCCCGGTCATGTGCCGGGAGCATCCACTGTCCAAATACCAGATCGGCGTTTTGGTGGCCTTTGGACATTCCTGCAAAACAAAATTAATTTCCCTTAGGAACCCAATCGAACTTGGGTCCTAGATTCCTGGTTAACATACTCCCCCTCGGTTGGTTAACCCTACGAGTGGTCGGCCTCACATTGCTAACATAGGGAGTCTCGTGATACCTTAGATTAAACCAACAATCCACGGCAAAGTGACCGACTTTGCCACAGCACCAACAGTCAAATCTATTGTACCTCTTCCTTGGCTCCTGCCTTACCCTGGAAACGGTGGGTCCAGCCGGGGCTTTGGATCTGGAGGTGGGGGCCTCACAGTGATTGCAGTCACAAGACTTCTTCACCTTCTGTATAACAGGCTTGGATTTTGGTGTCTGCTTTCCATTATGGCCGCTAGAGAATTTACCATAATTTTCCATGTGGATTTCCTCATAAGGTGCCTTGAGGGCACTCTCACCGAAGTTCCGGGGAAAGGTCCAACCGTCATATCGGCTCTTTGGCTTTTCAACCGAGGGCCGGAAATGATGGCCAAATGTTGATTCAAAGTCATGTTGGTTGCAAGGAAAGCCAGGCTTTCTGAACGCAACAGGACTAGGCAGAGCCTTTCCCTTTTCATCAGCAGAGGCCTTCTTGCCGGCCTTATTCTTCCTCTGGTTCCTGTTTCTTCTAGATGAGGAACCAGATACCCCTACATGCCCCAAGCCAGCTCCTTTGGCCTGAGCCGAGAAGGTATCAATAACTGGAAGAACAGTTTTTGGCATAGAGAAGCTCTTGACGATCTTCCTTTCTGCCGCAAGTTGTTCTTCCAACTTGTTGACTTCCTCCTGCTTAAGATCAAGGAGCTTAAGAGACTCTGAGTGCTTTGAAGTCAGGTCAAGGTGCTCCTGTCGGAGAGAAATCAAACTGGTGACCTCTTCCCTTAGGGAAACACACTCACCCTTAAGGAATTTTACTTCCTTTTTCTCAGCCTTCAGTCTCTTACAGCACTCCTTGAAAGTGTTGAGTAGAAGCTCATACTTCTCGAGGAGCTCAGCTTCACGGGCCGAAAGGCTATCCTCAGGTTCATCATCCTGAGACTCAGGATCAGAGTCAGAGTCGGAGAGAGGGGTGTGAGCTTTTACCTTCCCAGTAAATGGGGGACATTCTCCTTCTGAGTCGGAGCGACCCACCAGCCCGAAGTAGGCTTCCTCATCATCACTGGAGTCTGAGGAGTCCGACTCACTCAGCGTCTTTGGCCTTTTGGCGATGTAGCTCCGCTCTTTCTTCTTATCTCTAGAGGACTTGAGCTCCTCTCCTTTCCCTTTTTCTCTCTTGCCTTGATAGCAGTCGGCCACGACGTGTCCTGGCTTATTACATCCAAAGCAGATAATGTCAGAGGAGCGATGTTTGTTCGGTTTAGAAGCATACCTGTCAGAAGAATAATTTTTCTTCTGATTCCTGGAGGAGGAGCCGTCTTCTTTCTTTGATTCCTCATCTTGAGGAACTTCTTGAACTCTCGGGTGATGAGGGAGAAATCCTCCTCCGACAGCTCTGAGCTGGAGGAGCATGGCTTGGAGTCCTCCTCATCCTTTTTCCTGGCACGGTAGGAGACCGCACCCTTGCCTTTTCTGGAGTAACTGGCTTTTAGAGCCATAGTCGTTTCTTTGACAACAGCCTTCTCTGCTTCTTCTTCTGCTTTCCTGGTGTTCAGTTGAAGCTCATAGGACATTAGCTTCCAAAACAGAATTTGTGGGTCGGTTTCAGCTAGTCTGCCAAACTCTCAGATGGCGCAGATCTTTGTGTCCCATTCCTTAATAAGGGACCTAAGGAATTTATCATTTAGTTCACCATTAGTGAACACTCTTCCGTAACCTTTGAGGGCATTGAAAATCTTGAGGAAGTTCTCGTAGGTGACTCTGATCTCTTCCTTAGGCCCTTGTCTGAAGGCCTCATATTTCTGGTTCAGGAGGGATCTCCGATCATCCCTCACTTCATCAGTCCCCTCCATTAGGATGATCAGGCAATGCTAGATCTCCTGTGCTGTCCTGCAGTTGCAGAAGTTCTGCATCATTGAGTCATCAACCGCGCTGAGCAGAATGTTCCGCGCCTTCTTGTCAAGTCCCACGAGCACCATCTCATCCTTGTCCATTTCAGAATGTTTCTTCGGCACTTTCTGGGTAGGATCAATGGTGGAGACCTTAGTGGGGACATAAGGTCCCTCCTCCACGATCATGAAGAGTCGGCGATCAACTGCTTCCATGTAGAACCTGATCCTTTCCTTCCAGATAGGAAAGTTGAACCTGGTGCACACTGGGATCTTGCCTGAAAACTTGAGCCCGTCCATAGTAGATGTTTGCCTTCTTCTTGACACTAGCAGCAGGATTCAACTCAAGGTGTTAACCTTTTAAATGAGTAACCTCCCTCTGATACCACTTGAAAGTCCACCTAGTGTCAACTATGTTCACCTATGGGGGGGGAATAGGTGACGTGCATCGTTTTTGCGGAATTTAAGAATGTACCTGCACAATAAAAATAAACAGCACAGCACACAGAATACACAAGCTATTTATAGTGGTTCCCCGACTTGGGTACATCCACTTTCCCCATTCGACCTATCTCCCAACACGGGACGACTCGGTCTCTTCACCAACAGGATTGAAATCCAATCCTTGCACTATCGGAAGGAAACCTTCCACACGTAGGAGTCAACACTCCCACAAACCGGGTTGCACCCAACCCTTACAACTAGGAACCAACGTTCCTTTACAACAAAAGTAAAATAGAATGTACAAGAAATACAAACTACGTGTGGAGACTACGGTGTCCCTCTTCGTTGACGATGTGATCTTGAAGTCTACAAAGAGTCCACAACCTTGGTCTCTCTTGGAGAGAATCTCCCCGGAACCGGCGGCGGCAAGATGGGTGGCGGATAGGTTTACGGAATCGGCGGCAACAACGATGTGCGGCGGCTGTTCTTTGGAGATCGAAACTTCGTAGCGAAGCAAGCTAGGTCTACCAACGGTCACACGAGGATCGGTCGTCTCGATCGATTCGGACGGGGAAGTTTTTCCCGATCAACCAATCGAGAGACAAGGGATCTCTGGATAGACACGTGAGAGTCTAAGCTTGGCTAAGCTTATGTCGCCGGAAGATCACGAAGAGATCTCGATCACAGGCGGCGACTAACTAGCTCGAGCGCGACGGCGGCGGCGGAGTGGAGATCGCGATTTTAGGTCAAGGTTTTTCGCTCGGCTTCTTTTTGTGTAATTCTTACTGTTCAAGAAATACCGGTATATATACTGTAGACACTTTCAATATGACCGTCGTGGGTCCCACAAGTAGAAACTCGAAATCCGGTTCAAAATAATGCAGCGGCAGAATCCGGTTCAGGGAGTTCCAGAAAAATGCCCAAGTCAAAATCGGCGAGAATCACAAAGTGATTCTCGTCGATCCATCGAGAGTCACAAAGTGATTCTCGTCGAATCTGACTTGATTGCACTCAGATTTAGCCGGCGAGAATCAGCCAGTGATTCTCGTCGATTCGGAGAGAATCACTAGTGATTCTCGCCGATTGTGATTCTCGCCGAATCGGCGAGAATCACTTGCCTTGGTGATTCTCGTCGATTCTTACTTGGAAGATTTTTCATCTTTCCATCCAAGAGCTGCTCCTTGACCCATCCTTGCTCCTTGTCTGCTCTTGCCTTAACATAGCCCTGTACTTGAAATTAAGTACACTCCAATAGAGAGAGTACATGTAGGCCAACACACTGATCTGCTCAACGAGGGATTACGTCGTGCAGACCCGTGTATATTGACCTACTGCACCCTGACATTGGTGTGCACTTAGCGTGGAATAACTGCAAGCACAACTTGAAGTATTTTGTCAAAAACATTGTCTATTTACCTTAGCTTGTCCAGGGGCTTCTTCAAATCAGGTACGTTGTGGATACAATACCCAACAACTCCCTTCTTGGATGAAGGACGAGGATGCCCACGACTCGTCCAACATCTTATTTGGCCTCTACGGTCGGGAGGATGCGGCGGTACTGGCAGGTACATCCATTAGCGAACTAGCGAATCGAGGGAGCCGGTCGATCTTGCGCGCTGCCGAGCTCTTCCATCAAACGGCGAGGCGCGCTCTCAGTACGGGCCGCAAGCTGGGAGAGATGATGACCACGCTCGACACCACTCAGAAGAAGCTCTTGATGACCAAGGCTGAGCTCGTGTCTGCCCGTAGTGCCGTCTCACAGACTCCAAGCGAGGTAAGCATCTCTATTTTGGTTGTAATTATCAATTCCTTTCTTAGGTCTAACACCTTTTCGTATGTCGTTGAGCTCGGGTGGGCCGATATATAACGGTCCAGGCCCATCCCATGGGAACCCGCTGGCACCGCCGGCCAACCAGGGTCCAGAGCCGGGCCCACCACTGGTAGTAAGCCTTTCACATTCAAGCCTGCAGGCCATGCACCCCAACCCCTCTCCGGCCTGTTTATCAGCACGGTAGGTTGTTGCCACTGGGTCTCGAACCCAGGACCTTGATAAGAGAGCTTTCCACCACTCCCTCATCACCACTTGAGCTACAGCTCAATTGGTGATGAGGGAGTGGCTGAAAGCTCTCTTATCAAGGTCCTGGTGGAAAGCTCCTACCAGTTGGAACCGCCGGCCTACCGGTTGAAAACTCCTTATCAAGGAGGTCTCGGGTTCGATCCCCAGCCTCAACAACCCGCCTGTGGATGGAGAGGGGTTGGGGTGCATGGTCTGCAGACCTGGTTAGGCTGAACCCTTTCGAGCATAGTGCAGGCCCATCCCATGGGAACCCGCTGGCACCGCCGACCAGGCTCGGCCCACCCACCCAACACCACAATAATCAACCCGCCATCAGCCTGGATCAATTGGTGATGAGAGTTGAAAGAACTCCATAGTTAAGCATGCTCGGGCTGGAGAAATTCTGGGATGGGTGACCTCCTGGGAAGTCCCCGTAGGGCAGGCTTGACTATCGAGTTTACCTCATCAAAGGGAGGCTGCGGCCACCAACAACCCGCCGGTGGGCTGGAGAGGGGTTGGGGTGCATCGCCTGCAGGCTTGAATGTTAAAGGCTGACTACCAGTGGTGGGCCCGAGTCTGGACCCTGGTAGGCTGGCGGTTCCAGCTGGGTCCCATGTTGCACTTTTTGTAACGGTCCAGGCCCATCAACATGGGACCCAGCTGGAACCGCCAGCCTACCAGGGTCCAGACTCGGGCCCACCACTGGTAGTCAGCCTTTCACATTCAAGCCTGCAGGCCATGCACCCCAACCCCTCTCCAGCCCACCGGCAGGTTGTTGGTGGCCGCAGCCTCCCTTTGATTAGGTAAACTCGATAGTCAAGCCTGCCCTACGGGGACTTCCCAGGAGGTCACCCATCCCAGAATTTCTCCAGCCCGAGCACGCTTAACTATGGAGTTCTTTCAACTCTCATCACCAACTGAGTTGCAGCTCAGTTGGTGATGAGGGAGTGAAAGCTTTCTTATCAAGGTCCTGGGTTCGAGACCCAGTGACAACAACCCGCCGTTGCTAATAAATAGGCACGGAGAGGGGTTGGGGTGCATGGCCTGCAGGCTTGAATGTGATAGGCTGACTACCAGTGGTGGGCCCGTGTCTGGACCCTGGTAGGCCGGCGGTGCCAGCGGTTTCCCATGGGATGGGCCTGGACCATTATAAAAAGTGCACTTTTTTGTAACAGTCCAGGCCCATCAACATGGGACCCAGCTGGAACCGCCGGCCTACCAGGATCCAGACCCGGGCCCACCACTAGTAGTAAGCCTTTCACATTCAAGCATGCAGGCCATGCACCCCAACCCCTCTCCTGCCTGTTTATCAGCACGGTAGGTTGTTGTCACTGGGTCTCGAACCCAGGACCTTGATAAGAGAGCTTTCCACCACTCCCTCATCACCAATTGAGCTGCAGCTCAGTTGGTGATGAGGGAGTGGTGGAAAGCTCTCTTATCAAGGTTCTGGGTTCGAGACCTAGTGGCAACAACCTACAGTGCTGATAAACAGGCCGGAGAGGGGTTGGGGTGCATGGCCTGCAGGCTTGAATGTGAAAGGCTGACTACCAGTGGTGGGCCCGGGTCTGGACCCTGGTAGGCCGGCGGTGACAGCGGGTTCCCATGGGATGTGCCTGGACCGTTACAAAAAGTGCACTTTTTGTAACGGTCCAGGCCCATCAACATGGGACCCAGCTAGAACCGCCGGCCTACCAGGGTCCAGACCCGGGCCCACCACTGGTAGTCAGCCTTTTACATTCAAGCCTGCAGGCCATGCACCCCAACCCCTCTCCAGCCCACTGGCGGGTTGTTGGTGGCCGCAGCCTCCCTTTGATGAGGTAAACTCGATAGTCAAGTCTGCACCACGGGGACTTCCCAGGAGGTCACCCATCCCAGAATTTCTCCAGCCCGAGCACGCTTAACTATGGAGTTCTTTCAACTCTCATCACCAATTGAGCTGCAGCTCAATTGGTGATGAGAGTTGAAAGAACTCCATAGTTAAGCGTGCTCAGGCTGGAGTAGTACTGGGATGGGTGACCTCCTGGGAAGTCCCCGTAGTGCGGGCTTGACTATCGAGTTTACCTCATCAAAGGGAGGTTGTGCCCACCAACAACCCGCCTGTGGATGGAGAGGGGTTGGGGTGCTTGGGCTGCAGCCCGGTAGCGTCACCTAGAGCGGAGCCGTGACGCTGTCACGTTGGATCGGCTAGGGACATTACAATAAAAGTGCACTTTTTTGTAACGACCTCCCCAGCTCACGGCTCGCAAGGACGGCCGCCGGCAGCCCCAGCACCACGCTCGAAAGGGTTCAGCCTAACCAGGTCTACAGACCATGCACCCCAACCCCTCTCCATCCATAGGCGGGTTGTTGAGGCTGGGGATCGAACCCGAGACCTCCTTGATAAGGAGTTTTCAAACCACTCCTCATCACCAACTGAGCTGCAGCTGGTGATGAGGAGTGGTTTGAAAACTCCTTATCAAGGAGGTCTCGGGTTCGATCCCCAGCCTTATCAACCCGCCTGTGGATGAAGAGGGGTTGGGGTGCATGGTCTGCAGACCTGGTTAGGCTGAACCCTTTCGAGCGTGGTGCTGGGGGTGCCTGCGGCCGTCCTTGCGAGCCGTGGGCTGGGGAGGTCGTTACACGATAGAATCTCCAAACTAAAGGAGGAGCTGAGGGAAGCCCGCTCCAATAATGATTACCTCGTGAACCACCATGGCGAGGTAGAATCAAACTTGTTGGAGTGCCGGCGCCATGCCGAGGAGAGGCTTGTCAGAGCCGTTGCGCCAGGCTTTACTGTTGCAGAGGCTGGAGTCCGTCGAGCCATTGTCGTGGTCGCGACTCGGCTCGCCGCGAAGCGCTTCCGGCTGCGGAGCGGCCTGAATGAGGTGGGCCTATCCCTTCCCCCGGAGTTGCTGATCCCAGAGCTATTCCCTCCAGATGCGAGTTCACCTCCCGCGAGCCCGCACGTCAGACTAATTTCTCTGTCGTTCCATGCTTCTACCGTGCAACGAACAACTTAGTTTTCTTTACATGTAATCTTTCTATTTGTTTGTAATGTAAACTTGTAAATCCGCGCGGGTCCGCCCGCGCCTACATAAGCTCTTTTTATTTTCATTTAGATTTTGTGTGCTCGCTATTTTTCTTGATAACTGGTTTATTCCTCTTCACTTGTGCCATCATAGTTAGGGCTATCCCGACCCCCTTCCGAACTCGTGGCACTGACCCTTCGCGTGGTCTCAATTTCTTGCATCCAAATTGCTGCTACTCGTTCGGGAACAACCCGTCTCCATCTCACCTCACCATTTCCTTCTCGTGAGCTACCATACTTACCTTCATCGGGCGAGGCGAGCTCGATTGTCCTCTAGGTTTTGCATTTCCACTTCTCCCTGAATCACAAGATCCAGGGAGGAGGATGTTTCACTCGAGGGGGCAAGTAACCGGTATGCGGGCGAGGAGCTCGCACAGGGGCCCGAACTACGACAACATCACAGCTCAAGACTTGGGCTCACTCGAGGGGGCAAGTAGCCAGTATTCGGGAGAGGAGCTCGCGCAGGGACGTACTACAACAACATCACAACTCGAGGACTTGGGCACACTCGAGGGGGCAAGTAGCCGGTATGTGGAAGAGGAGCTCGCGCAGGGACCCGGACTATGACAACATCACGACTATAGGACTTGGGATCACTCGAGGAGGTAAGTAGCTGGTATGCGGGAGAGGAGCTCGCGCAGGGACCCAGACTACGACTACATCACAGCTCGAGGATTTGGACTCACTCGAGGGGGCAAATAGCCAGTATGTGGGAGAGGAGCTTGCGCAGGGACCCAGACTACGACAACATCACAGCTCGAGTACTTGGACTCACTTGAGGGGGCAAATAGTTGGCATGTGGGAGAGGAGCTCGTAGAGGGACCCAGACTACGACAACATCACAGCTCGAGCACTTGGGCTCACTCGAGGTGGCAAGTAACCGATATGCGGGAGAGGAGCTGGCGCAGGGACCCGGACTACGACAACATCACAACTTGAGGACTTGGGCTCACACGAGGGGGCAAGTAGCGTGTATGCGATAGAGGAGCTCGCGCAGGGACCCGAACTACGACAACATCACAGCTCGAGCACTTGGGCTCACTCGAGGCGACAAATAGCTAGTATGCGGGAGAGGAGCTCGCGCAGGGACCCGGACTATGACAACATCACAGCTCAAGGACTTGTATTCACTCGAGGGGGAAAGTAGTCAGTATGCGGGATAGGAGCTCGTGCAGGGGACCAGACTACGAAAACATCACAGATCGAGGATTTGGACTCACTCGAGCGGTCTAGTAGCTGGTATGCGAGAGAAGAGCTCGTGCAGGGACCTAGACTACAACAACATCACAGCTCGAGGACTTGGGCTCACTCGAGCGGGCAAGTAGCCAGTATGCGGGAGAGGAGCTCGCGCGGACACCCGGACTACGACAACATCACAGCTCAAGGACTTCTTCCCTGTTAGTGTTCCTGCTTAGGGAGCGTTCGTTGGGCATACCTTGTGTGGTCTTTTTCATCATAGAAAGAATACCATACAAATATTTCCAAAGTTGTTGTATTGATGCAAGAAATAAACTTTAGTACATGACGAGGAACTCATAAAGAACGTCATGTCTGTGGAATGCTAACTTGGGAATGTTCTCTCGTAGACATATCTGATTGTACCCCGCGCGAAGGCCTAATTTGGAGAAAAATGATGCTCCCCATAGCCCATCCAGCAACTCTTGAATGACCAAAATCGGGTATTTGTCCGGGATGGTGACCATGTTGAGTTTTCGGTAGTCCACCCAAAAACGCCAATTGTCGTCCTTGCGGATAAGGAGGACCGGCTCGAGAAGGGGCTAGCACTGGGGTGAATGATAACCGCGGTGAGCATGTCACCCACAAATGTCTCAATATCATCCTTTTGCGCATGATCATACATATACAGCTGAACAGACACGAAGGACACACTCCCTTGTAGATAGAGGAGGTGATCTATCGATCAGGGTGGTGGAAGGTGGGTCGTGGCGGAGAGTACACCCAAAAAGAGATCCAAGATAGCCTGCATGACCGGAGTAGGGGAAGGGGGCATGTCCTAGTCCACGACGTGCCATAAGTTCATCACACAATCAACATCAAACGTCTTCTGAAGGGAGCAAAAAAAGACAGTCGGACGTAGTAGGGGAGAGTCGCCCTTGAGTAGGTAGGGGGTCCCCTCTTGGAGAAACCTCATATTCATGTGAATCAAGTTCACACTAACATCGTTGAGGGTGCGGAGCCATGCGCCCCCTAAGATAATGTTCATGCCGCCCAGTGCAAAGGCATACAAGTCAGCTCAGAAGAGGCAAGGACCCACGATAATGGAAAGATCCGAGCAAAGACCGCCATTGCCTGACGAGGACCATCTCCAAAACAAACAGTGAAGTGAGGAGTGGGGCTCAAAGTCAACTGCAAACGATCCACTGGGCATTGAGAGATGATGTTGTGACTCGCCCCACTGTCAATCATCACGATCACAGGCAGTCCTTGGAGTGTCCTTGAGAGCTTCATCGTTCGAGATCCCGAGATACCACCAACAAAAAAACAATGGAAGATCCAAGCGATTGAAGAACGTGGTTGGAGGGTCCGTAACAGTCGGATCTACCTCAAGTGACTCAAAATGCGTGGGAGTAACAACGGTCTCCTCCTCACCAATGAGGACCCAAAGTTTTTCAATAGACAATTGTAAGCCAAGTAAGGTTGATTGCAACCAAAACATAGCCCCTTGGTGCGAAAATTGCGATACTCCTGGTTGGATAACCTGGGATGGGCCATCAGATGTGGAGGACACGGTGGCAGAATAGGTTGACCTGGGGGATAAAGCGCCTCTTGTTGTGGAGGGTTGTAGGCTTCAGGAGGTCTGGTGGTCGGGCATGTAGAAGTCACCATGGGTGGCCGATGAGTGTCCAACAGCGTGACCTGGAACTCCGCTTCCAAATACCTTAAACTTTATAACATAATTTAATTTTCAAGTAATTGCTTAATTCACACATCTCGGACGATGAAAATACATGTTAGTGTCAAAATGAGCCATCAAAGATTTTTACGTGCTTTAAAGAAATTTTATGTAAATTAACTTCAAGGTATATATATATATATATATATATATATATATATATATATATATATATATATATATATATATATATATATATATATATAATCTTGGGTAGTTAAAATCTTATATTAATAACAACAATACTCAAGCCTTTATCCCACTATAGTGGGGTTGGCTATATGGATCCTCTGTCGTCATTGTGCCATCTTTAGTCATGATCTCACTAACGCTTAAGTACATCATGTCTTTCCTTATAGTTTCATTTCAAGCCTTTATTGGCCTACCCCTCCCTCGTTTAGCATGTCAAGTGAATCAACTCTCACAACGCCTAATAGGAACCTCACCCTCGTCATTGAATTAGTATACATATATTTGATTATGTCAATGTATGATACATCTACACCTTTCTTTTCGAAGACTCTCCATAAGATATCTCTTGGAACCTTATCATAAGCTTTTTCAAGATCAATAAACAATATGTGAAAATCTTGTTTTCTTTCTCAATAGTTGTCAATGAGTATCCTCAAGAGATGTATGGCTTCCAGGGTTGACTGCCCTGACAGAAATCCAAATTGATTCTCCGAGATGCTAGTATCTTGTTTTACTTTTTTTATTACTCATTCTCATAGTTTCATTGTATGACTTATTAATTTAATTCATCTGTAAATAACAAAATTTTGTATATCTCATTTGTTCTAAAACAAATGTACAAAAAATACTTTCTCTCCATTTGTCTGATATCTTTATAGACTTCAGTATCTTTTTGAAGAAACGTGTACGCCACAAAATTCCTTCTTCTGCTAGATATTTTCATATTTCGATGGATTTATTGTATGACTCAACAGTTTTTCCATTGCTCATCTTCTTAGAGCATCTAGAGGAGTTCCTCTGCTTTGCCGACTAAGCTACCGACCTAACCTTGTTATATAAAGAACAATGGGGTTTCTTGTCCTGTATACAAACATCTATCTTATCTGCCCTAATCTTACTTGTGAGTTGATGCTTGTGTGGCTTGGACGAGCCTACAACTCTTATATTTCGTCCTCTCCCTCTATTACCCAACTGTAAGTTCTATAATTTCTTTTATTTTGGCAAATTAATACAGATATGGTTGTGTCCTGGTGAATTCATGAGGCATAATCATGGTATTTTTTTCTCCCTCTCCCTCTTTTTCCTCCACCCATCTCTCCATTATTTGAACTTGGATTCAGAAGGGCTGAATTTGGCATTTTCAATTGCTATGCTTGTTTTTTAAACTGAATTTGGGAAAAAATTGTTCTGTTCAATACGGTCGGCTGTTGGAATAACTTTAAGGAACTTTTCTCTTATGAGCTGAATATTGAATTGAATATATTGGCTTAGCAGATTAGCAAATATGTAGGTTCCCATAGAATGTCATCTTGAAATTGCGTTTAAAATAATGGAATATATCAAAAGATCTCCCGAAAAGGATTTTTGCTTAAAAGAAATGGTCACTAATGTATTAAAACATATGTAGACACCTAATTCAGGCTACAACACCTATGCATGTGAAAATCACGTCACCTAGACAAGCAAGAAACAAATACTTGCATCTAAATCAAGTGACGAAGCTGAATACTATGCCATGACTCGGATTGTTTATGAGCTAAAGCGGTTGAGGGAACTCCATGAGAATTTTGGTGAAACTTAAAACTACTATTTATCAATGTTCTGTGATAATAAGACTGTCATTTATATATCTAAAAAACATGTGTATTATGAGAAAACAAGATTGTCATTTCATCAGAGAGAGGAAATCATCAATATAAATATGCACTCCATTTGTAACATCACATAAAGAATTGACCAACATAAACACTAAACTTCTCTCTTTATCCATTTTTTAAATATGTACCAAGCTGAGCGTGGTAGATATATACGTTTCAATATGAGGGGGAGTATTAAAGCCCAAACAGAAAGGTGTAATACTCATAGATTGAGACTTGTGATAACTACCATGAATGTATATATAGAAGTGAAATGTGTAATACTCATAGATTGAAAATAGTACTATCATATTCCAATTTCTCACAGGATGAGAAACTAAATCTTGATATTGAAGAATACATATATAGAGATTACGTCATCATCAATATAAACATGAAATTAGGAATAGGGAACTGAACAGAAACTTTTCAAAGACAATATTAATTATTTCTTGGAGGGAAGCTCACATTTAAAAAGACAACATCTCTTCTAAGTGCTCTTGTGAAATCAACATTCAAAATATAATATAGAAAAAAAATGAAAATGGACTACCATCCATATTCTTACTTTGTTTTCTTCTTAGAGATTTGGCAACCCTTCGAAGAATAGAAATTACTTGATTACGAGAGAGACATTTTGCATTGCCATTATCGAAGTTGATAGACAGGTCGAGATCACTTTTAGCAGTGAATATATTCATTGTAAAGGAGCCAAATGCTTCCACAGCAGGAAATCCCCCACTATTACCTTGAAAGGAAAAAAAAGGCTAATTGAAGTTATAAGACTTCATATAGAGTAATAATATTTATCACTATAAGAAGATACGTGTTAAATATCTATTATATGAAGCAACTAATGGCAGCATCCTGATTTCATTAAAGGCCTACGTGTGTCGGTGACAAAGCGTGTGATGGATCATCAATCTTCAATCATTGTTTAATTCAATTTTAATTGCAATCGATATAGTTCTTTCAGCAAATTGTTTTGGAATTTATTCTATTTTATAGAGTCCCTCAGGCTACAATTACAACAGCTGAATGGTTATTCATTATAATGTTTGCTAACTACTGTTACATATCTTTAGCATGTTCCATGACAATAAAACCATCATTTATTCTGCTCAAAATCCAATACAATATGAGTGTAATGAGCATATAAAGATTGATACGAATTTTATGAAGGAAATAAATTGATAATATTTCTTTTTTTGTTAAATTTGAAGAGCACCTTGCAAGTAATGTTATGAAGGGATTAAGTGATTTCTCTTCTACTATAAATATAACTCAATTAATCTCTACACTTGACTTGAGAGAGTGTTAAAAGTTCTGGTACTATTAAAGGGTAATTGGCACTTTGCATACCCAAATTTCAATGTTTTGGCACTTTGCATGCCAAATGTTTACATTTGGCACTTTGCAGCCCCCCCCCCCCCCCCCCCCCCCCCCCAATTACTTCTACACCGGCACTTTGCACCCTAGGCTTAAATTTTAGGAGTATTTTAGTCCAAAGCGTTTTCAAATGCAGCCAATTTTCTTGGTCTCTAGCTCATACTAGAGGTGAAGTTGAGTTGAGCTGGCTCAAAAGGTCGATGAGCCGGCTCGAAAAAAAGCTTGACTAAAGCTCATGCCTGTAGAGCTCGAGCTCGATTACGAGTCGAGCTCGAGCTTAGATATTATTGTTCATGAGCTAGCAAGCCGGCTCGCGATCTTTTTATTTCTACAATTAAAAAATTTAAAATATAAAGAAAATCAGGCTCATGAGCTAAAAAAACTCGTGAGCAGCTTGAGCTCGACTCAAGCTGAGCTCAAAACTCAAGCTCGATAAGTTGACATTGAGCTCGAGCTCGAGCCAGGATAAAATGAGCCCGTCGAGCTCGAGCTCGAAATGATTAGCTCCAGCTTGAGCTTAAAAATTTGCCAAGTTCGACTCGAGCTCGACTGGCTTGCACCACTAGCTCATACTGGCCTACTCTGAAGCCTCCGACGAAAGGATCCTCAATGGCGTCAACTATACCTTTGCCGCCACCGGCATCCCTGATATCATCGGTTGGAATTTTGTAAGCCCACTTAACACACCATTTTATTATCCACCCTGTTCATTGTTTAATTAAACTACCAGTAAAAGAGAATCTCCATCTATTGCATTATATATTAAGTAAAAATTCACATCTTCGATCCCTTTTAAAATCAGTATCTCAAATCTTTTGCATGGTTTTACTCTCTATTATTTAAATTCAGGGAATGACTTTATATTTCTGTCGTCATCTTATATTAATCTATAACAAACACATTATAAAAAACTTTTGCATCTTCGTCAGAATGGGAAGCAACGACTACCTAAATAACTATCTCAATAACTACCTCATGTCGAACTACAACACCAGCAACATATACAATTCCGACTAGTTTTCAAACCTCATAGTCCAGCATTATACCCTTCAGCTCACAGTAACTAATTCATATATATTTTTCACAATTCCAATTAATCACTACAAATTATAAATGAATTAAATAACAAGTATGAAATTGTTATTCAATGCAGAGGTTGTGTAATCTCGGAGCGAGGAAATTTGTTCTATCGGGAGTAGGATCACTGGGGTGCATACTGAAATATCTGGCTCAGAACATGTTGAACCAGTGCTCTGCCGAAGTTGATCACGAACTTGTTCTTCCCATCAATAGCAAGGTGAAGAAAATGGTTAATGGCCTCAACAACAATCTTCCGGCGGCCAAGTTCACATATTTCGACAGCTACAACATGATCCTGGGCATCATCAGAAACCATGAAAATTACAGTACCAGAGTAGTCAAAGTTCTGTTTTTCTTACTCACCTAATGCAAGTGACTAGAGGTTGCGCCATCGGAGATCTAAAATCATAGATATACCTGCAGTCTCCCAAAGTACTTCCTTGCCGCCGACTGGAGGTAAAATGGTTATTTTTCATTTTTTATCTTCATTTCATTTATAAGGCCCGTGGTAACCTAAATTTATTATATATTGACTGATTTGTAATTCTACAATACTAAATTACTCTGCGATCATTATTGAAACCACTTCAAAAATTCATTGATATTGGCATCTACATTGGAATAAGAGGATTAAAAAAATAGAACAAAGAAGACCCTTGATGCTGCTTTAATAGAAGAAGCAATTCATACAGGAGGGATTTCAATAATGAGCCCTAAATTAATCCATGCACATTCCAATCATGAGCTACGCTATCTAAAATGTCACATCAAATTTTGTCTAGTTGATGTCAACATGGATCATAAGAAAGAGAAGAGAACGAGCAAAAACTGTTATGGACTTGGGCTGATCATGCCACCATATATCATAAATTGTTTCTAGAAGAATATTGCATGCCTAGTGTTTAGGTAATGTATACAAAAGTTTGCTACATTTAATTTATTGATGAGGTTGTGTGGAAAGTTGCAGAACTGGATGTACTTGTAAAAATTCACATTTGTTGGACAGGGAAGTTATTTATTTTATGTCCCAAACAATGTGCAAGTAGAAGGGCAAAAGTATAATGCACAATTAGAGGTCACGGGGATTTATATCGAATGCAATCTGTGTCGCACTGATCGCATCAGGAAGATCCATTCATCATTAGAGATGTTTCTTCATGATTTTAATTTTTTCCAGTTGTTAGAGCATAATTTTTATGTACTTCGAATTATTTTGTCACACATCTTGTATCCATCTCGTGTTATCCCATCTACCTGTAAATCGAAGGATACACTTTACGGTTAATAGGATATTTCATTCTTTCCCTTAAACATGATATCAGAGTGTAATTTTCATGTGCCCTAATCATCTCTCATTCAACACCCTACTCGTTAACACAGATTGCGCCAATGGATTGATTAACAACAACCGCACCCATTGGCGTCGAACATCCAACCCTCGCCTAAAAACTTTTCAGCAACTCTGTCAAGTCCAAGTGTATCGACAAACTTGAGCAACAGGTGCATCCATTGAGTATTGGGTATGTATATCCAATACGAGTACGTGGCTCAAGGAAGTATTGGTGCTTCAAAGGCAACCACCCTAACCGTCGTCGTGCAATCATCGATAATCACAACTCCAATGGCAATCTTGGGACCACATCCAAGTAAATCAGCCCAAAGTATGCTGACTGGAGCATTTCTCCTTCTTGGTGCGCTCTTAAACGCATTTGACATCACCTCGCTGATTTTCAACTGGAGGTTACTTCCCCCAACTATGTTGATTGGGATGGTAGTGATGCTCACGTTCTCACATGGTTACTCAACAGTCTTTCTGATGCATGTCTACCTATTATTCATCATGATGAGACTGTAAATGCTGCATGAGATCATCATGCTGCTCTTTATTCCAAATGAGCTAAAACATCTCAGATATACACTATTTATTTGGATCTCTTTGCCAAACTGAATATCTCTCTCTCTCTCTCAACACTGCCCATCAAGAAGTTAAATATCTGGTTGTAGAACTTTAATAGCATCGTCCTCCCTCTACTGACATTACAACTCGACATAAGCACATTGAGGAGCTCCTTATCGTATGTTATCTTCCCGACTACCACATTTATATAAGATAATAAGCCAGCCGATTCCAACTCCAATGCCACTGCAACTCGTGTCTCCATAGTGACGCGTTTTATGAGTCGGGCACAGCCAGTGATTGCTCCACCTTATGAGAGTTATGATGGTGTTGCTGGTCATGGAGCGTACCGTGGACGTGGAGCCATACTAGAAAATGGGGAGCATCATGTTATTTGGTCTCACTATGGAAAATTGATCATCATGTCGACCACTTCTTTGCAAAGCATCTTATATTTGACTTCAAGCTCATGTTAGTGATGCTGAGATTGATTCTTTTGCAAACCTCCTTTAACCAAACACCAAATTTGGGCATATGGCTCTCCTCTGCTGATATTGGGACCCTTATTATTGCATTCAAGAACTCAGCCATAGTGATGTAGTTTCCTCTTCTTCAGGTAGCACGTTTGTTGTCGCTCAAGATAAGTGGCTCATTGACTTGGGATTCACTACCCATATGACTGGAGATTCTCTATCTTTATTCACCTCGAGAAGTGTACTCAATTACCATCGGTGGTTGTTATTGATGGCTCATGCACTCCAGTTTATGGGTTTGGAGTTGTCACTACAACCTCCGATCACAAACTGGATCACGCCTTTTGCTTCTAAATCTGTATTAGAAAGTGAAGTGTTTCAATATGTTAAGCATCTTCCTACTACTTTTCCTAATAAACTTTGTAAACGCTCTGTGAGTCATTTTGATCCTATTCATTTTGATGTATAGTATCCTAGTCCTATTAAATATATTGATGGAGATTTTTCTAGATATATTTGAGTTTATCTTAAAAATGAGAGATCTGAAATATTCAATGTTTTTTAAAGTTTTTTATAACAAAATTCTTACTCAATTTGTTATTTCTTTAAAATTTCTTCAACAGACAATGCAAAAGAATGCATGAGTGACTTTTTCCTCTTTTTGTACATCATGACCTCATTCATATGGCAAGCTCTCTAACTGTGCCGCCAAAAGACATCTCCTTGATGTTGCCCAGATATTACTATGTCAAATGAATGTTCCAAATCCTATCGGGGTCATGTTTTCATTTTTCCTTTTCTTATTAATTGTAAGTTATCTTCTACTCTTCAAGGCAAGTCTCCTTTTCTACTATTCATCATGATGGTAACATTTTGCCTCTCACACATTGTTGGGAATATTGCCAACAATATTCCAAATTTGAAGTACTCTTGCCAATGATAAATACATTTTGTATTTGATGAATATCTGAGTTAATTTGTGTAGGTATAATGTAAATGCATATAAATCACAATGGATGAGTCAGGAGATCAGTATAGACAACCAAAATAATCAATCCCTTCACAGAATTGGTCTAAGTGCAGAAGCGTCGTGTGAGATGAAATAACAACAAGTTCAATCATGATAAGCGTTGTGAAGACACGCATGATCAGCTTGACCGTCATAGCAAGAAAAGTACCTAAGTACAGAAGCGTTGTGTTAATGGACATCACACGATGCCTCAATATCACAAAAGTAGAAGAAAAGCTCCAAGGCAAGTTGTGTCGTGTTAGCAGTCATCACACGACGCCACATTTTCTCTCAGTTCAGAAGGAGGTCGCAACTGGCTCTCAAAGTATTCTGAGTATAGAAGTGACGTGTTGATAGACGTCACACAACGCTAGCGCTGAGTTAAAGCTCAGCTCACAACAATTAAGAAAAAGAAGAGATTCTAAGTTCAATAGCGTTGTGTTACGGCAGTATTCAGACATAAAGAATGACCAAGTCAAAATGGGTAGTGTGAAGAGACCTTAGCATTATGTTAAACTCAAATTATGGGATTTCAAATTGACGTCTGCGCCGAAAAAGAACGTCAAATCAGTATTTTCTGGAAAGACGTTAAACACGCTTTATTTCTTCCCGATCGTTAAAGATATGAGACATATATAAGGAGGAGTGTAACGTCCCAACCTAGTTTAATAGCAAATCAGCAGTCAGGCCGGGCCCGCGAAAAAAAGTAAACTAAGTAACGGTACATAAACTGGTATAAAACAGGTAAATTAAAAGTGCTAAAAGGAAAACTTACAGCGGAAGTAGAGTAAGAAATATTAACTATGGCTAAATGTGTACCTCACAATGCTGAATTCACAGAACCAACTACGGCAGTAAACAACACTATGAAACTAATATATTGTCAGTCTGAAATAAATGGATACAACAAAACATGAGTGAAGTACAACAAATACATAATGTCATCAATTAAAAACAAGTACAACAACAGTGGTACAACTAAACAAAACTGACGAATGTGAATACTGCGCCGCCTAACCTAAGCGAATCCCCTGACCTGAGCCACATGAAAAATCAAGTTCCAAATGGGTCAGGCCCACTGGAGAGTAAGAAAAACTACTTCCTCTAGCAACACTTAAAATATATATATTAAAAGTGCATATTACTTGAATATAAGATTTGCATAATTTTTCTAACGTTATACGTGCCACCTGAGATCATGGCCTGACATAGAACTGACATATCGTGTGATATAACACACTCTTTTCTTAACTGTATTAATTGTGGATTTCTGAAGTTTTGGAGTTATATCTGTTGTAGGTTTCAACAAGTTTCATTAAATTCTTAATAGCTCATGTCACTAGAACGATTGTACACGACTAGAAACTGCAGTTTGAGTGGCAAATCTGATGGTGCCCTGAACTAGGTGTCCCTCAAGTTGAACACAGACTCCTATCTGAGGATTTTCATATTTGTAACAAGGATCATTGGCCCTGAACTTGAAGTTCGAGTGGTGGCCTACTGTCCCTGAGAACACGGTGGTATCCCTTCATGAGAAACACGAGGGTAAACCTTCCCCCTACATTTCTGAATAAATTTATACTAACGTTCAGTTAATTAAATACATAGTAGCGCTTTAGTTACATACATTGGGCGTGAGATTTTCATGACACTGAATCTGTTAAGCGTTTACCTACCCCTCTGACTTGATTCTGACTATAAAAACTAGTAATTTATAAATACGTATACTGACATAATTAAACATGAATTTAAGTAGTCTAAAATGTTAAACTAAAAGTAGTCGAATTTCTTACTGTGATGTTCCGACACTCGTACACGCGACAAGGTGACATAATTCACAAATTCTTAACTCCAACGTTTCTTCCCAAAATCTGAATTTTAATTGAAAACCCAAATTAGTCATTTCTCCCCTTCTTGTGTTTCGATGGAAATTACTCTAAATTGTGATGATTGACTAATTATGGAAAAATGAGAAAGCAATTAAAGGCATTACCTTGATCTAATAATGATTATATCCCAAAATAAGCGGCCATTTTTTGATTATGGAAGACAGTACTTCAATTCCTAATTTAGGGCAAGAGAAAACGAATGGCAATCAAAGTTCACATCCAACTTTAATGATTTCCACTAGAAAATGTAAGTTACTGTGGAACCATACTCATCGGAACCAAAAAATGATGTTTCTGAAACTTTTTTGTCGACTAGGGTTAGAAGTGGAACTTCCACTGCACAGGAAAAGAGGTGAAAGCCCGTCGGAGTCCGCGGAGGGAAGAGGGTGGTTGCCGACGCCGGATTCCGGTGAAGGAATGGCCGAAAAGGGCTTTCGCTTGCTTTCCCGTGCTTGGTTACCGGAGACAGAGCGGCTTGAGACAGCGGAAAACCGAAGATGTTCCGCTCGGCGTGAGAAAGAAATGAATACGTGAGAGGGTTTATCAGGGAGGGGGTGGTTTTAATAACTGAACCGACATTTCATATGTTTTATGTTATGTTTTTTTATTTATTTTAAAGGCTTGTCACCCTTGGATCGATAGTTCAAAAAGATGGAGGTATTGATAAAGATGTGACACAGAATCCAAGCGGGTTGGTTGAAGTGGAGAGGCGCGTCAGGGATCTTATATGATCGTAAAGTACCACTAAAACTTAAAGACAAGTTTTACCGTACTGTCATTAGACCCGCGATTCTCTATGGTTGTAAGTGTTGGGCAGTGAATTGTGTACATGAGCAAAAAATGGGAGTTGCTTAGGTGGATGTCTGGACTCACAAGATTGGATAAAATTAGGAATGAAAGTATCAGGGATAAGATAAGAGTAGCACAAATTTCAAAGAAGATGTGAGAAGCTCGTCTAAGATGGCTTGGACACGTACAAAAGAGACCATTAGAGGCAAGTGTTAGGCGTTGTGAGAGTCTAGTCACTATACATGTTAGACGAGGGAGGGGTAGACCAATAAAGACTTGTAATGAAACTATAAAGAAAGACATGATGTACTTAGACATTAGTGAGATTATGACAAAAGATAGGGCACAATGGCGACAAAGGATCCATATAGCCGACAACACTATAGTGGGGTAAAGGCTTGAGTGTTGTTGTAATTTAAAGGCTTGTCACCCATGACAATCTATTTTGAGCATACTAAGACTCCCAAAATCTCAAAGTCGCGTCAGTCGATGCATAAAAATTTCACTTACGAGCCGACTTTTCATTATCAGAAAACCTTGCATATTAATTTAATTAAACAAATTAGATTGTTACCTCACATGTCGACGACTCGATTGATTTTGTTCGCGATCGAGCCCTGAAATTAATATTATACACAATGATTTAAAAAAAAATCTAGGGTGGTACAAATCTCTCCTAATAAAATTTTCGTCCTCGAAAATTACAAACATACCTGAATCAAAAAGGAACGCATAATCTTCATTGTCACGGAGTTCGTCCTCTCTTTCCCACGTAAACTCTGGTGGACCACAATTCATCCAAAAGACCTTAACCATACGAATCTCTTTGTTTCTGAGCTTCTTAATCCTCGAGTCCACAATTTTGACTGGCAAAATACTGATACTCAGATTGGACTCAATTGGAGAATCCTTAGTACTGATCACCTAATTTGGATCTTTGACTGCTCTCCTCAAATAGGAGACGTGAAATATGTCATATAATCCACTCATATACTCGGGAAAGGACAACCTGTATGAAACCTCCTGATGCGCTCTAGTACCTCGAATGGACCGACAAATCTAGAACTCAACTTATTCATATGCTTTATCCTAGAGGCCCCCTAGACTGGTCTAACCTTCAGATAAACGTAGTCTCCAACATTGAATTCTACTGCTTTATGTCTCTGATCGTAATACTTGGCTTGTCTGTCCCAAGCAATCCTCATACGCTCCTGAATGAGTCTGACTCGGTCCGTCGTCTTATCTATTCAAGATTCCTTGCTAGAAGCTCTCTCTTCACTTTCTGCTCAACATAAAGGTGTCCGACAATGTCCGTCATACAAAGCCTTAAATGGTATCATGTCAATACTCGTCTGAAAACTATTATTATAAGATAATTCCACCAATGTGACATACTTCTCTCATTTGTTACCGAAGTCTAAGATACACATGTGAAGCATATCTTCCATGGTTATGTTAATACGCTATGTCTGTCCATCTGTCAGGGGATCAAAAGTTGTGTTGAACTTCAACTGAGTACCTAAAAGCTCAGGAATATATCTCCAATCTCTGGCGGCAAATCTACCATCTTTATCTGACACAATAGACTTCGGCACACCATGAAGACGGACTATCTCATCCACATACAACTGAGCCAACTTTGGACCCCGGTCGGTCCTCTTGTTGGGAATAAAGTGTGCAACCTTGGACAGTCGATCCACGATCACCCAAATCAAGTCATTCCCACTCTGGGATCTCGGGAGGCCATACACAAAATCCATAGAGATGTCTTCGAAATTCCACTCTGGAATTGGAAGAGGTTGCAGCTTGCCCCCAGGCCTCTGACACTCCGCCTTAACAAACATGCAAGTACCGCACTTCTCTACATAGTTTGAGACATCTCCCTTAAGTCCTGACCACCAAACTGACTTCTTGAGATCTGCGTACATTTTTGTGCTGCCCGGATGTATGAAATACTTGGAGTTATGAGTATCAACTAAAATATCCTTACGAAGATGTCAGACCTCAAAAATACACACTTTGACCTTAATCATCTCTCTGACCTGCCCGAGTTAAATAAAAAATCTCTACCATCTTTGGATCTAATGGCAAGTCATCATGAATCCTCTCTTTGATGTTGCACTTTATCTCAATCCAACTCAAACTGATGGTGCCAAAACTAGTGTGCAACACCATACTGATCTCTAGCCTTTGCAAGACTCGCACCAATTCTTCAAAAGCAGACTCGCACTCTAAGGTCCAACTAAATGTTCTTCCCTTCGTGGCAAGAGAAGTCAACGGAAGGGCTATCCTTGAAAAATCCTAAATAAATTTCTTGTAGTAGCCTGCCAAACACAAAAAATGACGAACCTCTGCAACTGTCTTCGATCTTGGTCAACCTCTGATCGCCTCAATCGTCTTTGGATCAACGACAAGTCCATCTCTACTAACCACGTGACCCAAGAATGTCACTTCTGGGAGCCAGAAATCGCACTTAGAAAACTTAGCATATATCGGATTCTGCCTAAGAGTGCTCAAAGCTGGCCTGAGATGCGTGGCATGTTCCTCCTTGCTCCTGGAATACACTAGGATATGATCAATAAAAACAATCATGAATCGGTATAAGAACTCTCTGAACACCTTGTTCATCAGATCCATAAATGCAGATGGGGCATTGGTCAACCCAAACAAAATGACCACACACTCGAAGTGTCTGTATCTGGTACTAAACGATGTCTTATGGATATCCTCATCTCGAATCCTCAACTGATGGTATCCCGACCTCAGATCTAACTTGGAATATGTGCAAGACTCCTAGAGTTGATAAAACAAATCATCTATCCTGGGAAGAGGATACTTATTATTAATAGTAAGTTTATTCAACTCACGGTATTCGAGACACAATCTCAAACGGTCATTCTTCTTCATAAAAAGGACTGGAGCTCTCCACGGAGACGAACTAGGTCTGATGAATCTTAAATCAAGCAATTCCTGCAACTAGATCTTTAAGTCAGTCAACTCTCTGAGAGCCATGCAATAAGGAGCTCTAGCCACTGGTGTAGATCAAGAAAAAAGGTCAATCTAAAAATCAATCTCTATGGAAGGAGGAGCGTCAGCTAGCTCCTCAGAAAAAACATCAGGAAACTCACAGACCACTGGTCCTCCTGCAAAATAGCTTTGGCTTCTGCACGCAGTAGTACCAAAAAGGCGGGACACCCTTTACTGACATGCCTCATAGCTTTTACTAAAGAGATGATCAACTTGAAAACTCCTTTCAAGCCTTGAAAGGTAATGAGAGACTGATCAGGTCCTTCTAACTGAATCTCCTTGCTTCTGCAATCTATCTTGGCATTTACGTCAGTCAGCCAATCCATGCCCAATATCAGATCAAACTCAGCAATGGGTAAAAGGGACGTCTCTACCACGATTTCTGTTTCTCCAAATAATACTGTTGCTCTAAACTTACAGCTGGTCTGCATCACTGAACCATTATGCATCATGACATCTAACAGAATTGGATAGGTGATGACTTCTAGGCCAAGCTTTCGAGCAAAAGATTCCGCTATGAATGACTGTGATGCACCTGTATCAAAAAGGACCTTAGACGGTATGTCATGAACTATGAGGATACATATATGCAAACTTATCTTATTTAATTAAATGTTGCTGGGAGGACGAGAAATAAATATTTTATACACTAAAATTTCAAACTTGTCACCACATCCTCCTGCTTCTTGGCCTCCTACTGGCCAAGATCATAAGCTCGAGGCTGAACAAGAACACGTCCTAAAGTCGGCTTCGGGTCAGCGGCCACCACTGCCTTCCCTTTATCAATCTCACTCAAACCGCAATGCTCGAATTTTGACTGAAAGTCATAATACATTACAAGTATTAAACCTACAAGGAAAGGTCCTGAATAAACGAAAATCACCTAACATAGGGTCAAATTACTTGATTACCCGCAGACACTGGGCAATTTCGCGCAATGTGTCCAGCTCTCAGACACTTGTAACAGACACCTGATGCAGCCAAACATTCTTCATAATGATGACGATTGCATTTAGGGCAAAGGGGGTAGTCTCTGGGCTTGCCCCCCGACTGATTGCCCTGCTTAAAATCCATATTTCTCTTTTTACTCCAGCGGTCCCTTGACTGATTCTTATCTTGCTGAAATGGTGACCCACCATGAAGCCGCTTGGGGCGAAACTATCGCGCCTTTGAACTCGCTGCTGGTCGGCCTCTAATCTTCTTGCCGTATCCACCAAATTCATATAATCTGGGTTGACCATAGTCATCAACGGCTATCTTCTCGCAGGTCATCCACAAAATGGTTGCACTTCTCAGCTTCATCTCCCTGCACCGAGCCCGTATAGTGAGATATGTGAGTAAGTTCTCGCTCGTACTCGGTAACTGTATTATCCCCTTGGAAGTGTCTGAGATACTTCACTTGAAGGCCTCGACGAGTAGAAAGGGGCACGAACCAGTTCGTAAGAGCCCTAGAAAAATGACCCCAAGTAAACATATCGGTTGTACGACCTTGCAAGGATGAAGGTCACATTTATCACAATAAAAAGATAATATTTGCTAATAGGAGAGGGAATTTTCACATGACATCTTATCGACAGGATCATCTACTAGATACTTCACCAAATTTTTGCCTCGCCCCGAAGAAGGAAAGTTGTCAGGGGAACCTTTTTATTTTTTGGACACTCCATAACATTTAGCAAATCTATGGTGTTAGCAATCCAATCATCTGTATCCATAAGGGTTCCATCTCCACTGTAGTTGGAAGGGTGGAGGTCTCTAAAATCCCTCAAGTAACGATCCATGCTGACCTCCACAACTACAAGTGCAAGGATTGGTGTTGGGACTGGAGCTGGGATCCCTGTAGGCTACCCTTTCTGAAACTCCAATAAAGTTACAACCACTATCTTGGCAATCTGGGTTGCCAAATTAGCTGGTTTTGATGCTGCTAGTGCGGGTGGCGCATTAGCATCACCCATGGTGGTATCAGGAACAATGTTCTGACATGAGGTTCACCCGCTTCACTGGCTCGAGGCGCCTAAAGGACAAAGAAAAAGGGATTATTATTACGAATAATATATCAGAAAAATCTGTTACTGAAGGTATTTTCATATCCCCGAGCAAACAAGAGTTAGACTCAATGACTCTACTGACGAGAGTTTGACTCTGACACAATCCTATGATTCTGTGAATTTTCTGGGTCCAAGGATCCTAAACTTGACTCTGATAACAATTGTAACACCTCAACCTAGTTTAACAAAAAATCAGCAGTCCGGTCGGGCCTACGATAAAAAGTAAACTAAGTAACGATATATAAACTGGTATAAAGCAGATAAATTAAAGTGCTAAAAGGAAACTTACAGTGGAAGTACAGTAAGAAATATTAACTATGTGTAAAAGTGTACCTCACAATGCTGAATTCACAGAGCCAACTAGGACAGTAAACAACACTATAAAATTGATATACTGTCAGTCTGAAATAAATAGATATAATAAAATATGAGTGAAGTACAACAAATACATAATGTCTACAAATAAAAGCAAGTACAACAACAGTGGTACAACTAAACAAAACTGACGATTGTGAAAACTGCGTCGCCTAACCTAAGCGAATTCGATGACCCGAGCCCCCTGCAAAAACAAGTTACAAATGGATCAGGAACACTGGAGAACAAGAAAAATAACTCCCTCCAGCAACACTTAAAAAAAAATTAAAAGGGCATATTACTTGAATTTTCATATCTTAGGAGTTCCATATTTGAGGAGTTCCATATCTGAGTAGTTTCATATCTGTAACAAGGGTCATCGACCCTGAACTTGAAGTTCGAGTGGTGGCCTATTGCCCCTGAGAACACAGTGTTGTGCCTCCACCAAAAACACGAGGGTAAATCTCCCCCCTACTTTTTTGAATAAATTTATAATAACATTCAGTGAATTAAATACGGAGTAGCGCTCTAGTTACATACACTGTGTTTAGGATTTTCATGAAACTGAATCTGCTAATTTAACCTAAGCGTTTACCTATCCCTTTGATTTGATTCTGACTATATAAACTTGTAATTTCTAAATACATATACTGACACAATTAAACATGAATTTAAGTAGTCTAAAATGTTCAACTAAAAGGAGTCGAATTTCTTACCGTGGTGTTTCGACACTCGTACACGCGACGAGGTGACATAATTCACAAATCCTTAACTCCAACGTTTCTTCCCAAAATCTGAATTTCAATTGAAAACCCAAATTAGTCATTTCTCCCCTTCTTGGGTTTCGGTGGGAATTACTCTAAATTGTGATGATTGACTAATATGAAAAAAAATGAAAACGCAATTAAAGGCGTTACCTCGATCTAACAACAATTAGATCCCAAAATAAGTGATCGATTTCTAATTACGGAAGACCGAGTACTTCAATTCCTAATTTATGGCAAGAGAAAATGAAGGGCAATCAAAGTTGACATCCAACTTTAATGATTTTCACTAGAAAATGTAAGGTAGCGTGAAACCATACTCACCGGAACCAAAAAACAATGTTTCTGAAACATTTTTGTCGGCTAGGGTTAGAAGTGGAACTTACACTGCACGGGAAAAGAGGTGAAAGGTCGTCAGAGTCCGTAGAGGGAAGAGGGGGGTTGTCGGCGCCGGATTCTGGTGAAGGAGTGGCCGAAAAGGGCTTTTGCTTACTTTCCTGCGCTCGGTTACTGGAGACGGAGCGGCTTGAAACAGCGGAAAACCGAAGAAGTTCCGCTCGGTGTGCGGAAGAAATGAATATGTGAGAGGGTTTATCGGGGATGAAGTGGTTTTAATAACTGAACCAGTATTTCTTATGTTTTATGTTATGTTTTTTTATTTAATTTAAAGGCTTGTCACCCATGACAATCTATTTTGAGCATACTAAGATCCAGAAATCTCAAAGAAATCTCAAAGTCGCAGCGGTCGATGTATAAAAATTTCACTTATGAGCCGACTTTCCATTATCTAAAAACCTTGTGTATTAATTTAATTAAACAAATTAGATTATTACCTCACAGGTCGACGTCCGACGACTCGATTAATTATGTTCGCGATCGAGCCCTGAAATTAATATTACAAGCTACGAATAGAAAAATCTAGGGTGTTACAAGGAGATCAAGAGAAAATCCTAAATTTGACAAGCTCAAGGATAAAAGTTCAATAAAACAGTAACGGTTGGATAAAAAAACCTAGAAAGAATACCATCTCAAGGAGGAAATTTACTAGAAAATCTTCAAGTCCTCCTAGTATTGCTCAAGACTCAACAACTTATACCGTTAAAGAGAAAAGAAAACTTCTGGTCTTTATGTTTTAGCACAATCTAGTCTACAACAGGACGTCAGTTCAAAGATTGTTGTCGATTCAGAAAGGGGCTATTTGCATCAAGCCCTGGAGGAGTCAGCGCTTAAGAGATCTAATCTTACAAAGTCTATTGTGTTGTAATAAACTATAACACTTACTGTTGTTGTAACGTCTCCTTGAGATTTGAGGTAGGGCTTGTCAAGGCCTGAGTTGTACGATCCAATATTCGATCTGAGGTAGGATTCAACTATGAATCTGAGGTAAAACCCTTATTCAAGGACTGAGGTAGGGTTCAAAGGTGAACCTGAGGTAGGGTTAAGATAAACCTGGGATAGGGAATTTATTGGTATTCCTGAGTTGTAGAAGTTTCCACACTCTGAGGTAGGATCCGGGTTGTGGATCATAGGTAGGGAACAGTCTGTTGTTCCTGAGTTAGAAGTCTTGGACTTTTGAGTTGTAAGATCTATTTGATCCGAGTTATTGGATAAGTTGGCCTAGTCTAGCACACTGCTAGATAGGTGGAGGGGGACAGTTGATGTGACCATAATTGAGGGATCATAATAAATCTTTATGTGCTTTCTGTGTGGTTTTATTTGTTGTGATAGATTACTTAAAAATCATAAAAAAACTAAAAATCAAAAATACTTATTCACTCATCATCTAGGTGATTAGACTGTCTCGAACTTACAAGTAGTATCAGAGCTAGTTTGTTCAAAAAGGCTCAACAGCTGAACAAGATCCTCATAGCAAAAAACAATCTACAAACCATGACTTCAAGAGAGAATATTGGAATTTGGAAGGAAAAGATTGGAGTATTCGTGGAAACCTCTAACTCTAGAAGATACTCAACTGTTGAAGAAGAGGCCTACTGTGGGCTTCCTGCACTAACATAAAAAGAGGATCAAGATGAATATCATGCTGCCAAGGTGAGCATCAGGGCACCTCTGTCATTATATGACAGTGAATTTGATGAAGACATCGTCTATGGACTGATGGGCAAGATAGATGAAGGATGCCAGGATGAGTCTCATCTTGATAAGGGATGCACTAAAACTGGCACTGCATCAGGAGCATACTCATCATCAAATGATGAAAATGAATCTGATCTAGCAAATGAATAAATGATCTAGTTGATAAATAGGGTGTTATATTGGGAGCACTAAATAAAAGCAAAGCAATAATTAAGTCTCAGACAGGGGAGATTGAAACCCTCAAGCCCTGCAAATCTCTATGTAGTGAAAAGATACTAGAGTTATCTAAAAGAAACCATGAGTTATCTAAGATCAAGAAAAAACTTGATGCTCAAGCTAAGCTTCTAAATCAGAAAAGCAAAGTCATTAAGGCTCTGGAGGATGAGCTCCTTGTAAAAAGAAAGCTTGTGGCAAGTCTTTCAAAGCCACAGTCTGTCCTCCCCAAAATTGACACTCATTCTGCTCCATATAGAGGAGGATTAGATTATATCAAAGAGAATAAGAAGTGAAATTCCCCAAATCACAAAACTGTATTTCAAAAGGTAGATATGCCTTCAAATACATATGATCTTAATTTTTCATGTGGACATTTGTCCAATGTGTGTTCTACAATTGGAATAAAGCCACAAAATTCTAATAGAACAGACATTGGATAGTGTGATTTTAAAGCACCCCATGGAGAGATCCATGTGAAAAATTATGAACCTTTTGTATCCTGTATAGAAGAAGGTCATTTCTCAAAGGCCTGTCCCTTGGTTGCATCCTGTGACTGTGAAACCCAACCTTTCATCATGAACATAGTCATAAGTCATGTAAGCAAAATACAAAATTCCTAATACCTACTCTTCTGAACACCATAACACTTATTCAACTCAGAAGAGAAGGTACAACAGGTTTAATTATTAGTGTTGTGGCAAAATTGGTCACTTTGTCATAAATTGTTGGTTCAACCAAACGTTGCACAGGGCAAGATATATTAATCTGGTTGATGATATATTTGCACGGAAATCAACTAGCAAAGCTAAGAGGAACCAAGAACCCATGTTTGGTTGGGTTCTGTAACAACCCAGGTTTTCAAAAAAAAATAATTTAATTTAATGACATATTTGTAATTAACAAAAAAAGAGACTCCCCTCTATTCTCCTAAACCGAGCGCCAGCCCCCTCCCCTGATATATTTTTGCGTGGCTAGGGCATCCCACTCCCTGCAGTTTCCCGCGAGCCACGTCTCCAGCCACTCCCGATGCAAGCCGCAAACCCGTCTCCCGCTCCAGTTTCCACACCCAACGCTTCCTCCTGCCCCCGCCGGCGTCTCTTCCTGCACCTCTTGCTTCCATGCCTCTTCATGCTCCTCCTCTCCTCCTTCCCGTGGCCGGCAACCCCTCTTCTGCCTTGGCCGGACACTTTTGCTCATCCCCAAGTGACAACAGCCCTCCCCTTCTCTTCCTCAGGCCTCCAGGGGCCATCCTTCTCCTCCAAAGGTAGCAGCAGCCCGTTTCCCCTCACCTCCAAGTGTAGGAAGCCCCTTCATCCCTCTTCCTCCTCATTTTGGCAGGTGGATTTCAAGAGGGACACATAGGGTTTGCTCGTTTTTTCCTCTAATTGGATTTTTGAGCTCGAATTTGGTTTCCATTGGTAAGAAACTTCTCCAATCTCTGTTATTCAGATTTCCCTAATTATTATTGGAATTTTTTGTCCCCAATTTGTGTTCAACTTGTGATTCAAGATTTTTTGCACTATTATAATCGATTAATTCATATGTATTTGTGATTTCCGGCGCCGATCGTCTAATCTCTTAGCAGGATCTCTTAAAAGCCACTCTGAATTAGGGTTTCTCTTAGCCTAAGCATCGCCAAGTCTCCAAGTTTTCATGGTATCTCCTCTCCCCTCATTTTTGAGGGAGGTAAATTTCTTCAACACTCTCATACTTAAGTTATTTGATGAAAAATGCTGGTAAGAGTATGGTTCTTCTTTGTCAAATATTGTTTTTGTCGTTCTTGAACAGGTTCAAATATGGTTTCTGATTTTACTTGCGCCGCTTGGACGCCGCCGTCAATTTCAGCCTCACCTTAAGACGAGTAGAGATCCATCTCTCCTGCAAACATTGAGATTTAATTAATGCGGTTATTCTTATGACTAAATGCTTTCACCCTTGAATATTTGATCTATTAAATTAATTTAATTCATGAATGTCTAATATGATAAGTTAGTAGTGCATGGTTTAATATTTTTGGAATGACGTGTTTGTGATCATGAGTGAGTTTTATTTAGATTTTCACCTAGATGAATAGTTTTTTAATTCAGATATAATTGAAAGAACAATAGATTTTTGGGCATGCACAACAAGTATTATAATGATAATTATTTTTTTTGGTCAGAAAACATCTGATTTGTGTTTTATTTAATATTCGGATCATACATTTTTATTTGGAAGATAATCGTATCTCAAAATGACTTAATCTAAATGAGCACTTATTATTCCAGGATTGATGCATGTCAAACTTACTCCTGCGATTTACTTGAAAAATCCTTTTGTTAGTGAAACCTTAATCTCTCAAACCCACAAGGTTCAAAACTCACTATCTAGTTTTGAGTATCATTGGATCTTTACTTCGTATGCATTTTTTGGTTGCAAGACTGGGGTAAATGTTATTCCATGACATGATTCTTCTGTTTAAGGTAAATCCATTCATTCTAGAATCTCAGTCTATGAATCATTTAATTCATTAATGTCATAAGGAATCATTGAAAAGTGATGTTTAATTGATGTAACACCTTGACTTGAGTTTTCGCTTGTTTTTGTAACGGGAACAAATAAATGGTCATAGCAAACACAAATTTTCTGATAAACCTTGCGTCTGAACTTGAATATGAATCATGTGCAACAAACAAAAATACTTACACATTTCATTGATTACAGCTTAGGTCATTACCTGAACATATTTATGTTATTCTTCGGAGTAGTCTAATAACTCTAGTTATTTCTGCTCGACTCTTTTACTTATCTGTCATAGTAGCTTTGCCTCATGGAAATTGATACACAAATATTTTTGATTACCCTGCTCGTACTTTATTTTACTTAGCTTATGTTTATTTCAATATTCTGAGATTTTTTTCTTCTTGTTTTGAAATTTTCCTTAGCGTCTGTGCCTGTGCCGCCGACAACTCGAGCCCGATCTGCATATTTTGGAGGTTTAACCTCTTGTCGTGTCAGGTTGTATGCTTACGTTTCATTTTCTTTACCGTCGGAATATTTCTTTTATGTAGTAATTATGATCAGTCATTTTTGTTCTTATCATGAACAACTACTAGGCTAATTAAATTACTTAAAATAGATTAACATTATTTGCATGTTTATTTATCTGAGATTATCGTTGCATAAAATCTGTATCAAAACTTGTATCATTGGGTTTTATTAAAATACATGTGCGTCCAACTTTTCTTGCTAAAATACTCTAAAGCTTCCGCATAAAAACAATCTATTTTACTCAAAAGTAATTATTTAAAAACTAATTATCAGTATCTTACCTCTCACCTAACAGACATGGATTTTCTTTCAGCCCATGTTTATGGTATCACGGCCAGCGCGAAGCGCACTCTCACTTATTTAGACGGGTCGTGACAGGTTCCTAAGGTAAATTAGTTTTTTTTCAGGTATGTTCACAGGCCAATCAAATGTCTATATGGTACTTGGACAGTGGGCGTTCCGGGCATATGATTGGAATAAAAATTCATCCAAAGGACTATACCCCAGTGACAAATGGTCTCAAGGTTATGTTTGGTGGATCAGATAGAAGGGTAACTAAAGGCTAATATGATTACCAATGACAGTGATGTAGACCAAAAGACCGGATTAATTTTAAAATATAAAATTCGAAAACAAATTAAATTATGCAACACCTTTCAAATGTTTGCGATAATCTAGGCTTCGCGTACGCTTATAAGGCTAAACATTTGTGTGCAATTCGCGATATGATATGGCATCCACAAGCTTGCAAGATGAGAATTGAAGGTGCTAGAACAGACAAAAAAGTTTAAATTAACGGCAAACATGTAAAATAATAACTAAGGCAAGCTCTGAAAATTAAAGATAAATTTAAAGATTAAGTATAAACTTATATTAACGTTAGGGAGCACCAAGGGAAAAAAGAGTTTGACCTCTCCAGAGCTGGAACCATTCATGAACAGGAATGGGTAAAGTTGGCAGCGCTTTGTGTAACGGGGAAAAAACACACCTACAGGTGGCAGCAATCCGAAGGCCCAATCCAAGGCATGGAATCACGCCAGGTCAGCAATCCAGGTTATATAACAACAGGAAATCTGGGAAGGACACGTGGCTGGCTTGATTTGCTGTAACGACTATTTCTGTATCTATATAAAGGAGAATCATTATGTAATGGATAAGAAAAGTATTAATAAAGAGTTAGTTATGTTGTTCGTCTTATCTTTCCTTTTAGTTTAATTAGAAACCGTAATCGGTCGCTGGCCACCCGCCGGCCACTGACCGGCAACCCGCCGGCTCCTTACATTGGTGCTCTCGTTGAGCCTTCCACCGTTCTTGGCCATGGCCGCCACCGATCCCCTAATACAAGGTCGAAGGAGGTGGCCACCAGTCAGCAGGAACTCTGGAAGGATTTGGAGGCAAGAACTTTGCAATTGTCCATTCAACACCACAACTACCAGCAGGAAACACCCGCAACTTTTCCCGTCTGGAGGAGGAGTTACACAAAATGAATCAAGAAATGCAAAGGGCTTCTCAACAGGCCAGCAATGACTTCCAAGAATTCCGTAAAGAAATGCAACTTTTTCTCAAAAAACCAGGAACGGACATTGGGCAAACGGCCCCGTGTCTCAGACAGCAAATCAGGCACATACCCGGTATCATCGGTTGGTAATTTGGGACCACCAACAACATCTTTTGGTCTACCAACCATAGAGCACGCCCGCCATGTTGGGCAATCCCATCCACAACTCAGGTGGCCCTATCGGGCCAATCTGCCTCATCATCATCGACATTCCCACCTTATGGACAGCCGCACGAAAATCTGTTCAACCGCCAATCACCAACCTCAAAAATACCATACCAACAATAGGCCCAAGAGGATAGCAGCACAACCAACAATACCAGATTCATTTGGCCAAGATCCACTTTCATTCGTACAGTCACAGTGGCAGCCAACCAACACGGGCTTCCGACCTTTTGCCAACACAGGCGGCCCCCAGCATACTCCATATTTTCAACCCTTGTTCTCACCACATGCAGTACCGCAAACGGACGGTATTGCAGGTCTCTTTCCCCCGCAAGGATCTCCAGGTATCAACCATCTGACACGCTCATCAATAAGGACCAGGTACAATTTTCATTTCCGCGATTTGGTTCTGGTGATCCAACAGATTGGATCACCAAAGTTGAAGCTTATTTTCGTTATTACAATATTCCCTATAATAACTGTATGACAATAGTTGCAATTCATCTTGATCCACCGGCCGCCCGTTGGCATCAATCCTTACACCCCGATATCGCCTATTTTAACTGGACGGAATTTAAAACAGCACTAATCCACCGATTTGGACCATCTCTCTTTGAGGATCCCATGGGTAAACTTAAACGGTTAACTCAACACCACTCCGTCTTAGACTATAAGGACCAGTTCGAAAAAATAGCCACCCAGATCAAGGGATTAGTGCCAAGCCTATTACAGTCTATGTTTATCGCGGGGTAAAAACCACATTTCCGACACTTTGTCACCGCACAACGCCCTCAATCTTTAGACGAGGCTTTTGCACTCGCAAAACTCATTGAAGAAGATGAATATGATAAACAGCCATACACGAAACCTCCTAAACCAATATATTTTAAACCAACGGATCAGGCTGCCCCCGCCAAATCAACCACCCTATCAAAAACGTTTGTCGCCAGCGGAACTTAAATATAAATGTGAAAAAGGTTTATGTTATTACATGTGATGAAAAATACATGCCCGGACACCGCTGTAAGAATAAAGTTTCTTGTTTATACTTTGACGACGACAATTGCGACATACCAGACAATACAAATCCCATCGACCAAACCGACCCAATAGATTTCCCAGATTCCGCAATTTGCTTTAACGCAATGGTGGGTACATTTTCCGGAAAATCAATCAGGTTCCTAGGCCAAATGTACGGCACCAACATACATATATTACTTGACAGCGGGAGTACGACAAATTTTATTTCTACGCGAATGGCCAAATTTTTAGGCATTCCAATAACAGCCATTAAACCATTTCAAGTTCATGTAGGCAATGGAGCAACAATAGATTGTAATGGCATTTTTTGGAATGCCGACATAACAATTCAGGGACACATTTTCCACACCCATTTCTTTGTCTTAGATTTATTCGGATCAGATATAATTTTGGGGATGATTTGGCTGGAGTCTCTAGGACCAGTAACAACTGACTACAAACAAAAACAAATGACTTTTTCACATAACCACACTAACATCACACTTCAGGGTCTGCTGGATGAACACACCACACCAGCAACTTTTAGTCAAATATCTAAATTAGTCCATCAGGATGCCATTACTTTTTCATTCTTATGCATGTTTAGGGTCCAAACAACCGATACCGACAACCGGACCATACCCATACAACCGGCCGTTACACAATTATTAACTAACTACACTGATATCTTTCAAAGTCCTGCTCATTTACCACCCACCCGAGTATACGATCATCGAATACCCCTAAATCCTCCGGACACTATAGTTCAGGTCAAACCTTATCGCTACCCGCATTACCAAAAGATGAAATAGAAAAACTTGTTAAAGATATGCTTCAGAAA